>ML681984.1:2423982-2549483 GCA_007922195.1 Podocnemis expansa | reverse complement strand
GAGGAGCCGCAGCAAGGGCGGGGAGCCCGCGGGAAGCCGCAGGAAAGCGGCGGCTAGGGCGGGGAGCCGCAGGAGAGCGGGAGCGGCTCGGGAGCCGGGAGCCGCAGGAAGGCGGCAGATACGGGAGCGGCTCAGGAGCCGGGGGCAGGAGGTGGCAAGGGTAGCGGGGCGGGGAGAGCGGCTCGGGGGCTGGGAGCCACAGGGACAGGGACAGAAGGAAAGTTGAGGCGCACGGGGGATCCCAGAAATGAAGAGGGAACAAGTAAAGTTAAAGGGAAAAAGGTTTATTTAAGTCGGGGAGGTTACAGAGGGGAGGGCAAAGGCAAGTTAACCAAACAATTCTAAAGGCTAGGAACTAAAGGAAACAATCTTAACAGCTAACTTAAGACTTCTAATTAACTCTATACAATGTTGCAAAACACAATACTCTTAACGCAAGTTCAAACAACCCAGGAGGAAAAGAGATACACTGGGTGATACAAAGTAGCAAGAAGCAATTGCAGACCCGGGGAGCTCCTAACACAAACTGGAGCTGGAAGCAAACAGAAAGGTACACACGCAAGCCTGTAAAGCTGGGGAAAGCAGTTTTAAAGCAGCCCTAAAGAAATAGCTTAAAGAAAGGTTGCAGGGCAGACTCTTACCACTCCTAGAACAGCATCACAGGCTGGAGGAGACTCGTAGTCGGAACTCGTGGGGGTAACTCGTGGATACGCTCTAGGGGGAACTTGTGAGCGGAGGAGGCAGCTTCTGGGTGATCAGGCCAGGAGAGATGTTGAAAACCATCCTGCCTGAGCACCCCAGAACCTCAGCTTTTAAAGACTATTTCCCGCCTTTCCCTGATTACAGGGAATGTGGGGAACAATGGGGGTATGAGTCATGCCCTGCAGGACCTTGCAGTTAGGCAGAGCCCACCTACACCAAGCCCTGCAAAACAATGGGCCCCCAGGGTGGTAACGGCCATCCAGTTGAGTTCAAGGGGCCATCTAGTCAAGGTGAAGGAGCCATTGTTCACTTCACACGTAATGATGGCCCGGGAGGGGCGGCCATCAAAGTAACTGCTATGAGTCACAGACAGATCTAACCACATGTTATACCCCAGAGGAGAGGGTGTTTACCACACGGTCCCAGCAACTCCTTAAAGACCCCCGGGCCCAGAAAACCAGACCCGACCCCCTCCTCCTCCTGCTATGACCACTTATAACAAAAGAGCAGCCAGGTGCAAGGGGAACTGGGGCTAGTGGTTAGAGCAGTAGGTTTGCAAACAGGGCTCCTGTGTTCCCGTCCCAGATCTGGTAGGGAAGAGGTTAGACTGGGGGAGGCTGGGAAGGGGAACTTCTGGGTCTGTTCTCAGTGGGGAGGGGGCAGTGTGTTGTTAGCACGGGACTGGGAGCCAGGACTCCTGGGTTCTACTTCCACATCTGTCACTTGCACCAGGCATGCCTCTGTGCCTCAGTTTCCACAGGTGTAACACAGGAATAATAATCCCAGCCTCCGATGGGTGTTGTGAGGCTTACTAAAGTGCTCTGAGGACCCTGGCTGCGTCAGGCCCCAGGCAGCCAGGGTTTCTGACTGTGGTGCTGGCCCTGTTTGCTGCAGGTGCCGCGGGTGCTGCTCTGGATCATGATTGAGATCGCCATCATCGGCTCTGACATGCAGGAGGTGATTGGGACAGCCATCGCTTTCAGCCTCCTCTCGGCTGGCCGGTAATAAGCCCTGGGGCAGTCACAATTACTCATGTGTGCGAGGGGAGCTGTGCGAGAACCCCAGGGACCTTCAGCGCATGTGTGTCTGGCACCTGGACTAAAGGAGTGCTTCTTGGGTGCAGCAGTGGCGAGCCCCTTGTCTTTTTGTGGGTGGGTGACATCACAGGGACAAGGGAAGCCAGCACATTACAAGATCCCTCTAACATGTTTGAAGCTTGCATTAGCAGTGCTGAGTCCTAACCCCAGGGTCCAGTGCAGGACCAGTGCATTCCCCAACCACTTCCAGGACAAGCAGGATTAGCTAGACCCCTGGAGCTGGGCTCAGAGATGCCATCTGTAGGCTCTGGCTGTCCTTGTCCTGCTTCTGAGGCTGCCTGTGGTTTTTAGGGTGGGTTTAGAAGCAGAACCCTAGACAGATTTTCAGCAATGCATTGCAGCCAGACCCCTTCAAAGCTACGTCACCCATTACCCAATGTCCTGCACCACTTTTGCTCCTCCACTGACCATTTTTGAATGGCAATCGGATGGACTCCTGAAGGATCTGTTCTAGTTCAAACGGGAATGGGTGCCAGAAACTCCTGTGGCCTCTCTTGTGCAGGAGGTCAGACTAGACCCTAGATGGTCACAGTGGCCCCTATGCTGCCTGCTCTTAAAATCAGAGGTCTGGGGTGTGGATTCACCTGCTTCCCTGAGCACTTGTGCACTGGAGACAAGACTCACTCAGCAAACAAAAGCTCAGCTGGGCGTTTCACACACAGGGATGAACTCGCCTCCCCTCACCTTCCCTTAGCAATGGAAGGGGGCTGCTTGTCCAGCCAAAAGGCTATTCCAGCACAAGGTGGGGTCAGGAATGAGCCGCACCCCCCACGAGCAGTGACCTCTGTGATTTCCTCCCCACAGCATCCCCCTGTGGGGTGGAGTCCTCATCACCATCATTGACACCCTCTTCTTCCTCTTCCTGGATAAATACGGTAAGATCTTGGTAACCAGGACTGGGGAATAGAGGCAGAGGACTGCCCGCCCTGTTTGGATGGAGGGTGCTAGGTTAGGAAGCTACCAACAAGGTGGTTTTTCCCGGCTTGGTCAGTCTTCACTCTGTTTCTTGTCAGTTTTATGAAGCCCTTCCCAGTGGTTCATCAAAGGCGCCTCATCTCTTGGCTACCAGCCTGCCCTACCTGCTGCTCTTTGTAGCCCAGCTCCAACCACGCCTGGACCCTGGGAACATTTTAAAAATCAGCTTGACGCTTAACAAAGTACCCCACCCTGCTCCCTGAGAGAGGGCTGTGTCTCCTCTCTGGCTTCAACCCAGCCAGGACCCAAGTCAAAGGGAGGCAACTGCTCGGAGACACAAGGGGCCTGGTGAGATTTGCGCTGGGGCTCCAAGCAGTGAGGGGGCAAGGGGGCAGGAGAATGGTGGATCTGACATGGTAGGTCCTATGTAGGGAGCCACAGCTCTATGCCCCACAAACTGCAATTGGTCACGCCGAAGGGGACTGATCTGCTTTGAGTGGCCATGGCCCAAGAAGTGGGAGTGGGCTAATAACATTTGTGGATGATGATTGGGAAAGATGAAAGAGGCCCAGAATATCCTATAGGGCTGACCTGATGGAAAGAGAGAAGATGTCTGAAGTCGCACGGGTAGGGCAGACAACAGGCATTTTCTGCTGCAAGCCGGTGGCACATTGGACAGAAGTGATAATAGTGTAGTGGCTAACACCTTTGCTTAACATGCAGAAGGTCCTGGGTTCAATTCCCAGGGGGTTGGACTTGATGATCTCATGAGGTCCCTTCCAGCCCTATGATTTGATTTGATTTGATGGAGGAGGAGAAAGATTGGGCATATTGGGTGATCGCAGGATAACTGTGAGCCAGAAATGTGATACGACCATGAGGAGGGCTAATGTGGTGCTAGGATGCATCAGGTTAAGTATTTCCAGCAGAGGTAGGGAGCTGTTGGTACCATTATACAAGCTGCTGGTGAGACCCCATCTGGGGTATTGTATGCAGCTCTAGTCCCCCATGTTTAAGGAAGATGAATTCTGCAGCAGATGCAGAGAAGTGCTACAAGGACGGTCCACAGAATGAAAAGCCTTTCTTAGGGCAGGTGACTTAGAGCTTGGCTTGTTTAGCCTAACCCAAAGAAGGTTCAGGGGAGGTTTGATTGCTCTCTGTAAATACCTCAGAGAGGTAAATACCAGGCAGAGAGAGGAATTGTTTAAATTAAGTGCCAACGGTGGCATAAGAACAAATGAATATGAACTGGCCATCAGGAAGTTTAGTTCTGAAATCAGAGGCGCTTTTCTATCCACCAGAGGAGTGAAGTTGTGGACTGGTTTCTGAAGGGTGCCCGGAGTAGGGGTTTGGGAGGGAATCCGTCTTGTTTCCAGCTGGAGCTGCAGGGGACGGGATAACGAGGCCGCCTACAATGGTGTGGAGCAGATCTGCGGTTCCAAAGGGGCAGCTGTGTTAGTCCAGCAAAACAAACAAGGAGTCCTGTGGCACTATTAAAGACTAACAAATTTATTTATCACATGAGCTTTCGTGGGAGAAAATCTCTCTTCATCAGCCACTTGAAGATGGGGAGCTGATGCAATAAATAAATTTGAACTAGAGCCAATGAGGACTTCTCTGGACTGTGCAGCCTCTAACTCGAGACTCAAGAAGTTCAGTAGCCCAGCCAGGAGCCAGGGGCCTGTTACAGCTGTTGGTAGGCAAGTTCTGTGGCCTGCGAGGTGCAGGAGCTCAGTCTGTTCCTGGATGATCCCCTGGCCCCTGCTGGGCCCACAATTGCCATGTCTGTGGGGTGGGTTTCAGCTGCCATCTGAGCATGACTGCAGCATGGAGCTTTCTGCTCTCCTTTCCCTTTCCAGGTCTCCGGAAGCTGGAAGCCTTTTTCGGTCTCCTTATCACTATCATGGCAGTGACCTTTGGCTACGAGGTAAAGAAAAATTTCCTGGCAACTTTGTTCTTCCTTGCCCGGCCCTTTGATCTGCCCTGCACAGATTTCAGACCACAGAAATACTCCTGGGCAGTGGTTCCCAACCTTTTCTCTGCCATGGCACACCTTGAGACCTTCAAATTTTTTGAGGCACACCACCATTAAACAACTCATGAATATTCAAATTAACTTAAATTACTTATGAACATTCATGAACCATGGCACAGTGTTTCGGAAATGCTGCTATGTGGAGTAATAGGGGTAACAGAGCAGGGGTGGCAAAACATGGGAGGTCAGGAGTCGTGTGCAGTGGCACGAGTGAGTCTGGAGAGCAGAGCAAGGCAGGGGTGGCAAAAGAGGACAAGAGCAGCCATGTGGGGAACAGCACAAGGGTGGCGAGTGAGGACAGAGGAAGGGGGAACAAGAGTGGCTTTGTGGGGGGACAGGGGGAACCTGGGGAGCGGGAAGGCAGGGCAGGGGAGCATGGCACAGCACCCACTTCCCCCTTCTCCACAGTGGCTCCCTGCCACCCAGGGCAAATCCTCACCCCACTGCTGCTCCCTCCCACCCCAGTGGGTCCGTCCTTCCCTTCCCAGCCCCCTGCTGCCTGTGATGGACCCTCCCATCACTGCAGGGGCCAGAACCAGGCCTCCAGCCCCCAGCTACACCCCCCCCACAGTCACCCAACAACCCCAGCTATCGAAAGGCGCGTTTCACAGTGCCAGCCCCAAGCGCTGCTAATTGCTAGGGGCACAGAAAGAGAGCGTTACAGCTCTGCCAGAGCAGGATGCTGACCCCAGCGTCCAGCCGTAGCACCCAGCCCCCAGTGGCTTCAGGTGGGGGATGGACTCTTGTGAACAGCCCCTGCCCAATCATGGGCCCAGGAGGGATGGCTGTATCACGGTACAGTGCCCCTCCTCAGTTCCAGTGGTTTGTGTGGGGCAGGATCTCCCAGCAGCCTTCAACAGCAACTCCTCCAGCCAGGACAGGGTGGGTGGTGAAGCTTGAATGGTATCCCCTCTCCCCCCATGGGAGCTGGTCTGTGGGGGACCTGGTGTGGGCAGTGTCTGCATTGCCTCAATGGGAACCTCACCTTGGTTGGCCCTGGATAGTGGGGGAACCTGCACCCCCTTCCCATGGGGACATGCCACCAAATGCCATGGGCCCCTTGCATCTGGCAGGTCCCAGCCCCATCCCACTCACCCCTGCTCTCTCCCCAGTATGTGGTGGTGAAGCCCGACCAGCGGGAGGTGGTGAAGGGCATGTTCTTCCCCTACTGCCGCGGGTGCGGGCGGGAAGAGCTGCTGCAGGCCGTGGGCATCGTGGGCGCCATCATCATGCCGCACAACATCTACCTCCACTCCTCCCTGGTCAAGGTGAGGCTTTGGGTGGCCATGGGCACCAGCCAGCGGCCCTCCGCATTTGCCTCCAGGGGTTCTTGGGCATAACCCTCCCCCAGGAGGGGTCGAGGTGCTCACAGCCCCCAGTGGCATTAGGAGGCCAGGGGTGTGATACCTAACCTGGCCCGAGGGTGCTGTTGCCCTGCTGCAGCTGGGGGTGGGGAATGTGGTGGGTGGACGATGGGAACCAGCAGCCAAGGGGTGGGGGAGATGTTCAGTGTATAGCAGAGCGAGTGGGACTGAGAGCAGCACCCTGGGAACACGAGACAGATGCCTGACTCTGGTACCCCACCTCCTGCCTGCCATGCCACTGGTGCCAGGAGCCCTTTCCTGGGCTGAGCCTGGCTCTGGTGGGGCGGGGGGCTGTGGGATCTGCATGAGGTCTGTGTGACAAGCCCCTCTGCCCCCTCCCCAGACGCGTGAAGTGAAGCGCTCAGAAAGGCGGGAAGTGAGCGAGGCCAATATGTACTTCCTGATAGAGTCCTGCATCGCCCTCTTTGTCTCCTTCCTCATCAACCTCTTTGTCATGGCCGTCTTCGGCGAGGCTTTCTACCACCGTACCAACCAGGAAGTGGTGAGCATCATGCCTCGTGGGGAAGGGACATGTCCCCCTAGCATCACCCTGCCATGTGCTTGCCAGCCACTCTGGCGCCTCTGCAGTTCACATGCCTCCTGGGGTCATTTGTTTCTGCGGCCATGAGTGCAGCGTGATCATCTTCCTATATTGCCACCCCTGGGAACTAGAACTTGCAGCCTTTGACTCTGAAAACCCAGACCACTGTCCAAAGAGCCGACACAGCAGCACCCCAACCACTCCCCCAAGTGGAGGGATCCTCTGACATGTGCTGTGCAGTAGGGGGCCATGGCGAGTACCTCACCTGCCAGCCCCAGGATCTGATGGGCTCTCGTGGGCAAGGCTGGCGCCGCTGGGGGGGACGTGGCCATCGGGCAGAGTTAAGTTTAAGCACATAGATGCGGGGAAGGCTGGGCACCTGATAGTTCAGCCCACTGTAGAGGTGGCTGCTCCTGCCCCCTGCCAGCGTCTCTCCCAACTCCCACCCAACAGGTTGCTTGTCAGGCAGCCTCCTGAACAGCAGGACCCCACGCTCTGTGTTTTTCAGTACAATCAGTGCATCAACAGCAGCGTCAGCCACTATGCCTCCATCTTCCCCAGGAACAATGAAACCGTCTCTGTGGACATCTACCAAGGGGTGAGTTGGGCGGCACAGGGGCTGGGCCCCCAGGGGAGCACGTGGGACTCCATGGCTCAGGGAAAGCCCAGGCTCCGTGGGAGAGGGGAAGGAGTGGCCCCTCCTGGTCTCCTAGGACAGGCTTTTTTCCTGGCAGCGCCCTGTGCAGGGAAGGACTGGGGCTGCTGCAGCACTCAAGTGCCCACAAACCCATCCCTTACTGGGCCTTTTTGGGGTCCCTTCCATTCCCCCTGCCCCAGACACCCACCCTCGCTCCCACATCCTGCCACCTCCCTGCCAGCCAAAACAGTGAGGTTCCCTTGGCCAGACGGGTCATTGCTGGGCTGTGCCTTCCCAGCCTGGCATGGGAGCAGACCGTGGCCTGCGCCACCCAGTGGACTCTGCTAACCGAGCTCTGTTCTCTCTCTCGCAGGGCGTCATCCTGGGCTGTTTCTTTGGCTCTGTGGCTCTCTACATCTGGGCCATTGGGATTCTAGCAGCAGGACAGAGTTCTACTATGACCGGGACCTACGCTGGGCAGTTTGTCATGGAGGTGAGGGATGAGAGCTGGGCTGGGCTGGTACTAGCTGGGGATGGACTCAGCCCATCCTGAGGGGCCTGTTGGCTCATGCATGACATTATCTTCGGTATGTGCAATGACATTTCCAGTCCTTTACTGCTGCAGAGGGACACTTCCAGCCCTCACCTTGTGTGACTGAATCTGCAGAGATCCTGTCCCCTGAGCCAGGTGTGAATGGCCCCATTTCCTCCTAGCCAGGGCTGTTGACTCTGGAGTCTAATGACACCAACAGCCACACAGTTAACTATTTCATGGCTGATCCTCTTGCCAGAGGAGACTGGGGCTGTGGGTGAAGTGGGAATAAATGTTCCCGCACCTCCCCACCACCTGCCCCTAAAGAAAGTGCTGGCTGGGAGAGGAATCTGTCTCCTCCTAAGCTAGGCATTTATACCCCACTTCTCAGTTTGCTGCCAAAGCACCTGATGTAGACCTCCAGGGGAAAATCATGGGATCCCAGCCTCTTCCCAAGGACAAGTAGATTTAAGTGTCTGTAGAATGGCAGGAATGCTAAGGCAGTCTGAACCCAGATATCTTGTGACCCTACTCCCCTCCCAAGGGCTTTCAGGAGGAACTGGGGTGTCCTGGCGCAAATGCAGCCTGAGCATCAAAGGTCACCTCCCTAAAACTGCCCCTGCGCTCTCTCAGAGACACCAACCCACCTCCCCTCTTCAGACCTGTTGGGCTGAGTTGTTGCACACTGCTGCTGCACTCCTCCCCCCCCCAGAGGTGGCTGCATTTCAGCTTCAGGTCACGGGGTCTCTGGCTGTTGTAATCTTTGCACAGGGGAGCTGAATCAAGCCGATGCCGTTTAATTCATTGACTCACATGCTTTCTGGTGTCACAGTGACATCTAGTGCCAGCTGGGGGGACTGCACAGATGGAAACTCTTCAAAGCGAAGGTTTGCCATGTCCAGCCCAACACACAGCCATTCTCCCTGTCCTATTCAGGGATTTCCCTAACATATTTCCCCATACCCCCACCCTGAATTTCCCAACACTCCCCCTAGTTGTCAGCTAGTAACAGTGTTATACTAATTTAGTGAGCACCCCCAACACCCCCCTACACCTGCCCCTAATTTCAAGTCCTGGGAAAGCTGCTGGTCCTAGTGGCTCAGAAAAACAGCCCCACTGGCTCTATGGACCATTTCTACCAGCACATCTGCTGCACTGGGCCAGGAGGGAGTCAGTGGGGGCTGGCATTGCAGTATCGGTGCTCTGGCTCTGTGCGTTCTCAGAATGGAAACCTTTGAAGCCAAATGCATTTTGTTTCTCCTAAACATTGTGAGAGAAATGGAGAGAGGAGACAGAGTGGTGGAGCTGGGGAGAGCACAGAAAGGGAGCAAGGCGAATAACAGCCCCTTGTGTACAGCTCAGTTGGTGCCCCGCAGCCCCTTCCCACTGGCCCAGCCACGTACTCCCCAGGCTCCTGCAGTTCTGCCGGTGCCGCTCAGTCATAACCCACAACGCCCTGCTAGCCCAGTGCTGGGCTCCTCCCTGTCAACAGCTTTGCCAGTGTCCCTCTATCCCTACCCACAGCCCTGGGCTGCCTCCACCCCCCAAATGTTCTGCTGATGCCCCCAGATCCCAACCCCTGTCCCCTTCCACTGTCCTTGCCCTGGGTTCCCCCCCAACCAACCCTGCCATTGTCCATCCATCCTGACCCATGGATCCTTCTGCTTTTCATAAAGTCTTCCCTCCGCAATGGCATGGCCAGGCCTTGCTGCACCCAAGCAAGATCTGTCCTCTTTGGCCGGGTCTTCCCCAGGGTAGAAAGTAGGCTTTGAATCACGTGGCTCCTGCACTAACTAACCCAGTGTGGACGAGGCAAGCAGGCACTTTAACCCGCCTTCCGAGTCCAGGGTGTTTGAAGCACGTCTTTGTTCCTAGTGCAGATGCACCTTCCCTCCCCACTAGGGACAGCTTCCTCTGGGAGAGGAAGTCTTTAGTTTACTCTGACATTTGGGGGCTGGGGCAGGGAGAGGCTATTGAGTACAGGCTGCTGCGGGGCTTTATGGCACAATCCTGCAGCTTGCCTTCAGGAACAGATCACAAGCGATGCACTTGCTAGGTAAAAAGCTCACGATCTCACCTTCCAACTCTCCAGCATCAGGCACGGTGGAGAGAAAACAGCCCTGTTGCTTGAGGGTCATATTGTGAGATCATGAGCTGGCACGCCACCAGCCCCTGCAGCGGGTGTGCCTGTCACCAACCTGGGGACTGGGCGAAGGGAGTCCCCTTGCCGCTGCCAGCACTCGGGCCTGGGGAAGGTGCAGAACCCTAAGTGGAGCAGAGGGGAGGTTTGAGGCTTCAGGGGGCCGAAGTGCAGGGGGTGGGGGCTGTCAGGTTGTGGACGGGGGCTCTGAGCAGATGCAGCAAGTGAAGCGAGGGCAAGGGGAGAGCCAGTGAGTAGGGAGATGATCTGAAGGAGGGAACCATGCTAGGTCAGTCCCCCAATGACCGTGCAGCGTCATTCGTCCTCACCAACAAGGTGTCCCCATGCATCTGTCTCCCCAGGGGTTCCTCCAGCTGCGCTGGTCCCGCTTTGCCCGCGTTCTCTTCACCCGCTCCTTTGCCATCCTTCCCACTGTCTTCATTGCTGCCTTCAAGGATGTCAGCCACCTGACAGGGCTGAACGACCTCCTCAACGTGCTGCAGAGCATCCTGGTGAGACCTGGGCCTGGAATTTGGGCACAGCTGATTGGGGGGGGGGGTGCAGGTGGAGCAGGTAGCTGGGAAGGCGGGCGATCCATCATCAAGGGAGCAGGGTTCATCCCCCCTCACTCTGCCTCTGCCCTCTACCTCACAGCTGCCCTTTGCCGTCCTCCCGGTTCTCACTTTCACCAGCATGCGGCCGCTCATGCAGGAGTTCACCAACGGCATGTGAGTATCTCACCAAGCGGAGGGGTCCCACTCACCTGTCAGGCTGGGGCACAGGCTGCCTCCCCAGGGTGCCTGGCATTCAGATCCCCCTGAAAGTTGCCCCAGCTGAAATTAATAAGCAATGGGACCCTGGAACTTGGAGGCATTTTGTAGGGTTCATAAAAACATTTGACATCACCCCCAAATGTGTCACCTATCAGTTCCCAGGGCAAGGGATCCTTCAGCCAGTTGAGTGGCTGGGTTGCGGCTGGTTCCTCTCTCACAGCTAACGGCAGGTGGGCATCTTGGGGGCCTGGGCTTGCAGCATGGGATGCAAGAGCTGTGCCCTGGCACTCATTCCCACCCACTGGGCTCCATTGCACATTGAGCCCTCCCATCCTCGTGCACACCCTCGCGCATGACAGGAGGCAGGGCAGCATGTCGTCCAGGCAGCTGTTGGGAGGTGGCCAAGCTGGGCTCATGGGTCCTCTGGTGGGTCTCTGCAGCTTTGGGAAAGCGTTGATGATTCTCATCACCGGGCTGATCTGTGCCATTAACATCTACTTTGTGGTGATCTACATCCCCACGCTGGGCAGCCTGGCCTACTACGTGCCCCTGGCCTTCGTGCTGGCCGGCTACGTGGCCTTCACCGCCTACCTGGTAAGGCACTGGGGGCAGCGCTGTGCTCTAGGGCTGGGGGATTGGGTCCTGGGCTGGGAGTCCTGGGTGTAGGGGCTGGGTCTCAAGTTCTCTGTGCAGACAGGCACCTCATGTCCCTCCCCAGTGGTCCCCCCTGCCCCCGTGCCTGGCTCTAAGGGGGCCCCCTACTGGTCAGACAGGGGCAAAGGGGGGATGCCCCACAAAGGAAAGTTGGTGATCAGAGGGGGACAGGGTGGCTAGGACATACCACTGGGTTTTCAGGGGCACCTTATGCCAGAGTCCAGCAGATTGGATCAGAACCAGCTGCCATGCCATCCAAGTCCAACTCCCCAAGTCATGATCAGCTTGGAGCATGGCTCAGGTCAGGTCTCTAATCCCACCATGTGAGCTGGACTCTGGCGCGGGGGGGGTGGTCACTGAGCCATCTGACACCCCCAGGCTGCTCTGTTCCCTCCTCCACATGCTCAGTCCTGGTCAGCAGCTCATCTGGTCCTCCTTTGCCCCCACAGATCTGGACGTGCTGCATTGCACATGGCGCCAGCTTCCTGGCCTTTGGATCCCACAGTCGGTTCTCCTACAGCCTCCCGAGGCTGGCCTAGGTGGGTCCCCAATGATGGCCTGTGCGCCGGACCCTGCCGGGCTGCCTCTGGGTTTGTCAACATACCGGGAGAGAAAGAGCCTCATCTCCATGTGCTCACCACCACCAGCAGGAATGGTGTTCAGGGTGGGGCCCCTGCTTTCCTGCCATGGCCTGACTGAAATTCATTTTCCCTGCTGTCCCAGCCCTGTCTTTCCTCATAACCTGTGCTGGCCAACCCTGATCTGCAGCCCCATTTAAGGTCCAGCGCCTCATGTGCAATAATGGCCCAGACTGACAGTTGTATTGCTACCAGATTTGCCAGTATCCTTGAGGTATTCTCACTTATTAGGGTTACTTTCCTTTGGGAGTGGTGTGGGGGGGTGTAGTCCTGTTAATGTACTGCTTGTGTCACTTGTGTTTCTACATGGAGCTCGCTTCTCCCTTCTGCATGTCCCCTCCCAATGGAGCCACCCTTGCAGGACGTAAATTTCCCAGGACTGGGTTCCTTCAGCCCCAGATTCAAATAACCACCCACAGATGCACATTCACTGATTAACAAAGTGCATCTGAGTGGACTGGGTTTATCAGCACTCTCGGCTGACCCCTTATATGTTCCTAAATTCAACAAGCTGGGCACTTCTCTGCTACCACCCTTATATGCCCCTAGCTTGGCACTGGAGTAGAGCACACACCTGAGCAGGTTGGGTCAAAACAGCACTTTTCAACTGCCACCCTTACATGTCCCAAGTTCAGCACATTGCTCTCTCCACTGTCACTCTACAGTTGATCTACTAGTAAACCCCTCAATAAGCAAACCCCATGGGATTTTTGGGCATTACAGGGTTCTTTGGCTAGGTGAAAGAAGCCTTGCTGCAGAGCAGCATAGGGGAGCCAAGAACGCAAAAGAGTCAATGAAGCTTGGAGAGAGTCTGGCAACCAGCTTGATGACAAAAGTTACGTTATTGCCAGGTACATACATAAAACTTACGATACTAATAGTACAGGAAGGAAAAAATACCTGAACAATTATCACCATACAACATGAGAAAACAACCAGCCAGTTACAATATTATCCAGTTTCAATTGTAGTATTGGTGAAAATCTAGCCCAAGTTGATTCCAAAGATCAGGTTAGAGAGTTACACTTGGACAGAGAGAGAGAGCGAGTGTGTGTGTTGGGGGGCGCCCCTGGCGGTGTGTGCGCGTGTGTGTCTGTGTGGGTGGCTGGGTGTGTGACCACTCAGTACAGCTCAAAGATTCCCAAGACACAGGCGTAGGGTCCAGAGTGCTGGAGGCAGACTGAGCCCCCAACATGATCAGCAAGGAAAAGGTGAAGTCCCAAAGGAATTGATGCCACTTTTGGATTCAGGCATCAGACCAGAATTTTTGAACTTGGGTTGGGTTTGTGCAGGGAAGAAACAATGGTGGCTTTGTTTTGGTGGCCTACAGGAACTGATCAGACCTGGACATGGGTGTGATTCCATCCAGGCAGCTCACAAGGCACTCAGGCAGATTAAGTATCTTGGATATCAATTAAAGATCTATTGACTAGAATTGATAACTGATGAGCTGGGTGTGTGCCGGCGCTGATAAGTTAGCTTCAGGCGCCGAGCCCCCCCACATCATGCAATGCTTCCCTGCTTTGCCAGTCCCAGAGTTCAGTGCAATTCCTTTCTTGGAGCTTGCATCTCCATTCAGCATGCTAATGCTGCTTCCTTCCTTGATGCAAATGAAGTTTCTGCTGTCCTAATGGAGAGGCCTTCGCACACCTTTGAGGTGGATGAGACTAAAGGAGTCGCCCTTGTTCCGAGGGGTTTGGTTGTCTCCCATGGCCTTTTGATTGCTTTTGGTTTCTGGTTCAAGCAGAGGCTGGGGGGAAGAGGTGGACAGGTCCTGTGCCCTGGTTCCCCAAGAGCACATAGCTAACGAGTAACACGCTAGAGGGAACGTGGCCCCCTGAAGGGTTTCTAAAGGACGGGCTAGTCTTTGGCTGACACAGGCCCCCCAGAAGGAGCAGAAAGGAGCCAGTCTTGGAGCTGAGGCAGTCCCACAGCTGGCCTAGCTAACCAGGGGACCGCCCTAGAAGAGTCCATTGGTGCCCTTTGGTTTTGGCCAAAGGCCATGTCCCAAAATAGGGCCATTTTCTGTGTGTCCAACCCCTCCCATCCCAAAGCACGTCCCGGGGCGCCCTGGGATTCAGCGACCTCTGGGGTGGAGCACAACTGGCTAACTGTGGCACTGCTTTACAACAGCAGAGGGGATTTTGCTCAAAGTCCCCTAGCAAATCCTGTCTCCAGTGGAAGATGCTCTGGGGTTGGCAATGGCTGGGCAGAACTCACCGCCAGGAGAGTGTGTGGAGCTCACTGGATCTGCTTGCAAAGGAGGAAGGCTGGGTCGGGTCTGCAGGATTCTGAGTCTAGGAACATCATACCTGATGCTTGAAGCATAGGGCCATCCCCTGGGACTGTGGCCTTCCAAAGGCACCAGCCCTCTGCTTGCTGTGCAGCTGGAGGCATGATGGGGATCCTGAGCAGCTGCCTGAGACCACTGTGCCAAGAATTATGGCACCCTTGCAAGCCCAGGCACAGGGGTCGCCCCCCTCTCTGATGGGAGTGATTGAGGTCAGGTACAATGGCTCATGCGGGCAAAGAAGCTTCTGCATCAAGAGGCTGGAGAAGGGAACCTGTAACCAGCAGGGAGGGGGTAAAA
The DNA here is from genome assembly GCA_007922195.1 of Podocnemis expansa. NCBI lineage: Eukaryota > Metazoa > Chordata > Testudines > Podocnemididae > Podocnemis > Podocnemis expansa. Next base: position 2,534,865 of record ML681984.1, on the reverse strand, counting down.
CGGATGTGATGTCCTCCTGCTCTGCTCAGCACTCTGCAGCCTCCTGAGCCATGTGCAGTTTCCCAGGAACGGTGGCTGCTCTAGGCTCTGTTCATTGCCAAGAGCTGGTGAAATCTCCTCTGCCCACCCCCGGCACAGCCGCCAGGAGCACAGGGCTAAGTGAATTAGCAGCCCCCAGAGATGCTTTCCTTCCAATTAGTGCAGAGAATGGAGGCCTCCCCTGGGCTCCCTGCACACTAATAACCCAGCTCTGCTGTGCGTAGCGGCTGGGAAGAGAAAGGCGGGAAAGTCCTGGGAGGTACCCTCCAGCCCTGCCCAGTGTATTTCCTACAGCCTCTTCTCCGGGCTGTGCAGAGCACCTGCCAGCCCCCAGCAAGTCCTTCAGTTAAACCCTCTGTGGAATGCTCCAGGCCTTGACGGCCCTGTGTTGGCAGTGGGGTGTTTTCATTGCTAGCTTCTGCACAATATGTATGCAGCAGCTCAGAAAATAATCCCAGCGCAAAGAGAGAGAGCGAGGCCATGGCAAGACAGACTGTGGTGGTGAACACAGGAACATTGACAAGGAGCTGCAACAAACAGCATTGAGCCAGGATCTAACTCCTCTGCTGGCGGGTGAAAAGAACAGGCAGGCCTGGTTGGTGAGCTCTCAATATCCTAATCCCTTTGTGTGTGTACTTGTGGCTGGGGAAACTGATGCAGGAAGGCCCCTGCCCCTTTGGACAGCCCTAAAGTTACACAGCATGAACAATCACGGGAGAGCAGGGAACAGAACCTAGAAATCCTGGTTTGAAAGGGGCAGCCGTGTTAGTCTAGTCAAGTAAAAACACAAGGAGTCCTGTGACACTTAAAGACAAACATATTTCTTTATCGCTTGAGCTTTCGTGGGAGAAAATCCCACTTCATCAGATGCTTGGGTCACAGTTGTCGGCTCTGATGCTGCTTCCTAGCAAAGCCCTGGTAGCGGGAGAAGAGAGAATCTGCTGGCTGCAGACAGAGCTTCTGGGAATCTCCCACGCCCAGCCCAGTTTGTTCTTCAGCTCCAGCCCCTGGTGTCTGAGCTAAAGGAGACCTCCCGCAGCTGCCCCCAGTAGTAGGTCTCTTGTCCCCTCAGACACATTGCAGCATGGGTGTAGTCCAGTGTGTGTGGGGGGGCAGCCTATAGATGAGAAGGGGGTGCGTTAGCGCCTGAACTACAACTCCCACGAGGCACTGCACCAACATGGCCCTGTCCAAATATTTTGCTTCCGGGCTGAAACAGTTGGTTGTCATTTATTTAATTAATTACGGTGAAAGCTAAAAATTTGCTCAAACTTGCTCCCCCTTTCAACCAGCCCCAGTCAATTTCCACTGTGTGTCCTGCAAAAACTAAAGAACCTAGCAAAGGCCTTCAGGGCAGGGTCTGTCTCCTGCACTGCAAGTAATACTGTCAGACCCACAGCAGTGGACCTGCCCTTGTAACATGAGTATTAAATCCTAATCATCCATCTTTTCCATGGGCAGGTTTATTTAAGGTGATCTTTCAAATGGGCAGTATCTTCTTTGATGTCCACTGGGAGGACGGTGTGTTCAAGTAACAAGGATTTCTGAGGAAAAGCTTAAAAAGACCTGGGTGTGTTTAGGCTTGAGAAAAGCAGACTGAAGAGGGGACCTGAGAACCATTTTCAAATGGTTTAAGGCCTGCTTTAAGGAGGACAGGGAGTGATCAGCTGCCCTCCACATCCAAAAGCAGGACACCAAGCAATTGGTTTAATCTAGCCAGGTGATTTTCACTTTGCTCTTAGGAAAAGCTTCCTAACTCTCAGGGGAGTTCAGCCCCGAAACCTGCGTCCCAGAGAGGCTGGGGTTGTTCTAGGTGTGTGTGATCGGAGCAGGGGGCTGGATTTCATGGCTCGCTGAGGCTGCTTCCAGACCCACCTTTCTGGGGTCAATTTTTTCACAGATTAACTGGACAATGGAGTTGGGATGTGTGCACTTCTGGTCTGGGAGTGGTTTGCTGTTTGGTTCAATGGCTCCCAGCCCCACTGCCTCTGAAAACACTTGGGCAAGGGGGAAGAAGTTGGGTTTGTTCCTCTGGTTAGGGTTACCAGATGTCAGGCAAAAGGATGACATGTCCTCCTTTTTACCTTCATGTCCTCCTTCTGGCAGGCATTTTAAAAATATCTGATAACCCTACCTCTGGTGCAGCTCCAGCTGCAGAAAGGAGAAGAGGAAAAGGCTCTCTCCCACCAATGCACACACACTCTGACCTTATGTTCAAAGGGGGCTGTGGTGTTACTCAAGTTCAGTAAAACAAACAAGTCCTGTGACACTTCAAGACTGACAAATTTATTCACTGGAATTTTCTCCCACAAAAGCACATGCAAGAAATAAATTTGTTAGTCTTGAAGTGCCACAGGACGCTGACCTTAGAGGCTGAAGGTTACCCGAGGTGAAACTAACGGGCAAGGCCTTCAGAACGGAGCCAAGGAAATGGCACAGGTGCCATAGCCCAGGGAACTCCCTGCCACAAGATGTTTCAGTGAGAGTCGAATAAGCCGGAGTAAGGGAAAGTGGTTAAGAAGATCCCAACCCTGCCAGGCTTCCCCAGCTGGGCGAGGCAGCTCCCGTGTGGGCCTCCTGCCAGAGGCGACTGGTGGGAAATCCGGTCCCTAGCCTGCTGGGGGGGGGGGGCATGGGGCAGGAACCCCCAGCCAGCCCGACCCCTGGGCTCACCCAAAGCTCGCAGAAAGGGGAATTTTCAGCCGGCCCCTTGCAGCAGAGACGGGGGGGGGGGCGGAATTTGCACGCTCGGGACGGGCGAGGCCCCCCGCCGGGGGGGGTTGCACAGGCCGGGGTTGGTGCAAGGGGGGGCGGCGGCCGCTGCGCCGGTTCCTGCCCCGCGCGATGCTCGGCCCGTTTGCGCGGGACAGGGGCGCAGGGAGCCCCAGCAGCTGCGCCCCGGCCCGGGAGCGGCTCTTTTCCGACGCTCCCTGAGCGGTTTCAAGGCTCCCCCGCCCTCCCCTCCCCTTTGCCCCAGACCCCAAACTCCCGCCGAGCAGCCGGGGCCCCTGGCCCCCTCCCCGCCCCCCCGGGCCCCGCCTGACCCCGGCCCCTGCCCCCCCGGGGGCCACGTGGGGGCCCCGCAATCCGCCGCCCGGCCCCGCTCCGCGCTCCGGAGCTTGTTTATGTGAAGAATTTCGGAGCCCTTAAAAGGGCGATGGTGAGGGGGGCAGACGGCTGGGACCCTCCCACCGCGGTGGGTCTGGCGGGGGCAGGGCCCTGGGGCTCCACCCCCTCGCCTGCCTGGGGTTGCCCTGGGCTGGGGCAGCGAGAAGGGAAGAGCCGAGCAATAATCCCCCTCCGGACCAGGGGGTGCCTGGCAGGTCCCGGCTGCAGCTGAGGAACCCCCAGTCCCATGCCTCTGAGCCCCTTTCTGCTCTGCAGGGATTGCCTAACACCCCCTGAATTTCCCAACACCCCCCAGTTGTCGGCTGGTGAAAGGTTTATACCAAATTAGTGAGCACCTCAGCGTGCCCCCAAATCTCCCCCTACACACCCCCTGAATTTCCCAACACACCCCCAGTTGTCAGCTAGTGAAAGGGTTATACCAAATTAGTGAGCACCCCGACGCCTCCCCCTAGACCCCCCCTAATTTCACGTCCTGGGGAGAATACCACTGCTCTGACCCTGACCGGGTGGGGTGCTGGGAGAAGTGGGAGGCAGGGTTCAGAGAGCAGGAGGGGTTTCATTTGGCCCAAGTTGGGGCAGCCAGGGAAGAGCTGGAGGCTTAAAGTGGATCCAGGGCATCAGGGTGCCTGGCTAGGCAGGGTGGGGTGAAATTAAGGAAGGGCAGCGAAGGGTTGAGCTGGGCAGCAGGAACAGCGTCTGGATACCTGTCCAGGGAATCCTGGCCCTGAGGGAAGGGCGGGCACTGCAGCACCTGGGGCTTTTAAAACTAGTCAGGGAAACGTCTTGTAAAGGATCCTGCACTGGACCAGGGAGCTGGACAGGTGGGGCAGGGGGACGACCCAACATGGCTTCTTCATCCCTCCAGGTCTCAGCTGCAGCCCATCCCCATGGTCCTAGGGAACAGGCTTAGACTGCAATGTTTTTCTTTCACTCCCAAGCAGGAGGACAAAGACAGTGGGCGTGGGGGGTGCCTGTCTTTTTGTGAGGAAAGTGTGCCGCGAGGTAAACCAGCCACCAAGATGAACGCACATTCAGTGGTGTGATCCATGGGCCTTTCTCTCTAGTGGCTGTGAGTTCCACAGTCCATGGGACCAGCTCCCCTAACAGTTCTGTCTCTGTCTCTTGGGCTCGGCAGCTCCCCCCACTGGGTCACAGCATCACTGTTCAGGGGATGGAGCTATGGTGGGAGGTTACAGAAGAAAGCGTCTCCCTGGGATCAGTCCTTACAAGGCAGGGAGGGCAGGTGTGATTATCAGGATGGAGACCGTGCAGTGGACTCTGTATCAATGAGCTGCCCAGGCAGGAGCAGGGAGCTGGGAGGATGGGTTCACAACCTCTGGTGTTGCTGGGCAGACCGGCTGCGGCACCCGGACTCGCTGGGCTTTCTCTGAGCTGGAGTCTCCATCCAGGGAGAGAGCGAGGGGCGCTGACTGTGCTGCAAGGTTCAGTGGTTGTAGGGCACAGTGGTCTGGGTCAGACAGGACCGGGTGCAGGCATTGGACCAGGTACAGATGGGAGGAGGCGTCAGAGGAACCCAAAAAACTCTGAATAGCCGGCGGTGGGTAGAGAGGAGAAAGCTCTTCGAGCCACTTCCCCGTCCGATCTTGGCTCCCCTCGCCTGCGGCTCCACCTTGGGGCAGCTCTTGGCTGGGGTGGAGGGATGTGCGGCCAGCTTGAGTCCTGCTGATGACGGATAGCAGGAGCACCAAGTTCTGTGGGGCTCCGGAGGCTGACTGTAAATATCCCACTCTGGGGCTCTGCAAATGTCTCCCACCTCTCCGGTGCCCTCCTGTTCGGCTCTGCACCCCAGGGCGCTCACCTCACCTGATTCTGACTGTCAGCTGCTTCTGTCAGCCACGGTCTCTTCTGCTGTGGATGCCATGGGTGCCCCATATTTTTCTCTCCATTCCCACACAGCCCAGCCCCGTGCCTCAGTGCCTCTGGCCAGACTCATTTGCTGTGAACTGAGGCAACTGCAGGTCTCAATGGAGTTATGCTGCATAGAGGGTTGGGGTCGCTGGCCATTGATCTGGCCCATTTCTCCATCTCTGCTCCTGGTTCGACTGAAACGAGCACCCAGCTATTGACAGTCACCCCCCCCCCCCCCAGCAGGAGGCAAAAGTCATCTATGAAATCCCCAGTAAATCTGCGTGCACCAGAATACCACCTGGACTGAGAGACCAGACGGGAGGAAAGATGAATTATAGTTTTCAAGGCCGGAAGGACCTGAGTGATCATAGTCTGTCCCTCTGTATGGCCCAGGCCAGAGACCAGCCCCAAAATCATTCCTAGAACAGCTCTAAGAAACCATCCAACCCTGATCTAAAGTTTGTCAGTGCTGGAGAATCCACCACAACCCTTGGTAAGTGGTTCAAATGGTTAATTAATTTAATTGTTACACAGGAACATGCGTTATTTCCAGGCTGAATTTGTCTAGTTTCAGCTTCCATCCATGGTCATGTTAGATCTGCATCTGCTATGCTGAGAGCTGGATAGTAAATATTTGCTCCCTGAGTTGGTACTTATGGGCCATAATCAAGTCGTCCTGTAAGCATCTTTTGAGTAAGCTAAATTGATGGAGCTCCTATTGCTGCAAGGCAGGTTTTCTAACACGTTCCTCATCCTCCGTGTCCCCTCTCCAGTTCATCAGCTTCCTTGAACTGTGCACATCAGAGTGGGATGCAGGAGTCGAGCTTCAGTCATGTCAGTGTCAGATTATACAGAGGTAAGATCACCTCTCTGCCCTTGCTTGGGATTCCTCTGCTTGTCCCAGGATCTCATTAGCCCCTTTGGCCAGAGAATCCCACTGGAAGTTACTGTTCTGATTAGCCACCATGACCCCCAAATCCTTTTCAGAGTCACAGCTTCCCAGGAGATAACAGCCACCCCCCCCCCCGCATGTGAGTTTGGCCAACTTTCTTTCTTCCCAGCTGTATATGTTTGCAGTTTGCCTAGTGAGGTCCCTAACGTTTGTTTGCAACCAGGGCCAGCTCAAGGGGTTGTGGTGCCCCAAGCCAAATTTTGATTTGGCACCCCCCCACACCTCATTCATGGAGGTGGAAAACGGTTTTCCAAAGTGCATACAGCTCCAGCGTCTGCCTGCAGAGGGATTTAAAGTGCACTCTGCCTACATGACTTAAGCTGCAGTTCAAGTAACAGTGCCTGAGCTGCAAGGAAAGAGTTGAAGAGGCAGGAGCCAGACTGATCTTCAGAGGGGCTAGGCGCCCCTAAGAACTGTCACCTGAAGCCATGTCTGTCACTTGCCTCACAGTAGAGCCAGCCCTGTTTGCAACCATCTTAAAGAAGAAAGATGTTGGAAGCTCATTTCTTTATTGGCAAGTGCCACCAGCCATAATTTGGGTGAGGTTTTTTTTTTTTTTTCCCCACCATGTGCTTTAGACTTTTGCATTCACTTGCTGCACTGGATCCGAGCATATGCATGAAGCTCACTTCCATCAAATCCCGTCAGTCCATTCATCCTCAGCTGCTCTGTTTCACGGATGTTCATAATACCCTGAGCTCACTACTGGCCCCATATCATCACCCTGCCCCTGCAATGGGGTCCCACAGACACTCCTTCAACTTGCCCTGTTTGGTTTGCCCTGGGAGCAGTTGGCTCTTGGTCATGATGTCTGTCTGTCTGTCCAACCCACTGCTAAGGCTACTATCACCATGATGCCCTGCTCACAGCAGTTGTGTTCATTTCATTGTTTGATTGCAGGGCCTCATCCTGCAGTCTCTGTGCACTTGAGACTTAATGCAAAGCCCTCTGAAAGCCCCCCTTGATGCCAGCGAGTTCAGGAGTGCGCCATTATACAGGTCCCTCGAAGACAATAGAGCAGAGAAATTGGCGTGACCATAGCTGTCAGATCAGGTCCAGTAGACGTCCTAGTTTGCAAATGATGCTTCAGCCCTGCAGAAGAGAAATGACTAGGATTTCTGGCTGATTGATTGATTTATTGAGTAGGTTTGTGTTCCACTCTAACTTCCAGGCAATTTTTCCTTCCTGATGACTTATTGTTTATTATGGTCACACTTAGGGCCAGCCAAGATCAGCCACCCCAAGCTAGACACTTTACAAACACAGTCTACTACACTACAGACCTCTACTGGTGTAAATACATCACTCAAAACCCCCACATTTCTGAGGGAGACAGTGAAATCCACCTAACCCCCATGTAGATGACACGAGAGCTTCTGCTGCCAACATAGCTACTGCCTCTTGGGCAGGTGATTCTGTGGCAACAGGCAGATCTCTCCTGCCAGAGCATCTTCATTAAAGCACTACCCAGGTGTAGTATTTTAAGTGGGCTCTGCCCCAAGATACAGCCCTTGCTCCAAGGAACTTCCTGACCAACTAGACAAGACAGAGAGGGTGAAGACACAGCTGTAACATGCAGAGTGCTGATTTGCAGGCAGATGTCATGTGATGCGGGAAGGCTGGACTAGTGGTTTAAATGGGACTTGTGATGGAATGAAAAACACTGTCATGGTTTATCAACAAAGTGCAGTGTGTGTGTGTGTTCATTATTTTTTTATATAATACTTCTCCCCAACTTGTTCTTTCCTTTAGGAATCTTGTGTTGACTCACCCTATGTTGTGCTAAAGGATTGACTAGAGGTTCACAGAGGTATGGGTTGTGAGGCAGCATGCTGTAGAGGTGGAGGGGTGACTGTAACAAAGAGATCTTTTCTCCCTTGTGTTCATTGGGCATCAGAATTGAGCAGGGGCTAACAAACAGCTCACAGAGAGGTTTAAAGAGTCTGATTGTAGCAATGTTAGTGTGGGAGTCCCCAGGTGGCACCATTGTGTCATCTGACACCTTTGCTTTCTTAGCCTTTGAGCTGTCTTTGAAGGAATGCTGCATTGTTGGGAAATTCATGATTTCAGCTGCTAGAGTTGGAAGAAGCTGTTGCTCCCTTGACTGAATTTCTCTAACCAGAGTAGCTCTTGAGTAGTTGTTCCCCGGGAACTGGGCACTGATATTGGCACTAAAATCCCTGAAAGAGTAATTTTCCTATGTACCATTTATAACCACTGCTGTTCCAGGACTGATTCACATAGAATTTAGTATAACCATCTCACACACACTTTCTTTGCGTCATTGATTTCAATTCTAGTGGGAAGCCAGCCAGCAAAACTTCAGCAGAGGGATGATGATGATAATAATAATAATAATAATTAATAAAAGCATATCCCCTCTAGGCTGATCAGAATCTAAATGGACAGAGGAGTCAGGAGGGGAAACAAAGGCAGAGAGCAGGGCAGTGACTGGCCCAAGTCCTTTCTGAGATGTGGACACTGTAACTACAGACAGGATTGCAGCAGTGGTCCGATCAGGCCAAATACAGAGGGAAAACAACCTCTCTGCTCCTATCTCATACTCCCCTGTTTTGCATCCCAGGATCACATTAGCTCTTTTGTCCACAGTATCCTACTGGGAGCTCATATTCAGCTGATTTATGCACAGTGATCCTCTGAATCTTTTCCAGAGTCCCTGCTTCTCAGGAGAGAACCCCTCACCCAATAAGCATGGCCTGTATTCTTTGTTCCTAGATGAAAACCCTTACATTTATATTGTTTGCTTGTGCCGAGGTTACCAAATAGTCCAGATCAGTCTGAGTTATTATCCTGTCCTCTTCGTTAGGTACCACTTCTCCAGTTCTTGACATCAGCAAATTGTATCTGTGATGCTTTTGTGTTTTCTTCCAGGTCACTGATAAAAGTGTTACATAACATAGGGCAGGGGTCTCAAACTCAAATCACCATGAGGGCCACATGAGGACTACCATGTTAGCCTGAGGGCCTCACCATGAAACCTTTTCATACAATATTGCAAATATCAGTAACGATCGTGTCAGCGCAGGCCACAGGAAATAGCTTTAGTGGCCACATGCAGCCCGGGGGCTGCATGCTTGAGACCCCTGGCATAGGGCAAAGGTGGGCAAATTGCAGCCCTCAAGCCACATACGGCCCATCTGAGTCTTTCATCAGGCCCTCCAGCTGGGGATGGCTGGCGGCCTCCTAGAGGGTGGCTGCCACTCCCCACTCCTGGCTCCACTCTTTTCCTATCATGCGGGCCCAGTGGCCCCCTGGCCAAAACAAAGTGACTGCTCCCCCTGGGGCCCAGCGGTGTTGAAATTTTATTTTATTTCCCCTTTATTTATATTTTGTTTTATTTATTTATCATTTATTATTTTATTTTAATTTTTATTTATTTATTACTTACTTTTATTATATCTTGCCTCTTTGCCCCACACCTGCCCCTCTGCCACTGCACATGGCCCATCATATAGTGGATGTGGACCTCTGGCGAAAAGTTTGCCCATCCTTGGCATAGGACCTAGAACCAATTCCTGCGGTACCTCCCTAAAAACACATCCACTCAGTGATGATTCCCAATTTCTAGTTACATTTTGAGATCTATCAGTCAGCCAGTTTTTAATCCATTTAATGTGGCCCATGTTAGTTTTATATGATTCTTGTTTTTTAATCAAAATTTGTGAAGTACCATGACAAAAACCTTACCAAAGTCTGTCGATTAGATCACCTTTGTTAACCAGCCTTCTACTCTAATTAAAAAAGATATCAAGTTGGTCTGATAGGATCTATTTACCATAAACCCAAAATGATTAGCATTTATTACATTACCCTTTAATTCTTTATTAACCATGCTTGTGCCGGCATAGTTGACAGCATCAGCTCTAGCAACAGATCTTTTGCCTCTGTCACTTGCAGAGTCAGTAAAAACATGATTTATCATGGGGCCCACAAAAACTGCTAGCTACTTACTTAAAAAGTAAAACTGATGGAACGGGTGGATTTAAAATCTCATTGTAAATCCTAAAGTGTGTGGGGGCAGCAGGTGTCTTTAGCTCTGTGTTTATACAGCACCTAGCACAATGGATTCTGGGTCCATGGCTGGGGCCCAGGCACTATAGCAAGGAATGATGCAGATAATCTTATCAAAAACTAAAAATGAACTAAAATGGGAGGCATTGCAAACATCAGGGAGCGCATCAAAAGGATGAGACAAAGATTTAGAACATGGGAGGAAAATAAAATGAGGAGAGCTGGATGAAAAGTGCAAGAGGGAAGGGTTGCGGGAAATTTTAGTGGAGGGGAGGTTTTGTCTAAATTTGCTTTGTAATCTTTTGTTGCCCCCCTCCCCCTCTAGGATAAATGCAAACCCCAAAATATGTCTGCCAAGCAAAAAAATGTTGTCATTTGGCAATACTGCTATGGTGCCTCATGGGAACTGTAGTTTCTTTGCTTCACACTTGCATTTGCTTCTGAGGGGTCATCCCCCTGGACTGGACTACACCTGTCATGGCATGCCCTCTTTTGGTCTCTCCTCTGGGAGAGGGAGGTGCATCATGGGAGCCTGTAGTCATGGTGCATCATGGGAAATGAACCTGATCAGAGATTGTGGCCCATACAATGGGAAAAGGTGATAAAGTAACTGAACTACAACTCCCATCAGGTACGGGGACACCATTTTCAAATTTAAAAAACCGTACATTTTCAGCTGAAATGTTTATCCTGGCTCTTTTCAAAGAAATAAAATTACCCCCTGAAAAAAGCCAAACCCCCAAAATTTTGTTGAAAAACTGTAGACAGTGATTTTCAATCAGGCTTAAAAAAGAGACTCAGCTTCTGGGAAAATTTTGTTCAGGGGCCACTGAAATATATAGAGAGATCAGTGAGTTGCAGGGAATGGTTAAAAAGGAAAGATCCATCTAGCTGTGTTAAAAGATGGAAAACATGGTAAGCAGAACAAACAAGGAGTCCTTTGACACTTAAAGACTAACACATTTATTTATTGCATGAGCTTTCCTCTCATTCTGTAAATTCCCCTATCTTTAAAGCATCCGACAAAGTGGGATTTTCTCCCACAAAAGCTCATGCAATAAGTAAATTTGTTAGTCTTTAAAAGTGCCACAGGACTCCTTGTTTGTTTTACTGAACTAGACTAACACGTCTGCCCCTTTGGAACATGGTAAGCAGAGAGTTGCTAAAGACGACATCAAGCCATGGAGAAGGAGGAATTACTTAGTGTCGTTCTTGTGGATCTAAATATGAGAAACAGAGTGAAATGAAGATGGGAAATTTTAAGCTGAATGTCAAAGGAGCTTCTGATGGTGCAGTCTTTTGGGCAGTGGGCTCAGCTCCCCAAAGGAAGGGGTGATGAGGTATTTAAAACCAAACTTGAGAATATACAATGGGGCTGAGCATGTGGGCTGGACTGCTCTGTCTTTTCCCTACTAATTTTCCTGAGTCTGTTAACTCCCTAGAGGTAGCTTAGTTTTCTGTGAGCAGATGTCTCTGTGGGATTTTGCTATCTGGTCTGTCCATAGCAAAGTTCTAGCTTAGAAAATTCCCCCTGGATAAAAGCTGGGGAAATTGCCTAGCAAGTTGCTGATGTCCCAGCAATTAAAGTGACAGACACTTTGAATGAAGGAAAAACAGCTGGTAACATGGGCCCCAATCCTCCAAATACTTATGCACCTGAGCGATTTTATACTCAAGAATAACTCCATGGGGCTCCATGCAAGTGCAGGATCTATTCTGAGTCAGGGCCATGCATAGCGTCACCCTGCAGTGTTCATCTGAAGGTTGAAATGAGCACACATGTATTTGTTCCTGTAGGAAACATCTATATAAATGGCAGAATATTGTGTGCGTTTGTGGGGCCCTCTCAAATGCATTTGTTTCAAGGGAGCAGCCCCTTTAAATATCTTGTCTATTGCAGGGGGAAAACAACCCCACATGGTTAATGCCATGGTAAGGCTGATTTGTGCAGTAGTCTGAGTCTTCAGAATGATGGGGGCAAATCTTGCTGGCATTGGCAGCAGTTCAGATTTCAGACCTCCCCCTGAGTTCTGTGGAGTCTCTCCAGATTGTTACAGGCAGAGTGTAAACCATGCTTCACAGCAATTGCATGGCAAGCAGGTAGCACGTACTCTGTCTGAAGGCATAAATAGAGCTATCATATCAAAGCCCCTGCACATCCACAGCTGTTTTGGGACCCTACGAGATGTGAAGCGTTTCAATCTCAGCATCAGCCCAGGGGCTGCAGTGACCAGGATGCACCTAGTGTGCAGCTACAATGCAATGTAAGCCCAGGCTGGGACCCTGGCTCAAGCCCAAACTTCTGTCCACACACAAATCTGTCTGCCATGGGCACAAGCAGGCTGCAGAGCACAAGGTGAGATATGCAGTGCAGTTCCTGGAGAAGGAATGTCACTTGTGGGAGGAAGATAGGGTGCAGAAAAAAGATTTGCAGCAGCATTTGCTTTCACTAATAGCTGTGAGAGTTGAGAAGATTCCTCCACCCTCACCTGGGCCTGAATCCCCCTCTCCCTGGACCCTTGTCCTGCAGACCAGGAATATGTTGGACAGTGACAGAGTTGGATGGCCCATGCAGCTGGGAATGGACAGTCCTCCACTCCCAAGGGCGCGTTGAATGTGGAAGGAAAGAAAAAGTGAGTGGGAAGGCTGGGGACACGCAGCTGTAATGACTGTATTGGCTTGCTCTGGTTGCACAGTTTTGCATGTTTGCTGTTACTCAGTCATTTGGGTGTTCTCCTGGCAGTGGGCTGCCAGTCGGTCCTTTTAATAGCGCTTTACTGTAACAGAGAGAGGCTTTTAGGTCAGTGTGAAAGCTTCTTACCAACCCTGCCTCACATCACGTAACGCGTGTATGTTAAAGTCTGAGGATTGAGCCATGGGTGGCCACAACAGGGAAGCCAGGTCCAGACTCAGTGTCTCAATACATCTTTGCATCCCCGCACAGAGAAAACACACAATTTGCATCACACGTTGCACAGCCCTCCCTGTCTGTCAGCTGCCAAATCATCCCCAATTATGACAATCAGTTCTGCCCCCCCATTGCCAACAGTGTCTGTGCTTCATTTCCTGCTAGTGCTGCTGTGCAAATCCACAGATAAACGTGCTAGTTTCCCTCCTCCGTTGGCCCCCCCAAGAATACCCCTGACTCCTTTTGTATGTTTGCATCCTACTTCAGGCTGGGCAGAGTCCGGCTGAGTGTACGCTGTCCATCGCTGCCATATGTCTGCCCGGGGCCAGTGGCCACACAGTTTGTGAAGAGCCCAGCGTATGTGGACTGCATGGGTGATTCTGGAATCCAATAAGGCTGTGGACAACACCACTGTGGTTTCAATCTGCCAAGTGCCCCCAACCATTCTTCACCCCCGAGAGAGCAAGGAAACCTTCCTTTGCCAGGGTCTCTGCAATCAGGATATAGTTCAACAAGCCAAGATAAAATTCCAGGGGACCCTGTGCCTCCCTAAGGGCAGGGACAACTTCTCCCTTTGTGCCACAGGCATGTGGTGGCCTATATGTGAAAACAGACTTGCAGTGGGTGGGAAAAAACCCTAGCATCGTGATCTTGGCAGTGCAGCTCACAGTGGCATCCATAAACCTACCTCTTTGGCCCACAAGGGCCTGCATAATTATGGAGTGGTAGCTTTTGCCAAGGAGGAGGGAACAACTAGGGGCATGGGAGTGCAGTAAGAGGCCCTGATGCAAATGGAGAAGCTCAGTCTCTTGAAGTCAGCAAGGCTTTCAGGGGAGAAGCAGTCTGAAGTAGGCAGCATCTAGTGACCAGGGTGGCCATTCATGGGCATGTGTCCTGGTGCTGGACCATGGGAGCAAGCAGCTCCCAAAATCCCAGAAATGTCACTTTCTTCATGTTAGAGTTCTGGTCGGCCTGGGTCTGCCTAGTGATGTAAGCCTGCTATACTGGCGTTATTTTAGACCAGTAAACAGATCCTGTTGGACCCCTGCTTGCCCCTTGCAGGTCACAGCCGGGCCATGCTCTTCTTTCCTTCCCGTCTGGAATGGCTGTGGTTAAATGCACTGTTCCCTCTAAGGTGTGCGGTGTGTGTGCCCGCACACAGGTCATGAAACCTGCGCACACAAAAAAATGAAGTGTGCACAAGAAAATTCAATAGGACTAATGTTGATGCTCAGAAAGAAATGTTTTTGCGCACACAAAGAAATTGTTTGTGCACACAGTCTATGAGTAATTAGAGGGAACATTGTCTGCATCCACTCCCAGAAATGGCTGCATCTCTGCATTCAGTGGGTCTTGGACAGTGAAAAAAAAACCAAGGAGTTGTGCGGCACTTAAAGACTAACAGATTTATTTTTCGCATGAGCTGTTGTACAGTGCCTGTGCCCAGTATTCTCCCCAGGACTTGAAATTGGGGGGGCATGGGGGCATGTTGCGGGGCTCACTAAATGGGTATAACACTGTTACTAGCTGCCAACTGGGGGTGTTGGGAAATTCAGGGGGGTGTAGGGGCAGTGTGAGGGAAATCCCTGCCCATGCCCCACACCAAAGGTGGCTGCATCGCAGCCCCCACTAAGTGATCTTCGTAGGAAGGGCCACCGGGCTGCACCCCAGAGACGGCTGCAGCTTCGCACCGGGCAGGGGAGCGAGCCGCCACAGCTGTGCCTACGGTTCTCCCGGCTATCCTAGCCTAAAAGGGAGCCCCGTAGGCACAGCCGTGGCGGCTCGCCCCAGAGCTGGCTGCATTTCAGGGCCCCGGGCACGGGGCAGAGCCGCGGCCTGGCTCCTGGCAGCGGCTGGGCCCCGGGGAGCCATCGCCCTTTTAAGGGGTTCCTTGAAACCGCGTCCGGGTTCCATGTTTGTAGCAGAAATTGTGAAGAGGAAACTCCATGTTGTAACAAAGTTTCCTCCGCGGGCGTCTCTTTCTCGCGCCCTCTTTTTTTGGGTTTCGCGCCCCCCGCTCCCCCTCCCCCTCTCTCCCTCGCGTGGGGGGGTCAATTCCCCCCTCCCCGCCGCCCGGGCGGCCCCCCAAGTAACTGGCGGAGGGTGGGAGCGCGGCGGGAGGAGCCGGCGGAGGAGGGACCCCCCCAGCCAGCCCGCCGGGTCCCATGGACAGTCAGTCCATCATCACCCAGGTCAGGAAGGAAGAGGTGAACACCCCCCTGCAGGAGAAAGGTGAGTGCCCCCCACCCCGATCGCCTGCATTTCACCTGCCTTGTGCAAAGCGGGCACTGGGGGGAGTCTGCGCACGACCCCCCCGTCGTTTGCATTGGGGTGTCCTCTGACCGCCTCGGTGCTCGGCGCTGTCCGTGCGTCCCGCTGCCTTCAGCCTGCCCGGCGTGGGGCGGGGGGCGGAGTTGCTGGCGCACAAGCTCTGCCCCCCCCCAGGCTGGGTCCGTTCTGGAGGGTCCCGAGCGCTAGGGTCGCCTTTTTTCTGCCCCACGGATGAGCCGGGGGGCTTCTGGCGCCGGTTCCCCTGGGGTCTGGGCATGAGCCGGGCTGGCAGAGGGGCTTTCTGCAGCCGGAGAGAGCCTCGGCCACGTCCTGGCCCCTGGCCTGGCCTGCGCTGGGCCCCAGCTCCCAGGCCCTGGCGGGGGGTGTGGGGCTGGGGCGCTGTGCTCGGCGCTGGCTGGGGCAAGGGGCAGGCCAGACTCGGGTCTGCGCAGTGCCCAGCCCGCTGGAGATTTTGGCTCCATGCCTAGAGACCCGCTGGGGTGGCTGGTTTGCAGGTGGGTCTGGGGAACAGACTATGCCTGGGGTCCAGGTGTGGGGGGGTTCTGCAAGGCAGCCCTGCAAGTCACCTGGCCCCCGCCTGGCACCCCGGCTGTGCCCGACCTGCCAGGCAGGTGACGGGTGGAGGTCAGGGGCCGTCAGTGCCATCGTTCTCCACGGTGCCTGGGCATGGCTGAGGGTCCTGCGCTAGGCCAGGTGCAGTGGGGAGGGGTGGGACGCTCCCCAAGCTCACACCCCGGGGATGCTGGCAAAGGAGGGTGAAGGGCCAGGTTCTGGTCTTGGCTCCCCTGGGGTGAATCCAGGGGGTGAATGCCCAGATAATTGTTCTGCATGGGACTGGGCTGGATTCACCTGAGGGTGGCGGAGGTCAGCCCCTGCCCCTTGGCTTGGAGGTCGCTGTGTGCCATGAGCCCCTGAGGGGAGAGGTTTGCCCTGCGTGGGGAGGGACAAGGCCTGGGATGCTGGGCGCAGAGCTTCAGGAGTGCCCAGAGCCCAGCGGCACCTAGCAGATCTGTCTCGAGTGGGGCATGGCAAGTGGGGCTGCCAGAATCCGAGTCGACGCCGGTTTCAGAACTAGGTGATGTTGGCACTGGGGGTGTACAGGGGGGCTCATTGCCCACATCTCAAAGGCAATGAGTCCAAACCAAGGACTCGCAGGTAAAATGGAAATCCCCAGGCCATAGAGAACATCAAAGCGGCAGCAAGGGGCGGGAAGTGGCCTCATCCTGGCGTCCCCGGCTCAGTGGCTGGGAATTTTGTCCAGCGCCTATGAAGCACTTCCCAGGGCAGGCAGTGACTGATGGGTGTTCCTGCACCCCATGGCACTTTTGTGTGGGAATGGGGCAGGGTCTCTTGGCTGAATGGGGTCTCATGCTGTGACTTGACAGCTGCCCCCTGACAGCTAGTGACGTGCTGACCCACTGATGCTGTCTGGAGCTTTTCCCTCCTCCTTTCAGAGTCCCTGCATCCCACTGTGACCCCCAGCCCCCTCTGCCTCCTGACACCACCAGCCTCTTGGGTGCTGTGAGGCCAGTGAAAACAGAGTTGAGAGGCTAAAGGCAACTGTGCCCCAGTGATCACACTGGGGGGCTAGAGATCACCAGCTCCCAGCTGTGTGTGGGTCACCCCACTTCGGGATAATAGCCCACAGGCACTTGGCATCTTCCTCCCCCATTCCAGATCCCTCCTGCCTGCAGCCCTGACACGGTCCCACCGTCTGTCCCCTGGCTGGAGAAGTTGTGGCCGGTCTGTGCCAGGATCCCTGACCCCCACACCACCGCTGGGTAGGCGCAGATGGAACCAGACCAGCAAAAAGCTATAGAGGGAGTGTCGGGGTGGTGGTGGTGAAGGACCTGCATCTACAAGAGCTGGACCCCACCCTCTGCCTAAGCATGTGGGGTGGGAGGGGGGCAGATCCTAGCTAGGGAGCAAGTGAAATGATATTGGTGGGTCTCAGCCCAGCCCCTAGCAGACGGTGTGTCCACATGCCCAGCTGCGGCTGGGCTCTGCACTATGGACTGATTTCTATGCGCAAAAGGCCTAGGGCCGGCATGGCAGGGGGCTGCAAGTCGTCTGTGAGGAGCACAGGCCGAGCTGTGGAGGGAGCCTGGGGCTGCAGATCAGGGCGAGGGGCACAGGAAGAACCAAGAGCTTTGCTGTAAATTGATGGTGCTGTGCTGAGTTTGCTGGCCTCCTTGGCACAGATGGGGTTGTGTCTTGGCTTTGGGGTCTCTCCAAACTGGAGGAAAATCAGAGGGGAGAGGAGAGAGGGACGCCTGCCCTGGTGCTGTATCTCAGGGGTTCTTAGCCTTTTTCGGCCAGGATCCAGATCAGTTTGGAGTCAGCTTTGTGACCCATGGTTCAGTTTTTAACTAATTATGTATTTTCTTATTCAATTTGTTAAAGAGAATCATGGCAACCCAGTTTTGGGGTGCGACCCATAGGTTAAGAAGCCCTGCTGGATCTGTTTTGTGTGCAAAAAAAGGGCTTGGTTTCCTGAGAAGAAGCATGGTGCAAGTGAGGCTCAGAACAGCTCCAGTCTCCACTGTCTCCTGTGGTAGAAGGGGTAGCAGGGGAAACAAAAATGGATGAACTTTGCCAATGTGGTTTAAATCCCAGGCTGTCCATAGTCCAGATAGCTGTGCAAAATTTGATCCTAGCGTGTAGCCTGGTCACCCCCAGCTGGCTGCAGTCAGAGCTCTGACTTGTGTGTCATAAACCTATACTGCACACAGGTGATGAGGAGTCTCCCTCAATGCAGGCAGCAGGGTCTGGAGGAGCTGAGTCTAGGCCTGCCTGAGGTGTGAAGCTCTGCGTGGCTGGGGTGTAGAAGACTGAGTGGAGAATCCGACTCGTGTAGAGTCAGGCTGTGATGCTGCTCAGAGCTGTTGGCTCTGGGAGCCCCAGCAGGCTGGAGGGGAAGGAAATGCCACCCGCAACATGCCCTGCCTGGAGGGTGCCGGGGCCATTGGGAGACTCCGGCTGTTCCCCCTGCAGGCTTAGTCCAGACTGAAACCAGCACCTGAGCTTGTTATGGTCACGGCTGCAAAGTGCTCCAAGATCCCACCTTGTTCCTGTTCCCTGCCCCAGGATTCTCCAGTCTCGTCTGCTCCATCAACGTCCGGCCTGCCTGCATGGGCGTTTTCTACCCTTTCCTGAGGTGGGAAATAACCCTCCAGCCAACGAGTGTCCTGGAAACACTCATTAGGGCAGTGGACTCAGCCTGATTGGTCAGTTGGGTGCCCGTCAGCATTCCTGTTGCAGGGCCGGCTGTGAGTGAAGTAGGAGGGAGGCGGCCATTGGACTCTGCCCAGAATGCCTAACCAGCTCCATTTTCTGCTTCAGGCCACCTGAGGCTGTGCTGACCCTTGGCCTCAGTAGGGTTCAGAGTCACCTGCAGCATGGGCTGACTGGGAGCATTCACGCTCCTCCTTGGGCTGCCTGCAGACTCAGGTAGACGCTGCTGTAGCTAAGGATCATGGATGCCTGCATGTAACTCCTAAGGGAACCTCGGTTGCAGCTGGGCAGAGATGGCCGACAAAGGGGCTGGTTCTTGGTGCCCATCCCATCTGTGGGGAACCCCTGTTTCCATTGTGCCCTCTGTGCAGCCGGGGTAGGGAAAATGGGGGGGGTCAGGAATGGTCCTTTCCTCTCCTCTCCTCTTCTCTCCTCCCCTCAGCAGCAATAAGAGCAGGGTATGTGGGGTGTGACTGGCTGGGAGGGAGAGGGCTGAGGATAGGCTGGAGACTTGGGGGGAGCTGCATCCTGCTGGGAAGAGCCAAGAGGGGAGGAGGCCTTTGTCACCAGGCTGGGCATGGGGCTGGCCACCGTCCTGGAACTGTGCCCTGGCCAGCCCCTCCTGTCCCTGGCCTCCAGGCTGCTTTCCTGGCATTTCCAGAGCGACCTAGAGCTGAGCCAGGCCCTGAAGGTCTCAAAGTGGCCTGTCCCTTCCTCCCCAGCCCTGCCCTGGCCTCTCCCTGACCTCCTTCAGGCGCCTCCTGCTGCTGCGGACTTCCTGTGTGCTGCCCGCGCCCCTTGGCACGTGCCCAGCTCCAGGCCGAAGGGAGAGTAGTCGGGGGTGGAGGGGGGCAGCATGGAGTTTGCTGGGCAGAGCCCTGGGGCAGGACGGGGGCAGGGGCTGTACCTTTTGCTCTTCAAGGGGACTGGGCTCCCTCCGCTATGGTTTCTGGGAAGAGGAAGGAAGAGGGAACTTGCATCCAGCCGTGGTTCTCTGCACAACCTGGGCCGAATGCACTTTGGCTAGATCCTGTTCCTGGGCGAGTGGAGGCATCCTGATCCCACGGGGGGATGCAGCCCAGACACAGACTCAGCGTCCCCAGGGGAGACCTGAGGTTTCAGGGGACAGGCCCAGGGCTGGCCGGCAGGGGCTGCAGGTCATGGGGTGAGGGGCACCAGCAGGGCTGGGTGTGGAGCAGCCCCAGGGCTGTGGCTGGGAACTGGGGCATTGAGGGCAGTGTGGGGGGCAGATGCGACCTGCTGCTGCCCCCCAGGGAACCTGCTTGTGTTGTGGGATGGGGTTCTCCCAGGCAGGAGGATGTTAATGAACGACTTGTCTCTTGGTGCATCTTCAGGGAGGGGTGCCCCAGGGAGCTGGGGGACAGCTCTGTGTGCACCAGGCTGTGCCCCCCCCCCGTGGGGTCCCGTCCCTCCAGCCAAGACCCCCCCGGGCCCAGCTGGGTCCTCATGGGGGGCTAGATTTGCCCTCTGGTTGTTCTTAGCCTTCAGCCACTGACTTCCAGTTCTGCCCCACTTCTCCCTCACTCCTGCTCTGCTGATGCCCCTAACTCCTGACCCGCAGCCCTGCTATCCCAGCCTGGGCTCTAGACTCCCAGGACAGTCTTGAGCAGGTTCCTGACCCTGTTTGTTGACTTGGGGGGTAGGGGGTGCTGCCAGGCCTGGCCACTCTGCATCCTTGGGATCAAAGGCTGAAGGAGCGGGAAACCAAACTCCAGCTCTTCTGGGGCAGCCATAGGGGAGGTGGTGTCATGGAGACACGGGACGTTTTTGGGGGTCAGTGGTGCTGGGGCAAGCTGCTTTGTGGGAATGGCACGTTCCTGAGTCCAGCGGTGCCGTGCTGGTGCTGCAAAATCATGACCCGTCCCCCAGCTTCTTCAGTCTCTGCTGTGCACAGATCAGTGGACGACACTTGGCCCCCAGGCAAAGCCACGGGGCATGGAGGTGTGTGTGTTTGTGCTCACACCCCTGGTGGGGGACATGGCCACACCTGCTTACACCCTTATTGTGTGCAGCTAGATCCCTAGGTTGGGAGGTGTGAGTGCAGAGCGGAGGCGTGGGGGGAGCCCTAGGCTGGGCGTGGCACTTGCAGCTCTCCTCATCCGTGGCCAGGATCTGGTCGACATTCCTCAGCTGAGCTGGGTCTGGCTGGGCCAGGCGTTAACTGGGAGACTGGCAGGGAAACCAGTAAGGGAGGTAGGCTCCGGGGTGCATCCTCCCCTCGCTGTGCAGCTAGCCCCGGAGCTAGGAATGGGTCAGGGGCTCAACATCTCCCTCTGCTGGTGAGGCTGCATCAGAGCGGCTGTTCAGCTGGAGCTGGAGAGGTTGGGGCATTTAGCACCAAGCGTTCCAGCCCAGAGCCCGGCTGGCACCTGGCGTCCTGACAAAGCCAAGGGTAGCTGCCGCTGGCTCAAAGGGGAAACAGTGGGCGAATCCTGGAGCTAGCTCTGGTGTGTCTATACATGCCCTCCCCATTGGCAGGGCTGGGAAGCACACACTGGCCAGGTGCCAGGAGCCAGTCAAACCTGAGCGAGCCAGAGGTGCTGAGCTGGGGTGCCAGGAGTGTGGGATGTAAGTCAGTGACCCCCGCTGCCTCCCTGGCTCCACGACCCCCCTCACTCCCAGACATGGTGGCATCTCCTGTGGGGGTGGGCAGCTGGGCCGGATGCCCAGCTGGCACCAGTCAGGGAGCAAACACCCGATGAGGGCAAGAAATCTGGGTGCAGGGTGAATCAGAGCAGGAAATGTTGGCCAGCTGCTCATCACCCACCAAGCATGCGCAGGTGCCCCCTGCCCCTCCCCACAGGCTCCCCTCTGTCCCCCGTCCCCATCTCCATCCTGGAGCCCTGGCACCGTCCTTCCAGCCCGGCCGGTGTGTGGCTAAAGATTCTTCCAATTTCCTTCCTGCTGAGAAATGCCAGCTGTGGGCTGCTTGGCATGTGGGGAGACCCTTGGTGCTGCCCTTATCTCTGCCCGCAAGGCCTGCTTGCTCCCACTTGCCATGTCCATGGCTTCTCCCTGTGTGTGTGGAGGGTGTGCTAGGCCAGAAACGTTCCCCTGGGTAGCAGGGTGAGGGAAGGGCTTGGGCTGGACAAGCACATAGGGGAAGGAGTTTCCAGGACCCGCTGATTCATGTTCAGCCTCCTACACATGGTGTGGCTCTGCAGGCAGGGATGGAGGTGCTGGAGGGAAAGGCCTGGTTGTCACCCATCTTTGCTGCCCTCCTAGGATATGGAATTGCTGGCCCCCGGAGGCTGAGGCCGGAGGGGCCCTGAGCACTCTGCACTGGTGGGAAGCTGTGGGTTAGGCAGCACTGGCAGAGCTGTGGGGTGAGGGAGCCAGGTGCTGGGCTAACAGGGCTGCGGGTCAGAAGTGAGGGGCAAAGATGAGTTTCCCTAGGGGAGAACCTTGTCCTGGTCCAGCCCCCTCCCGCCCCTTGTGCAAACACCCTCCCTTTATTGACCCCTCTGGCAGGGGAGGAGGCTGGGTGCCTGGCATCAGCCAAGCACAGGACCTGGTGTCACAGCCTCTGCAGGTCCTCAGCACCACCTCCGCACCCGCGCTGTGCACCCATCAGAGGCTTCCCCCAGCCTGTGGCCCTGGGTGTACCCAAGTGGGCTGGCCCCCACCCTCCCATCTCAGCTCCACATGCTCCGTCCTGGGGCCGTTTTCTCTCAGTCCCACCTGTCAACCTGTGGCCTTGGCGATGGAGAGGGCAGGCATGAGGGGCCTGGCGTGGGAGTTCAGACCCCAGTGGGGTGAGAAAGGGGGTGATCCTGAGCAGTGGAACTGCATCCCGCCACCCTTGGTGCCCTACAGGGATGACAGCCACCACCGAGGTCACAGAGGGGATGAAGAGGCAGACCTGGATTGAGCACCAAGGGCCAGAGCTTGTCCTTGTTAGCAGCCAGGAGCCTGGCCCCCTCTGCGCTGTCCACTAGACCACACTGACCTTGCGGAGCTGGGTCTAGAACCCAGGAGTCCTGACTCCTAGCATCCCACCAGGGTAACCATTAGGCCCCACTATCCCCCAGCACCAGGGAGAGAACCCAGGGGTCCTGGCTCCCAGCCCCTCTGCCCTAACCACTAGACCCCACTCCCTGGTTGCATTGGCAGTCCTGTGGGGTGATGCTCCCTGCATTTTTTCCTGCTGTCAGAGTGAAGAGAGGGGCAGGAGCCACCCCCTGAAAAGGGACACCAGGGGCTGCACCATGGCTGGGCTGCAGCCAGCCCCCTACCCTGCTCCTGGTTCTGAGTGCCGGGAACCCCGTGCCTGTCCAGCCCCTTTCCTGGGTTTTGTGGTTCCCTGTCCCCCGTACCATGCTGGGGCCAGGCCGGGCACCAGGCCTGGTGGGGTGCCTCAGGAGTCACAGGGAGCACCCTGCGATTAACCCCTTCCCTGCCTGTCCCTGGCAGGTGCCCAGAGTCCGTCGCCAGCCAAGAAGCCCCGGAACCGCAGCATCTTCCAGTCCCTCTTCTGCTGCCTCTGCCATGATGACTCGGACCCGCTGCCCGTCAACAACAACGCACCGCTGCTGGTGGAGGAGAACGGTGTGGTGCCCAAGGTGGGGGCACCCTAGGGCATGCCACACCCAGGGCCAGCCCTGCCTCCTGGCTCAGCAGTGCTTGGCCCTCTAGGATGAAAGGGGCTCCCCTGTCACCCGCCTGTGGGGCCATTGCACCCCTCCTGTCTCCCACAAGGGACAGGCATCCCCCAGGGCTCTACTACGGGGCAGTTTCCCTCATGCCCAGCCCTCCATTCCCACAAATGACACATGCCCAGGCAAAGCTGTGGGAAGTGCCAGGGTTGTGCCCCAGATCAGTTGGGCAGGGGCAGGCCCTATAGGCGATGGTGCCAGATGGGACCCAGGCATCCTGGGCAAGGGGGATGGTAGCTGAGTTGTGGTGGATGAGCTGATACCACTTAGCCAGTCTGTCCTCTCCCCTCGGGGCAGTAACCCCACATCCTGGCAAAACTGGGCAACTGGATTGAGTCACTTGTTCGGGGGGGGGGATGAAGCTGCAGCCTAGGATTGGTACCCGGAGGCTGGACAGGGAAGCACTGGGCATTGGGCCAGCCCTGACTGGAAGAGGAGGGGGCCCCTGCCCAGGATTGTGGCCCCCTGAGTGGTGCTTCATCAGGCTGGCAGGGGTCTAAGAGTGGGCTGCCCCCTGGGATCAGAGCTGGCAGCAGAGCGAGTGTCCCCAGAGCCGGCTGGTGCCTGGTGGAACGCCAAGTGCTTGGCATTGCTACCATGCTCCTGTGTGCAGCCACCTCTGGGGTGTGGCTGGGGAGCAGTGCAGGCCAACAGCAGCCTGCCAGTCGGAAATAGCTGAGGGGCTGCACCTGGGTTTAAAGGCACCTCACCAGACTATACCTGGCTCCTGGGCCAGGGTGCCCACTGCCAACCACATGTTCCAACCCCGGCCTTGTGGTGCTTCCCCCAGGCCACCATCAAACACCTGCTGCCTGAGATCAAAGCCCAGGACGCCAGTAAGCTGTGCGTGGTCATCGACCTGGACGAGACGCTGGTGCACAGCTCCTTCAAGGTGAGGGCGCCCCAGTCCCTGGCCTCCCTGCACCCCACCCACTCAGCCCTCGCTCTCCAGTCTGGCCTGCCCCTCCCCAGCCCTTGCGGGGGGGTCTCAATGACCTGAGTGTTGGCTGCTTCCCAACCCACCCTGCTGGAAGCGGTGGAGTCTCCCAGGCTGAGCTCCACCCTTTTAAGGCTGGAGAGGAGCTTTGCAACCAGTGGACTTTGATGAGAGGGAGTGTGATGGGGAGGGCGTGGCTGGGGATTGGAGGCATTGCCAGGTGAATCTCAAAGGTAGAAGAGGTCTGGGTGGGGGAATTTTGGCAGGAGGGCATGGCCACAGGAACCTGGGGGGAGGAGATAGGAATGGGAGTTAGGGGGATGGGGAGGGAGGGAGGCGCTGGGGGAATCTGCAAGGAGATGCATGGGGCATCCCCTGCCTCCCCAAATGCCACCCTGACTCCTGTGCCCTCCACAGCCCGTGAACAATGCCGACTTCATAATTCCTGTGGAGATTGATGGCATCACGCACCAGGTGAGGAGGGCGCTCAGTGGGGTGGAGCTTCCATGCCCCGGGGCGGGGGCCCAGGAGATCAGCTTTTCCTGGGGAGACCAGGGCTGCTGTGCACTGAGGGGAATGGACATTATCCACTGCAGCCTGCCCTGCACTGAGTGTGCCCAGCCAAAGAAGGGGGGACCTCGGCCCACCAGTTGGGCAGGCACTGGGGAGCCTGGGAAAAGGGTCAGTAAGTGGGGCTGCCTGGCTCTTTGGGGGGCCTCTCTGGAGGTGGGGGGTGCTAGCAGCCAAAGATGTCCTGCGAGAAAGGTGAGCTGGGGGTGAAGTTCTGACCTCTGGTGCTAGTCGGGACAGATGCCCCGCCTGGAGGCTGGCACCGGGTTCAAGTAATCCAGGATAGGCTGTGGTCTGCACAGTCGGCCTGTTCTCGATTACTTGGTGCTGGAGCCGGCTGGCAGCTACTGGCGGAGATGCGGGAGAGATGACCTGCTGGGGCCTGAACAGGACTGGCTGCACCCCCCCAGTCATCCCCTGCCTCCTACGCAGTGACGGCCGCAGGGGCACATGGTGCATGATGGAAGTTCAGGGTCCCCCTGGCTGGAGAGGACTGGGGCTGGGGGGAGCCTTTCCCAGCCTGGTGGGTGGCAGCTGTTTTGGGGCCAGGGGCAATGAGGCTGGGGGAGCGCTCAGTCCCAGTGTCAGGCACCGAATGGGACCCATCTCGCATGGCAGCTGGCTCACACTGGCCCTTCCCCAGGTGTATGTGCTGAAGCGGCCGCACGTGGACGAGTTTCTGCGGCGCATGGGAGAACTCTTCGAATGTGTGCTTTTCACAGCCAGCCTGGCCAAGGTGAGTACGCTGCGCCAGGCTCCCTCCATGTGCCCAGGAGCATGCTGTGGTGAGGGAAACTGAGGCACCAGAAGAAAGGACTCAACCACACTCACTCAGCGAACTAGCATTAGAACCCAAGGGTCCTGGGTCCCAGCCCCCTCCCTTGCTCTAACCACTGTACCTCTCCTCCCCAAGCCAGAACCGAACCCAGGAGTCCTGGCTCCCAGATCCCTCTGCTCTAACCACCAGACCCCACTTCTCTCCCAGAGCCATGATAGAAACCAGGAGCCCAGGCTCCCAGCCCCGTTCCCTGCTCTAACCACTGCACCTCACTCCCCTCCCAGAGCCAGGGAAAGAACCTAGAAGTCTTGGTGCCTAAAGTCATGCTGTAACCACTAGTTCATGCTGGCCCTGGCCTCACAGTCACTTTTCTAGTGTGACGTTCTGGCTCAGCCATTCACCCACCCCCCTCGCCCCACTCCTCCATGGTGTTCCCATAATGCTTTGGGGGAGCGGGGAGAAGTCTGCCTGTTGACTATGGGGCTGCTGCTGTCTGCAGAGGCTCCAATGCCAGGATGTGCCACCAGGGTGGGTGACCCAACACCATGTACCCTTGGCCAGCAGTCCATGGGCCAGGGTTCAGCCCTCTCCTGCCACCCATGGCCTGACCCATGTTTGATCCACATCCCCCCACCCCCCCAGTATGCAGATCCTGTGGCCGACCTGCTGGATAAGTGGGGGGCTTTCCGCGCCCGCCTCTTCCGCGAGTCCTGCGTCTTCCACCGAGGCAACTATGTCAAGGACCTGAGCCGCCTGGGCCGGGACCTGAGTCGCGTCATCATTGTGGACAACTCGCCTGCCTCCTATATCTTCCACCCTGATAACGCGGTAGGTGGCTGGCAGCGGAGCTGAGGGGCAGTTCCCAGAGGGGCCGGGAGGGACACAGGGAAGGGGGAGGACTGGGATGCAGCTGTGGTGGCTCAGTGCATGTTATGCTTTCACTGGTTGCCCGTTTGTCTCCAGAGGCCTGGTTCAAAGATGGTGCCAATCACAACTGAAATAAGTTTGTGGCAGGTCTCAGCCTAGGGATGTGCCAGGTTTGGTGTTCACCAAATGAAGGGTTGGGGGTAACTCAGTTCTGTTTGTGTGCGTGTGCGAGGCCCAAGGCTGGGATAGCCAGGGGGCCTGTGGGTCAGGAGAGAGAGGCATGCAGGAGGAAGGATCTGTGCTGGAACCAGACAGGGACAAGGCTGGGTCAGACACTGCCTCCTATCCTCGTGCAATTTCCCTGCAAGATGAGAGCTGCTGCATCCCGGCCTAAACTGCCACAAGGGGACACGGGGCAGCTCGGCAACCTCTGCCCCTGCTGGGTTTAATCAGCTCTGTTCATGTGTGTGTCATACACCCTGTATTGCTCGGAGCAGATGGGAAGACTCCTTTTGTGAAGGGGTCTGGGCTTTCAGAACAGATGGATTGGTGTTTGAGTCCTGCTGCTGCCAGGAAATGCTGGGTGGCTCCGGTGGAAAATGGAGAGAGCCAGGCTGTTCCCCAGTGGTCCGAGACTGGGAAGGGCAGAGTGACTGAAAAGATCTTGAAGGCTCAGGGAGGCTCCCGGCCCCGGCTCACTGCAGTGGGATTCTGGCAGATGCTGCTGTCTCAGAGTTGGCAGCCGGCTCACTTGCTGCATGCTGGCGTCTGTCTGGGGGAGGAAGAAAGAGCCGCGGTTGTTCTGGGTTTTGACATTGAGCCTGGGGCCTGCTGGCCTTTCATTCTGGAGGTGATGGGTGCTCACTCGAGGCCGCCCCCACATGCCTGGCCCAAGGGCCCAGCAAATCTGGATTCTGTGCTGCAAGGAAGGAGTGCTTTCTGGCGCTGAGTGGCAGCCACCTCTGGCTTAGAACAGGGCAGCTGTTTACACCATGATCCCCACCCACCTCTGGCTTGGGCACAGAGCAAAACAGCAGAGTGAATTTCAGGTTGCAGCCTGAGATCCGATCGGCTGGGACGCTGGGTTAGTGCCTCCGTGCCCATGGCTGCATGCTGGCTGGCCAGCACAGCTCACTCAGATGCCTCCTGCCAGTTGTAGACAGGTCCCGGAGATGGGGATGCCAGCCCTGCCCTGGGCCATGGAGGCACCTGGGCCCTGCTAACCCCCAGGGGATTTCTCTGCAGGTGCCGGTGGCGTCGTGGTTCGATAACATGGCTGACACGGAGCTCCTGGACCTGCTGCCTTTCTTTGAGAGACTCAGCCAAGTGGACGACGTTTACACAGTGCTGAAACAGCACCGGACTAGCAGCTAGTGAGCCGGGGCCAGGGCTGGGCGAGGTGCCGGCCTGGTGGGGTTCCCCACCCTGCCACCTGCCCCATGGAGCTGCCCGCAAGCCCCAGCCACTTCTCCCGGGCATGGAGCACAGGCCGTGGCCAGTGGCAGAGGGGCTAGGCGGGGAGCCCGGTGTGGTTCACGCTCAGCGGGCACAGGGGAGACGCCAACAGCAACACTCGAAACCAGCCTCAAACCTGGACATTTGTCATCACATAACGGTTCTTCCCCGGGAACCGGAGAGGGCCAGAGGAGCAACAGAACCGTGTCCTGGTCCTTTGATTGGACTAGGAGGGTTCACAGCCATGGCCCAGTCCCCTCTCTTTGGACCAGTGGGTCTCAGAACCACAGCCCGGTCTTCTCACACTGAGCTGGGAGGAGAAGGGGAACCTCAGAACCGCAGCCCCTTCCCCCTCGCTGGGCCAGGCGGCAGAACCATGGCCCAGCCCCATCTCGCTTGCCATGTGGTGGGGTTGGTTCCAGGAACAGACCAGGGGGGAGCAGAGTCCCCAACAACCCACAGTGAAGGGTGCAGAGTGCCCCCCTCAGGGCTGGGGGTTGTTTTCTGTCTGCTGTGCCTGGACGGGAATGACTCCCCTGTGCTGGGGGCAAAGGGCATCTGGGGTCCACGAGAGCTGGGTCCCAGATACTGCCCCCCTACATGGGCCTGGATTCAGCTATCTACTGGTGAGGATCTGCAGGGATGAAAGGGGTGGTGCCAAGTGCTGGAGCCTGTGGTGGGACTGAGCCCAGGGGCTGGCCAAGGGATCCGTTGGGGCTATCCTGGGGGAGGAAAGACACGGAGAGAGATGAGGAGGGTGCCCAAGAGGAGCGGGAAGGGCTGGCAGAAGAGAGTAGGCTAGTGAACAGGGCGTGGGTTGGTGGATGGGAGACAGAGGGTCTGAGCAGAGATAAGTAGGAGTCACCTGGGGCCAGGGGAGGACAGCTCAGCCCCTCCAGGCACAAGGAGATGGGGATAAGCACACGCTGCTGGTAACCCTTTCCCAGCTGGCTAGAAGACAGGTGTTTATTTAACGGTTCTTCTTCCCCTTCCTCCTCTGGCTCTCTTGGGAAAACAGGGCTTCTAGGTGCCTTGCGGCTGGGGACCCATTGAGCCCCTTGGCCAGTGGCTCTTGGATTATGCAAATATGGCCTTTCCCATGGTGCATTGTGGGACGTTAGCCCTCCCACCCCCTAAAGAACAGCTGCCGGCAGAAGTGGGACATCTGCCCCGCCAAGCCCCCGTGCTGTGATTGGTCAGAGTAGGGAGTAGGCTGTGCTGTTGGGTGAAGCCCGGCACAGCCCGGGCGTGGGATCACTCCAGAGGGGTCTTGGGCATGGCAGTCTGCAGCGCTCCTGTCCCAGCAGCTGGGATAGCTGCTCCATGAGCTCCCAGCCTCCAGGGGCTGCTGGATTCCCAGAAGACGAGGTGGGAGCAGGAGGGAGGGAATGCCAGCAAAGAGCAGCTCCACGAGTCTGATTTTATTAGAGACACAACTGGTGCCTCAAAGGATGCCCCCATCCCCTTAACTCTGCCCCTCCCAGAGCACTAGGCCTGCAGGATTCATGCCTGCGGTGAAACAAGTGATGTGGCTGAGTGCAGCCAGCGGGAGGCTCCTTCCTCGGGGAGCACACCTGCTCTTCTCTTTAGTGCCTTCAGCCCTCTGTGGCACTTTCCAACGGTTGGGGGTGGGATTTCCTGGCCTCAGGGTTGGCTCAGACCTCTGCCTTCTTCTCACTGTGTTTATAACTGTAAATGCCCCCCCAACACCCCCTGCCCACCTGGGCAGCGTACTGTAAAGATTGTGCCTTGGGACGCTGTGTCCCGCCGATCCCCCCACCCCTGGGGGAGGGGACGGAGTCTCATAAGTTGCACTTGTTTGGTCACCGCTGTACCAAGGCGGGGCTAGTGGCTGCTATCTCCGCTGCCCCTCCCAGGCTGGGGCAGTGGGTTGGTTTGATGGGAGCTGGGGGACAGGGGTCTGCCTCCCCCCAACCAAAATTTCCTGCCAACCTCTCCCAAAGCTTCAGATCTGGCTATGGGTTCAGGGGAGCAGAGCAGATTGGGGGGGAGATTGACCCCCTGCTTGATTACCCCCTGGGCCGCATGCCCCACAATCTGATCTCCCCCCGCCACCCAGCGCCTCCTTTCTATTGCCTTAACCGTTTTGTATGGGAGCCGTGCCTTGCCGTGATGGCCTGTTGGTGGCGGCCAATCTCTGTAGCCTTCGGGTGAGAAACATCCCTCAGGGAGAGGGCTCAGGGCTGCTGGGCGGGAGGGGCTGGGGCAGGGGAATTTTAACCAGGCCCATTTAGCTCGTATAAATATGTATCATGTCTGTATATACTTGTGGGGAATGCAAAGGAAAAGCAGAAGTCACCAGAGGGTTTTTACAGTTCTTATTTTTGACCACGTACCTGGGAGCTGGCTGTTTTTCTGATTGTTGTTCATGATGTAAAAAAGCCAGGGACTGTTGGGGGTTGCTGATTGGGAGGTGGTGATTTTTGTCTGCTGGATGAGGTCTGTATCTGATACATGCAGCCTTTCTCCAAATGTATGTCTATACTTCCCGTGAGGCCCAGGGCATGCACAAGAGCCGGCCACCTCAGTCTTAATGGGTTGGGGTTTCCAGAAAGGTTTTAACTTTTTAAAATGTCGGCCCTTAGTGTTGACTTGCTTTGTTCTTTCTCCTGCCTGATTTTGTAACCCCTCAGTGAAAAATATTGGGGGAGCTGGAGGGAGCATGATTTTACGTCTATCTGCCCATTCTCACACACATCTGTGTATTGGTCAATCCCCATTATCTATCTATCTGAATTTGCCAAAAGATGTTATTTGTCCAGCACCCCAACCCCTGCACAGCCTGTAATCTGATTCCCTTTTAGAACGTGCCCTATGGCACCCCAAGGCCCACGGTGAGTGCAAATCCCAGCATGCTGTGCTCACCCTGGGCTAGGGATAGCAGATACCAAAGCACGGAAGGAAGGACAGGGAAGTACGAAAAGGAGGACATTGGAGGGCACATGGAGAAAATGCAGTATTAATGTAATATTCTTCTATTTTTAGGGAATCCTGGAATGCTTCCCCCTAAAAATAGCATATTCTGGAACATTTCAGCATACTTTAACCCCTGTAAGTAAAAAGTCAGACAAAATCATGTTTTTTTTTAAAATGCCTGCCGGATGGAGGACGTGAAGGTAAAAAGGAGAATGTGCCCTCCTTTTGCCTGACATCTGGTAACCCTACCCTGGGCCCAAGCGGGGAGTGGTGGCCTCTCCCAGCGACACTTTCGTGTTGCTGTGCAAAGGCAGCCAACTTGGTTAGCTTAATGCAATGGGCGCAGCCCCAGAGGGTGATAGGGCTCCCTGCTGGCATCCGTGGCTGGTAGCTCAGGCAGGTTCCTGTCCACATAGCTGGGAAGCTGCGGATAGCAGCCTGGCCCCAGCATTTGGAGAAAGGGCTCCAGGCCTGTGGCTACTTGTATTGTCACTGTACACCATATGGGTGACGACAAACTGGGAGCGAATCATAACTATGGGAGAGAGGGAAAAAACGATCAAGTGCCTTTTGTGTGAATCAAACTGTAACATGATCTTTAAAGGAGGAAAAAAACTATGAAAACCAGCTTGGCTCAGCTGTGCACTGATTCAGCCATCAGCTTTGTGTGGTTGCGTGTGGGCACCCATGTACTGTCCCGTCAGAGCAACTGAGATGCGTGTGTGCTGCACACGGGAAATGTGTGTGAGAGAGCCCTGCAAATCCATGATATCCACATTACATCCGCATTTGCAGATAAAATCCGGACATCCACAGACCTTTTCTTGTGGCTGCAGAGCAGATACAGATCCACATATTTGTATCTGTGCAGGGCCAGACCATTTGTTGCAGATGCAGATCGGATGCGGATCTTCATACTTGTGTCCCTGCAGGACTCTAGTGAGATGCACGAGCACAGCTCATTGCACTGCCCCCTGCTGGAGAAGAGGATATCTGAGTGTTGAGGGGCACACCCATTCGATTGTGTCACACTCACAATATGCATTACACTATGCTCCCTGCAGGAGGGGAGGAGATCTGTGTGTGCATGTGAGACACAGCACAACGAAGACACACTGGGTATGTCTACATTAGGGAGCATTTTTCCGAAAAAGTAATTTCGAAAAAATTATTTCAAAATATCTCGGGAGAATGGTCCGGGGACCGTTTGTTATCCTGAAATACTATGGCTTTTTTTCTTTTCAAAAAAGAAAGTCTACACCAGACTTTCTTTTTTGAAAAAAAGCAAGGCAATGGAAAATATAGGGAGGATATTTTGAAAGAAAGTCTTTTCTGTGTCCAGGGATGGCTTTTTTGAAAAATAACGAGCTGGTGTGATCCCGAAAAAGCACCCCAGTATTTTGAGATACCAAAGCACTTTTTCAAAAAAGCTAAGACCGCCAGCTTTTTTGAAATAAAAAGCCTTTTTTGGGGTAGCTTTTTTGAAAAAAGCCATCCCCGGACACGGAAAAGTTTTTTTCAAAATATCCTCCCTATCTCTTCCATTGCCTTGCTTTTTTTCAAAAAAGAAAGTCCTATGTAGACTTTCTTTTTCAAAAAGGAATTAAAGGTGCGATATTTCGGGATAACAGACTGTTGTCCCGAAATAGCATTTTTTAAAAAAAAATTTTTCGAGGTAATTATTTTGAAATACTTATCCCGAAAAAAGCTTTTTTGAAAATGCTGGGCAATGTAGACGTGCCCAGTGTGTGCTAATGTTTGTGTTTTACTGCTGGACAGTGGGAGCTGTGTGTGGCTGCATGTGTGTACAAGCATACATGGCATTGCCTTTGCTGACTGATGCCACACTGGGTCTTATGGCCCCTTGCTGGACCAAAGCCAGACCTGCCCCACACAGGCCGCCCTGTGATCACGCTAAGGTGACATGGCTGTGGGTCCTGCCAATTGTGAGCTTTTGACCTCAGCCAGCGGGGCTGCCTGGGTTTGGTGGCAGGCAGCTGCTGTGCATAGGCTGGAGAGTAGATCAGTTCTGCATGGCACACGAGTTTTTATTAACTGCCCCTCCACTGGCCGCTGGGCAATGTCAGCAAGAGCTGCCATCTGGCCCTGCTCTTGTGCAGCTCGGGTACTTTGGAGTTCCCATAGGACCCCCTCTCCTCTGCAAGACTGAAATGGGGGAGGGTCAGGAAACCTAGCTTCTGTCCCCACCCAACCCCTGGACTGGGGCAAACAACTGACCCAACTCCCAGGAGCACTGCAGTGTGGGGGGATGGCTAAACAGCAGAGCCACCGTGCCCACACATGAGCCCATGACCACCCCGTGCAGGGCCAAGCAAACCTAGTCCGTCACAGGCCAAATTGGGCTTAGCAGCTTCCTGGGCCAGGGAGCCCACGCTCATGCCAGGCCTCCAAATCCAGAGCAGAATGCCCCGGAGAGCTGGCAAGCATTGCCCCAATATATTCCCCACCACGTACTTGCTACTGGCTCAGTTGATTCTCTCTTGTCTTGCCCCCACCATGGACAGCATCTGCAATGGGCTAGGGCCAGTGGCCTGGCCTGGCGACGAGCCCATAGGGCTGGACAAGGCTGGATCTTCCCCTCTCTCCCCCTCAGACCTTAATTCTCCACTCCCCAGCCTCGAGTCCCTCCTCCCCGAAGCAAAGCTCAGCTTCTGCCCAGACACCCCACAAAATACTGTTACAACCCAGACTGGGGAGGCATTGCTGGGAGCACAGACCACCCCACTTGCCCCCCAGTCCCCCCCCATCACGCTCTGCTGTCTGTATGCTGACTTGGCTGCTCAGCTCCCATCCAACCCCCCCCACCCCGGTTTGGCTTGTTCCACTGCCTGATGAATGCACTGCCTGTTTCTGGCCACCCCCTTCCACCCCATGCACCCCCCCTTTGGTGGCCTAATTGTTGGAGTTCAGCTCATTAGTGGACAGGGGGAGGGGAGCGAGTGCCTGGTGGCGCAGGGAGACTCCAGCACCCGGCAGCGTCCCCTCCCTCACCCCGAGCCAGCGTGCCTGCCCCCGGGCAGAGCAGCACCCCCACACCAGGCTTCAGCGCCCCAACAACTCTCGGGGGTAAGAAATCGGTAAGGGAACGGCTGGCAGACGCTGAGTGGGGTGAGCCCACCTGGCTCCAGGCAATCGGGGAAAGCAGTTGGCACAGGCTGGCCTGCAGCTTTGTCTTCCCCACTTCCCCCATGCCCAGCCAGGAGGCCTGCGGGCCAAGTCCTGCAGCAGGGTGTGATGAGATCCGGCAGGTTGGAGACCTGGCCCAAGGAGGCAGCAGGCACGAGAAACGAGGTCAGCCCATTTCCCTGAGCCCTGCCAGGCTGGCCAGGTTTGTCGGCTGCACTGTGCGGCTCGTTATATGGGGGGGGGTAACTGGTTTTCTGCTGCAGTGTGACCAGTTTGCAAAGGGCTAATCTGATGGGGTGGCTGTGGGCCAGCTCAGCGACCTGAGGGTCTCATGCAGGCCTGTGTGTGCTCAGGAGTGGCACAGGGAAACTG
Organism: Podocnemis expansa; assembly: GCA_007922195.1. NCBI lineage: Eukaryota > Metazoa > Chordata > Testudines > Podocnemididae > Podocnemis > Podocnemis expansa. Next base: position 2,500,671 of record ML681984.1, on the reverse strand, counting down.
GGGCCAGAGCACCATGGGATGGAGGTGCCTGGCTCAACAGGCAGGTGAAGGAGTTTGATGTGACAGGAAATGTGCCTAGCTGGAGAGCAAGACCTTTTCCTTGCCCAGGCTGGTCTGAGCTACTCATGTCTTGGCGAGAGCTGAGACACCCACATGTGTCCTCTGGGCTCAGCAGCTTTCAGGGACCCTGGGACTGACTGCAATGAATGCACCAGGCGGACACCCGTGAAGCAGGTCTCCCAAGGGAGAAAGGGACTTTCATAACCTAGATGGCCGGCACAAATGAAAAGCCTCATGACTCATCTTTCCCAGGCAATGCGAAGGCCCATCAGGCACTGAATGCCCTGAGCCTCTGGGCAGTGACAGCTGTCACTCAGGTGTTTCCTGCACCGGAAAGCTGCTGTGCCAGAGAGCTGCCCGGGTTTGGAGCCTGGGCACTGGCTAGGGCCATGTTAGCAAGAACCTCCGCTGAGTCCTCACGGCTACTGCCCTTCCTGCAGAGATGTGGGTGGAGTGGAAGGTGCCAGCCAGCATGGGCTGTGTTCAGGGGCTGGTACCGGGATGGCCTCTGCTGCTGCCCGTGAGCAAGAGCCACAACCCCTCTTGTCCTGCTGGCACTGGGCATCACTGAACTTGTCTGTCCTACCTGTAAGGAGCTGCAGGGGATGGGGCCCAGGCCCTGCCACTCCTTTGGCGTTCCCCAACGCTCAGCACCACTGTTGAGCCAGGGAGGGAGTACCAGGACATGGGCAGCCCCCAGTTCTCAGTGCCCAACTAAGATCAGCTGCTGGGCAGAGCAGTTGGGACATAGAGCCTGGGTAGGACGCACTTGTCTCCTTTCTAGCCAGCCCCCACTGTTGGGGTGCCTGCCCCCTTCCCTGTTCAGTCAGCCACGGCAATGGATCCCTCACAGCCTCTGCCAACGGCTCCGACACCTGGATGGCATCCGACGCCTACTCCTAACCAGGCAACTGTGCCCATGCCCTGGCCTGTCTGAGCCAGATTAGGCCATAGGGCCTGGCACAGGCAGCAGGGCTTGTTTTTCCCTGGGATGGAGCCACCAACTCAGCAAATGCTCCAGTGGGCGCAGACACTGTGGCCCAGCAGTCCCAGCTTCCAGGAGCCCATCCTCCTGGCGTCCTGCCTCTGGGCTGAGACTCAAAGCCCCCCCCCCCACCAAGAGTGAGGGGCTGGGGCAGAGTGAGCCGACAGCCTCCATGGGCCCATTCACAGAGACAGGAGGAGTGGGGGGGGGCAAAGTACCAGCCTAAGGGGCAACAAGTACCCCCACCAAGCAGGAGGGGGTCTGATGAGCTGTGGCTGGGCAGGGAGCCCATGGCAGCGAATCCCAGTACTGGCCCAGTGGCCAGGGATGCCCAGGCCCCCCGGGATGCCCCATGTGGGCCCCTGGGGGTGGGGGCCTGGGAAAGTCCACAGGTTGTCAGAGAATCAACATTATAAATTGCTCCTGTGCCTTCTCTCCCCACAGCTGGGAGGAAATGTGGGTTAATGTTTGCAGACGCTTGGCATGATAACTGGGCATGGCCCTGCCCACGGCTGGTGCTGCCCCCACTAAGCCATGCCAGCCTAAAGTGAGTGCATGACTGCTGCCAAGGCCAGGGGTGCAGCCCAGCACCTCTCTGCCCCAGCCCTTGGGCCCTGGGTGCTGGAAAGCCAGCGTCACCCCCCCCCCCCAACACAAACACACAGCCTGGCACCCCTGACTCCTGCCCCCCCCATCTGCCTCCCTCCCACTCTGGGCATCATGAGACGAAGGGCAAGACCCATGATGGGGGCTAGAGCCCACCTGCGGGAGGCCGTACATGCTAAGGCCAATGTGCTTGGCACTAGCCAGAACGCACACGGGTCCAGCCAGCCGAGGCATGGCACTGCTCCAGGGGCAGGCACCATGGGCATGGGGGGGGTGCCCCAGCTGGACCTCAGCTGCAGAGAAGTCAGTGATCCCCTCTCCATAGCCAGCAGGGCAGGAGACGAGGGGCACCAAGTCTTGCTCAAAGGGGGCTGTCATGAACAGGAATCCCCACAGCCCTGCAAGGCAGTAGCGTGTGGGGCCAGCAACCCAGGGCAGCCACGTGGGGAGCTGGCTGGTGGCTTCAGCCTGTTGCCAGTGTGGTGAATTATTTCACTGGCTCTGCATTGCTGCACCTGCAGACAGTCTGGTCTGAGGTCCTGGCTGCTGAGCGAAGCTGCAGTAATGGGACCTGTGCCTGTAAGGGCTGTGCTTCCCCACCAGCTTGGGGCACTGTGACACTTCAGTGGCCAGGTGGACTCAGGCACCAGCTAACCCAGCAAGCACCTGCCTTGCATGGCAGTCACCAGACCCCATGTTGGCGCCAGTATCCTGTGCCCCCCATCCCGGAGCAGCAGGGGTTGAGAAGCATGAGGTAACTGCACAACGACCCACCACTGACATCCACACCTGGCTTCAGGCCCCCACCATGCCTCTGGGACCTGCTTCTTCACTCGGTGCCTTTGCTCCTGGGGCACCAGCCAATTCCTGGCCCCACGTGCTTGCGTCTCTTTGCCGGGTCTGGTCTTGCTCATCATTAAACAGCCATTCCAAGAGAACCAGCTGTCTCTCAGCTGCTGGCCATCAGAGACTTAGGGATGCCCAGAGCATGGGGTTGTGTCCCCAACCAGCCTGCCTAACAGCCATTGATGGGCCTGTCCTCCAGAGATGTTGCTCATGCTCTTGTGACCCATTGTATGGCTGGCTTTCACCACAGCCCCAGCAGCAAGCCTCACAGGCCTTCCTCTGCTTTGTCTCAAACCTGCTGCAAGTTAATGGCACCAAGGTGGAGATGAACATCCTTTGGCCTGGCCAACACTGAGGCGGGACTTCTGACCTTGCTGCCTCCCAAATTCATTCCGATCATTGTTAAGGGAGAACTGCTGCATGTGACTCCACCAACACCTGCCCACCATGGGGTCGGTATCATCGGACCCAGCCAGAGACGCTCAGCCACTGGCGTCAGGAGCTGGCATTTCCATGCTCCCTGCAGCCTTCCCAAGGTCCTTGAATTGCCACCAGCCACACGGAGGGGACCCCACTGCCCACCCATGCTGTGCTGCCCCCATCTCTTGTCCTCAATCTGTAGGAGTCGCAGCCTGGACACACAAACCGCTGGCGTCCCTGCAGCCCACCTGCCCATACTCCTTGGCCTTAGGGATGTGCCAGGAGGTGAAAGGCATGTGATGAGGCAAGGAGAGTCGTTGGTGGGATCCTGTGTCTTTACCATGTGTGCACAGTCCTGCTTCCCTAACCTCAGCCAACCAGTGGGTCCCTGGCTCAGAAATCACCGCCGCCCAATGCTCCCACAGGGTCTGAGCCCAAGAAGCACCATTACGCTGCTATTCCAGGCCATTCGTGCCGGCAACACAAAGCTGTGACCTAGCCCCAGCAGGTGCGAGCCAGGAAACACGGCTGCCCCCAGCTCAGCTCTCATCTGATGTAATGGCCAATGGCTCTGCAATCACATCAGCAACCGCAGATGCACTGCATCTGGCCCCACGAACCTGGGACTGTCCAGCCTTTTTAAATAGCCCTGAACCTGTTCTTTCAGCGAGGGCTGCTCCCCAGTCTGTGCTGCCCAGGGCAGTCTGCGAGCTGACCTTGTCTGCCAGGACAGAGGCAGAAAAAGCATTGAGGTCTTCAGCTTTCCCCTCATCTCACCTGCGTAAAGGGGCCAAATTGATCCTGCCACCGAGTCTGATGGGTGCTTAGCACCCACTGGCTTTGCCAAGGGCTGTGATTGTCTGGGACTCACCCAATGGCAGCTGTGAGCTGACAAGATCACAACTTGTCTTTTCACTTGCGCTGGTGACGGGCTGCTGGCATGGGCAGGATCCTGCTAGGTCGGCCAGCCTTCTGCTGGGAGTGGAGAGGTAATCCCCATTGTAGGGCTCTAGTAGCTTGTAAGTTATTGGTCTTTGGTGCCCTCTTCTCAGGGCAGCTGCCCCTGGGCCGCACAGCTGAGTGAATGGGACCTACCCCACTTGTCCTGAGGATGCCCTTACCTGAGCCAGTTATGGCATCTTCTTCCCTCACCAGGCATTGCATCCTCAAGGGGTGAATCTGCCCCCACTGGGGTGGGGCATGGGGGGCAGGGAGCCTCCAGTCTGCCAGGGCACTGGAAAATAAACCTGATATGGGCTACATTTCTTGTGCCCTTATGTGGGGGTGTTTGGAGCTGCTTTTCCCTGACTGTTGTGGCTCCAGGCACATTCACAAACAGCCTCTCAGGGCACCTGGGATTCTCCATGGCACGAGTGACTCTGGGAAACATTTGCCCCAGAAATGGCCTCAGCCATTAAACACCCCTGGCTTTGGAGGGGCCCAGGAGTAAAGTTGTTGCCTGTCCAAGTGGGCTCAGCCCTGCCGTGCGCACTCCTGTGACTGGCACATTAGAGTGGTGAGTGCCAGCGTGACAAGGGCCCCGGCACAGTGAGGCTGGCACTGCCCCAAAACAGTTTTAAGGTGGCCATAGCCAGGGCGCTGGTCTCAGCCAGGGCACGCAGCAGTAGGGAGCACACATCTCAGTGCTCAAGTCCCTTCTGCCCCTGGCTGCACAGGGTTTATGGCCAGCTCATCCCAGGATAGGGTCATGCATTGGGGTGCCCCCGTGGTCAGGAGACCTTCCTGCTCTCTGGGGAGCTGCCCAGGTAGCCAGTAAAACCAACAAGGAGCCCCGTGGCACTTAAAGACTAACACATTCATTTAGTGCATGAGCTTTCGTGGGAGACAAGCCCACTGTTTCAGATACTTTGAAGATGGGGGAACTTGCAGAATGAGAGGAAATAAATCCTGGGCCGTGTAAGTCATGGGAATAGGTCAGACTGTAACAGCAAATCAAAGCGGTTGTAAAGAGTCAAACACTGGGGAACAGCATACAGAAGGAGATGAGGTCAAATCACCTGTTGTGATGAGAGGAAAATTGAAGTCCCTATTAAGCCCTGAAGCAATTAAATCAAATTTGCAAATCAATTCAATCCCAGCAGTTGTCTTTGAAGCCTTGATCTGGTATTTACTAATTGCGGTGCTCAGACAGATGAATACCAGATCAAGGTTCCAGTGGGGCAGGAAGGCTGGGAAGCCAGATGCCAGCAGTCTCTCCTTCTTGCCTGGTTCTGGGAAAGGAGTGGGGCCTAGTGGCTAGCATGCACAGACTGGGAGGCTAGCTGCTTGGGGTCTTGCTTGGCTCCAGAAGGGGGATGGGGTCGAATAGTTAGAAGGGGCTGGGAAACCAGATGCCTGGGTTCTCTGCCAGCTCTGGGGAATCAAGGCTTTCTTTGCTAGCCGCTGAGGTGCTGCAGTGACTGAACCAGGGGCGTGGGGGGGCCCCCACAATTAGTGCTGGGATCTGGGCGGCTCTTTCCTGGCAGAGCTACATTAAAGCGGGCGGAAGCCAGGCCCTGCCCACACTGTGGCATGTCTTTCCTAGTTCCCACTCAGTGCCATAGCCCTTGGGGTGGTGTTGAGCATTGGGAAGCCCAGGAATGCCTGTGCTGGCTCAGCGAGCGATAAGATAAGGGAAACTCACCAGGGCTGTAAAGCAATAAACCAGATCAATGCCCACCCTCCCCACAACCTTTCCCCTCACCCTCCCTTCGGGGGAAGCCATGCTAGGGCATCATCGCAGATCACTGGTGGGCATCAAGGGTCCCTTGGTCCTTGCTGCACAGCCAGATCCCAGCTCTGATATCTCTCTCCTGCCCCCTCTGCACTCTGGGCTTCTCACACCTTCCTCTCCTCAACATGGCCGTGAACCAGCTGCCATGTCCCACCCATGTGGTGGGAGCATCTCAGTGCTGGGAGGACAAGCCGCTGCAGTGTGGATGTTAAAGCAGCTGTTGTGCTGCACCCCAGCAGTGGCTGCATTTTGAAGCAGGGCTAGGGACTCCCATACGTGGTCAAGGTGGCAAAACACTCTGGGTTCCTCTAGGAGGGAGGGCACTAGAAAAATATGCCTCAGCGCTGCATTACTGAGCCCAGGCTGGTTACTGAGGGACATCCATGTCTCCAATGGTTGCTGAATGCAGAACATAAGTTGGGCATTTGGCTTCGGGACCAGCCACAGTGTGACATGGGTAGGAAAGCCATAACTAGGTTTGCAGCACTGGGCAGGACATTCATAGACTCTAAGGTCAGACGAGACCAATAGGGTCATCTAGTCTGACCTGCACAACACAGGCCACAGAAGCTCACTCACCCACTCCTGTAATGAACTTCTAACCTAGGACTGAGTTATTAAAGACTAAGGTACAGAGAATTGATCAGCAAGGGAGACTTGCCATACGCTACAAAGGAAGGCGGAAAACCCCTCAAAACAGGGATCAGCAACCCAAAAGATAAAAAGAGCCATTTTAAAAAATTCCTTCAATAACTCAGTGTTTTGAGAGCCACAGTGGATGTAACCGCCTGCTAGGGGGTGTGGGGAGCTGGGCCAGGGTGCCTGTTGCAGGGTCCCCAGGTGAAGGGGAAACCCAGAAACAGGAGCAGGCCCCACAGAGGGTTCCTTGGTGGTGGGCAGGAGGGGGCCCTGGACCCAGGAGTAGGCTTCCTGTAGGGTCCCCCGGTAGCGGGGTGGGGCCTGGAGTCAGGAGTCACAAGGAGGCAGCAGAAGAGCCACATGCAGCTTTGGAGCTGCAAGTTGCAGACCCCTGCCTCAAAGCCTTTGCCAAGCTGCCCTGGGGGAAAATTCCTTCCTGAGCCCACCATGGCAATCGAATCAGATTAAACCCTGAGCATTTGGGCAAGACGCACCAACCAGGCACCCAGAAAGAATTCTCTGCAGTAAGTCAGAACCCATCCCATCAAACGTCTGATCCCAGGCCATTTGCACAGCCACCACCAGTAGTTAAAGATTAGTCTATTGCCAAACTAGGCCATCCTATCATACTGTCCCCTTCATGAATTTATTCAGCTCAGTTTTGAAGACAGTTATGTTTTTTGCCCTCACAGCTTCCCTTGGAAGACTATTCCAGAACTTCACGCCTCTGATGGATAGAAACCTGTATCTTCAAGTCTAAACCTCCTGACGCCAGTTTATTTCTATTTATTCTTGTGTCCACATTGGTGCTGAACTTCAATAACTCCTCGCCCTCCCTGCTATTTATCTCTCTGATGTATTTATAGAGAGCAGTCATGGCTCCCGCCAGCCTTCTTTTGTTTAGGCTAAACAAACCAAGCTCCTAGAGTCTACTCTCATAAGGCAGGTTTTCCACTCCACAGACCGTCCTTGTTGCCCGTCTCTGCACCTGTGCCAGTTTGAATTCCTCTTCCTTAAACATGTGGGACAGACCTGCACTCACTATTCCATCCCTGGATTTGATAGCTCGCTCTCCTAGGCGTCAATACCCTCCCTGGTAGTTTCAGGACCTTTGGGGGGAATTGGCTAATGGAAACTGAAAGTGAGAGGTCAGCAAACATTCTCAAGGATTCTTTTGGTTTTACTTCCCATCAGCTGGGTAAATGTTTGCCAGGCCAGCAGGAATACCAGGGTTGCAGCAGACCTCAGTACAGACCCAGAACAAGGAGCAATGGGCTCAAGTTGCAGCAGGGGAGGTCAGGGTTGGCTAGCAGGACCAACATTTCCCAAGGAGGGTGTGAAGCACTGGCCTGGGTTACCTGGGCACATGGAATCTGCATCCTTATTGGTTTTCAAGGCCTGGCTTCCCAAAGCCTTGGCTGGCATGATTTAGCTGAGGTTGGTCCTGCTTTGAGCAGGGCAGTTGGACTAGAGTCGTCATGTCCTGAGGTTCCTCCCAGCCCTCATTGTCTAGGAGTCAGTGGCCCGGGAAACTTTCATTCTGCCCTCATTGGCCCAGACCAGAGTGACCAGGCTCAATGTGCGCCCTCCAGCCATTCCCCACCTCCACCCCTGGGTATCCTTTGGAGCTGGGTGCATCCATGGCTCTGACAGATACCCACAGTGAGGCTCCTGGCCCCTTCTCAGCCCCTGTCCTGGGGGGGGGTCTCTGCAGTGTTGCCTCCCCAGCCCCACTCTGCTGTCCGCACAGGAGAATGGGGTCATGGTTTGGACTCGCCCTTGGGCTCTCACAGAGCACAGAGTTTGGTTATCACTGTAGCCCAGTGCCAGCCTCCACCCTGCCATCCTTGCTGCCAAAGACTGAGACTCAGAACCAGCCAGCTTATGACCATGCGCCGCACCGTCACCTCCCTGGAGCGACCGAATCTCAGCCCACCTGAGCCCCTCAGCCCCACACAGCCAGCCCAGCACTGAGCCAGCAGAGAGCCTGGCTCTCCAGCTCAGAAAGGCCTGCCCTGTCCTGTTCCCATCCCACAAGGGGGTGCAGGCGAGCCAAGCCACAGCTTCAGCTTATTCTGCCCAGGCTCCGGCTAGTGGCAGCACCTCGTTTTGGCGTCTCAGCAGGGGCAGAGATTATTTTGTTGGTGTGGCTTGAGCAAGGACTGCCTCCAGATTATTCTGTGAATGGGGCTTGGTCAAGAACCACTTCTAGCTTATTTTCTGAGTGTGGCTTGGCAGAGGTCTGAATGAAATGAGGCCATTCCCCTTTGGCTGATTCAAAGCTTGCCTGTTACAGCCAATGGGCAAAACTGCATTGTGGGAAACCATCTGGGATGTAATAGGCTCCCTGGCTACATATGCAGACAGACGTTTGACAGGACATAGTGGAGAGCTTGTATTAAATGAGCCAGCATGTATGTGTCACCTTCTACTGGCTGGAAGCAGAGCTGCCCAGCTGTGTGTCATAGGCCCTGTCCTGCTAGCTCTGATGGGGATTCCCCTTTAGCTCAGATAGCAGGAACCTGTTGTTGTGGAGCAGGAGGAGCTGCGTTCTAGTCCTCCTGTTGTTGTGATGCTCCCAGCAACTGCATGGTCCAGCAGACAGATGGGGTCTTGTGGCTCTTTGCCCAGTGCTTACCCAGCATCTGAGGCTTTGCTGGGCAGTTTCTGCTGGGAGAGGAAATGGATGATGCAGCCAGGGATCTCTTTGAGGTAATGCTGTTTAGTTACAGGCAGTAAAGTCCAGTTTCCCTGACTACAGTAGGAAAAACCACCAGTAGCCACTTCTCTTGCTCACAGGCCAGGTCTGCTTTCCAGCCAATCCTGTGCCCCAAGCAGCATTGTCTCTGCTCCCACATCCTTGATTGCTTCTCTTGCTGTTGGCCTTCTTTTTCCTTCCTTGCTATGTCTGTCCCACACAGACACAGCCAACTGAAACCCAGCCCCTACATTTCCAATCAGTCCCCAGGGGAATTCCTTATCTGAGCTGCTGAACAGTTCTGTATGGAACATGGTGCCTTGGATGGTAGTTTCCAGCTATCTTGGAGCTTAATTGCTTCATCCATTTAACCTGCATGAAGGCTGGCTAGTGCATCTGTCAGGACTGTGCCTGCATGTGGATCCATGATGCACTCAATGCCAGCCACTTACTTCCTTCCAGCAAACCAGTGCAGCGCACAAAGAATTCAAAGCCTTTGAAGCGCCAGGATTCCTCAATGTTTAAAAAAAAAATTGTTAAACAGGGATTGAAAATACCTTGCTGACTCTCTGTCCACTAACCCAGGAATGGCCCATCAGTGCTGGACGGGGGCCAGAACCAACCTTCGGGCTCAGCCCACACTCCTCCCATCTGTTCTATGGCAGTTCAGATCCCAGCCAGAGCTCGACAGCTTGGACCTGTCCCTGAGCTGCAGAGAATCAACACTGCCCAGCGTGCAACGTCCAGCCAGAGCAGCCTGCAGACCCTTTGGGGACGGGTTTATCTTGGAGACTGGCTTCCTGCAGCTCTAACAGGGGGTTGCCCCAGACAACGGCAATAGACTGGGGTGGCGTCTGGCCCGAGAGCTCCATGCAGCTGGATGCAAACCTTGGTAGCACGGTGGGCACATTCCACCCCTGCAGGCACCTTCAGTGCTTGCCTCAGTGGCCCTTCTGGCTGCAGGTCCTTGGAGTCTTTAGTGACAGCCAGCTACACTCAATTTACACACCCAAGCTGCCCGGCGGTGGGCAGGGCACGTTCTGCCCAGAATGCCCGGTAGCGGGTGAGGCCCACGTCACTCAAAGCGCCCTGTGGCAGATCAGGGCACTGCACCCAAGATGCCTGGCAGCAGAACAGGCGGTCTCGACACAGAGTGCGTGGTGGCGGGGGTGTTCCCAGCGTGTTCGCGCTGTGTGTTATTCTCCCACTCCAGTTTTCCAGCTCCACTGGTAGTAAAGCTCTGCTGATGGCCCAACTCCTGCAGCACCTGGGTTCCCCAGGGCATCTCCCATCCATACACCAGCCTGGCCTGGCTTTGCTTACAGGGGCTGGTAAATGATCAGTGACTCAGGCCCTTCAATGCCCCCCCACCCAGCCTGAGCAGAGCCCTATGTTCCCCTTCAGTGCATCCAAGCCCTTGTCTCAGGACGAGTACGGCAGGGTGTCTCCAAACAAGGGGCCAAGGCCTTAGTGGAGCTGACTGGGGCCAAGCCAGGCTACACGAGAACTGTGCCAGTCCCACCCACCTGGCCCCTACTACAGGAATTGCAAACTTTGGCCCCCATCTTAAATGCCAGGGAGGCGCAGACACCTAGGGCCCCACGTCGGGCCCTGTTCTGCCCATGGTGTCTCTGCTGGGGACACAGTGTCATTTCCCTGCCATTCCTGACAGCTCTAGAGCCTCACGGGAAGCTGACCTGGGATCCTCTCCAGGTGCCTGAGGCCTGGGTGTGGCATGTAGGCGAGATCTGTGCCGAGATAGGGAGGTCAACAGAGAGTAACGGTGCCAGGCCAGCTGAGGTGGGAAGCTCCCAAGAGAGCTGGGAACCTTGGCTTGCCTGCATGTAGTTGCCCAGGTCCTGCCCATATATGGCGAATGCGGGGCCCAGCAAAGGAGGGGACAAAGGTCGCCCCGTTTCCAGCAGGAGAGCACTTTGCACAGGTACATTCTCCAAGCTGCTGCCTGGCGAGCTGCTGCGCCCATCTGTGCTAGGCTAGCTCCGCCGGAGAGGTAAGTGACTGGCAATGAGGGACTGGCACCTTGGCCTGCCCACTGTCAGCCCCGTGCAGCCCCTGGCACCGGGCATCGCCTCAAGGATCCTGCTGGTCAATGCTCTCAGGGGGCAGGTGGGAAGTGGCAGCCCCTTGCTGGTGGGTTTTTTGGGCTGAAGATAAAGGGACTGATCCAGAGTGCTGGGCACCTTTGCACAGACATCAGTCTGGGTTTGGATTGGGCATACGGGGTGAGCAGAGACCTCTCAATCACACGTCTCCCTGCCTCCCTTGGAGGTTCAGGCTCCATCCCCCAATGGGGGCCAATCACCAGAGCCTTCCTCCTGTCCCACCCCTGCCAGGACACGTGGTGGCCCCTTGCCCTCAATGCGCCGGTGCCATCCAGGAGCCTACCAAGAGGGCAAGGGTGTGGCATCTCTGGTGATCCCCCCCCCCCCCTCCAGGCCAGGGAGCTTATGGGGGGGCCTCTCTGCAAATCAGCGACCAGGCAGGATGGCAGAGGAAGAAGTTGCACCTCTATGTTACAGCTGGGGGAACTGAGGCAGGGGTGAGGCCAGGCCACAGCAGGTGTCACAGTCAGGACTGGCAGGGGACTGAGAGAGCTGGGGCCAGGGTCCTTTGGGCTGAACGGCCCTGGGTTCTGGTTTTCATCACTGCGCAGACGCAGTGGTGGTGGGGGGGAGGGTGCTGGACGCAACGGCCCTGCTGTTAGGGAACGGGAGAGCAGGCAGGTGGGGTGTGTGTGCAAAGACTGGGCTGGCCCAAACACATGGGGAGGGGGCAGGGAGCAGACTAAACCCCAAACTCAAAACAACAGAGGGGCTGTGTCCGTGCCTAGGTGGGCGCCTCGCCTCCCAGGGCCAGTCCCTGCCTCCTCCCCCCAGGAAGTCCGCACATCCCACATAGCTGGCAGTTGCTCCCTGGCATCTGGAGCATGGACATTTATGAGCCCATGTGGGCCTGCTCAGCTGGCAGGCAGGTCCCAGCTGGCATAGCGCACAGCAGGACACGTGGCTGGCAGCCTGCAGACCCGCCTGTGCCACGCCCCAGAGGGCTGTAAACCCCCCCCCCACGCCTAGGAAATGCCAGCCTGCCATCTGCCGATGGGGCTGGGAGTGGGCATTAAACTGAGGAGCTAACAGTACAGGCCAGCAACGGCTCTGGGCCCAGCCGGGGCCGGGTGCAAGACCAGATGTGATGGTGCTACCAGCCCCCTGCCCCACACGCACCGAACGGTGTCAGCACCAGCTCTGGGAGGGAGCCCCTGCCCTGCTGGACCCAGAACCGAGCCCTCTCCCCCTCCAGGCCGGGGCTTGGTTCAAAGTCTGCCTGTTATTAATGAGTGTCGCCAACACTGCCCCCCCCCCCCGCTAGGCCCACGGCCGCTGTCCACCATGCCGGAGCTCACTGCCAACGTCACCAAGATGCTGAACCGAACCACGCCTGGCTTACAGATCTGGAGAATTGAGGTGGGTACTGGCGGGACCCAGTGGGGAGGGACACTTGGGACTTAGCTGAGACTCCAGATCTCTGCAGTGCATGGGCAAGGCATGCCAACTCACCCCAGACTCAGCTGCCACCAAAGCAGGGGGGGTCAAGGGCTCTTCTAGGGCCATCAGTCCCAGATGGGCCACTGCAATGCTCATCCCCAGCTCTGATGTGGGGTCTCTTTTGGGGGAGGTGCCCTGCGGTGGGAGAGTTCACCTGGTCCTGAGCCAGGTGACTGGGAAAGGTCTCACTCACGGTCAGCATCCTAGGCACCAGACAGGACCCACCCCAAACAGGGATGCCCGTGCGGCAGGGCTGGGCCAGGAGAGGCTCCAGCTCTGGGGCTGTCAGGCCAGGCATGGTAAGCTGCAGCAAAGCAGTTAACCCAGCCGCAGATTGCAAGGTCACGCAGGTTGCACAGCCCAGTGGGGAGGCACCTGATCCCTGGGCTGGCCCAGGAAGCCCAGGATACCTCTGCTGGTTTCCCACAGGAAGCTGGGGGCTTGAGGGTGTGAGGGACCATTCTGGACCGGTGCCACTAGTTTCTTTCCCTTTCCAGAAAATGGAGATGGTGCCGGTGCCGTCCAAGAGCTACGGGCACTTCTACGAAGGAGACTGCTACGTGCTGCTCTCGGTAAGGGTCAGCCCAGGGCCTGGGTGGGTGCGGTTGGGGGGGGGCAGGGGGAATCCTCCAGGTTTGGGGGTGTGGACAGAGTGGGGCAGAGTGTCGTAACCCCCAGAAGTGTTGCAGGAGCATGCTGGGTGTGCAAACAGGAGCATGAGGGCCAGACTGGGTGAATGTGACAACAGTCTGTGATATATCACAAGGCCAGTTTGTGCCTTGGTTTCCCCCATGTGCACCACTGATGCGGGACCCAAGGTCCAGCCAGCAGGACACCCTCCCAGCTGCGTTGTACCCTGCCCCTGGGGCACACGGGGTCAGCAGCTAAAGCCGAGTGGGCCAGCCTGGGGCAGCGTCCAGCCAAGGTCACCGCCATCTCCCACGGGGTTCCCAGCTCCCCGCTGAGCAGCTTCTCCCAGTTTGCCTGCAGACGGATCCTCTGCCCTGCAGACCCAAGGATGGAGGCCAAACGGCCGCTGGCTGCATCCACAACTAGCGCAATGTTCTCTGGCCACAGACACACAAGACTGGAAAGAGCTTCACATATGACATCCACTACTGGCTGGGGAGGGAGTCATCGCAGGATGAGCAAGGAGCAGCTGCCATCTACACCACCCAGATGGACGAGCACCTGGATGGGGTGGCCGTGCAGCACCGGGAGAGCCAGGGCAATGAGAGCGAGGCCTTCAAGGGCTACTTCAAACAGGGCCTCATGTATGTAGGGCCTTGAGGGGGCTGGATCCCCACACATGTGGAGTTGGGGGAACCCCCGCCCCCAGACCCTTGTGTCCCTAGCCAGCAGCAAGGGCCTTGTCGCCCCATGGGCTGTCCTAGGCACCTCTAGCAATTGGTTCGGGGGGGGGGCTGGCCATGCCTGGTGTTTGCTCCCAGCTGAGGGCCATGGCTTGGCAGCAGGTTTCTGTCCCTGGGGCTAGAGGACTCACTTTCCCTAGGAACCAGGGAGCCTCATGGGGGCAGCTCAGGTGCTGGCTACCTGGACTGAGAGGAAGCAGGGCTTAGTGGCTAAAGCAGGACCCCTGCTTCCATCTTCCCCCCTTTTTCTGTGCAGGGTCCTGTACATCACCTGACCTGGAAAAGCCACTGCTGGTGGGGGAGGAGAATTAACCTCTTTGTGTCCACAAAGCCCTGGGCAGGTCCTGGGGCTCCAGGCTCTGATATGGCCTTTTCTCTCCCCCCACAGCTATAAGAAGGGCGGTGTCGCCTCTGGGATGAAGCACGTGGACACCAACACATACAATGTGCAGCGGCTGCTGCACGTGAAGGGCAAGAAGAATGTGGTGGCCGGAGAGGTGGGTGACAGGGAGCAACTGGCACAAGTCCCAGCGCCCCCAGCACACTGGTTTCAGGCAGATACTCCCCACAGCTTAAACCAAGGTCCTAGGTCTTTAGCCAGGAGCCAGGCTGTCAGCCAAGACAGTCAGCCCTAGTCAGGGTACACGTGGCCTCCTGACCTTTCCACCGCGGCCTGGTTCTTCGCTTCCTGTCGGAGATGTTTGCCCACGGTCACTGTGTGTTGCTCGCTAGCAGCTGCACACCAGAGGTGGCTGCATCTCAGCACTGAGCAGGTGATCCCTGTGCAGTTTTGCTGTGTGTCTGTTCAAGGGCTGCTATGCACCACCCCAGAGGTGGCTGCATTTTATTGGTGTGGGGGTGGGTGGGAAGGAAGGGGCCTGTAGCCATGAAGTCAAGGGTAATGTCATTCAACATAAAGGAGGTGCTGAGGTGCGATTGATTCATGCCAGGGTGGATCAGACCAAGTGCTTTTGAAATGCTGTTGTCTGCGGGGCAGACCCCGAAGTGCACCGCTGTATGTCATAGACCCAGTACTGTTACCAGCTCAGGGAGATTCTCCTTTACCTTCCCTCTTGGAGAGAACCACCCGGAGCTAGAGAACCCAGGAGCATTGACCTGGCTGCCTCTCTCCTACAGGTGGAGATGAGTTGGAACAGCTTCAATCTGGGGGACGTTTTCCTGCTAGACCTTGGCAAGCTCATCATACAGTGGAATGGGCCAGAGAGCAACCGCGCTGAGAGGCTGAAGGTATCCTGGCTGGTGCTGGTGCCCCTAGGCAGCCCTGATGTTGGGGTCCCTTCACCTAGCCCCAAAGGAGGGTTCATCCCTA
This sequence comes from Podocnemis expansa, assembly GCA_007922195.1. Lineage (NCBI taxonomy): Eukaryota > Metazoa > Chordata > Testudines > Podocnemididae > Podocnemis > Podocnemis expansa. Next base: position 2,485,417 of record ML681984.1, on the reverse strand, counting down.
TGGCAGAAGCATTCCTGTTGCTTGCTCCACCGGGCCACCTTCCCCCTGGCATCCCAGCTGACTTGATTCCCCGAAACCACTGGCACCTCTTTCTGGCTGGAGGGCCCAGCTGGGACCCCACAACCAAGGGCTCAAGCAGAAGAGGGTCCACTCCACATGGGAGTGGAGATTCAGTGCCAGGACTTATGTCTAACCCAGGACTAGAGAGATTTGGAGGGCCCAGGGACAGTAAATCCCTGATTGAGGGGACCCTGGCTACTGTGCCCCTCACTCCCAACCTGCAGCCCCCTGCTGTGCCAGCCGTGCTCCCCCACATCTCTGCCAGTGCTCCTTACACCCGACCCGCAGCCCCCCACCATGAAGTGCTGCCCATCCACTCCTGCCCCCAGTACTTTTCCCTATATCAACTCTCCAGTGACTGCTGCCTGGTGTGGCTTGCTTTGACATGTGGCGCTGGCTGGTTTCATGGTGCAGGGCATGACTCTGGCCAAGGATATCCGGGACCGTGAGCGGGGCGGGCGCGCCCAGGTGGGCATCGTGGACGGCGAGAATGAAGGAGCTTCCCCAGAGCTGATGACGGTTCTCACTCATGTGCTGGGGGACCAGAGGGAGCTCAAGCCAGCCATCCCTGACACCGTGGTGGACCAGAAGCTGAAAACCTCTCTCAAGCTCTACCAGTGAGTCACCTGGGGGAAGCTGCTGGCCCCAGGGGGAGAGCAAATCCCTGCACGGAAAAGGCAGGTGTGACCCCCCCCCCCCAAGACTCCCTCCAACCAGCATGCCCACATGCATCAAGGCTGCAGTCACCAGGGCCATCGATTCATTCCTAAATTCATTCCCCACAGCACTAGCTGTCTATCAGCCTCCTGCAGCAGTGAGTTCCACCACTTAACTCCCTATTGTGATGTGTTTCCCTTCCTCCAGTCTCCCTGTTACCTTCTTAAGACCTGGTTGCACCCCCTAGTGCATGCATCATGAAATAGTCCTCCTACAGCGCCAACTACAGAACAGGAGAGGCTTCTGTAAGAAAGCACAGCCACGCTCACAGACTGGCCCCCAAGAGGGGATAATCCCAGGACTCCTCCCCCAGGGGTTTTTCCCCAGTAACACAATTCTTGGCATGCCTTCTTCCTAAAGCAAGTCAGGAAACTGCTCCTGCTTGGCAGAGTTTCAGTTGCCACTGGGGCTTTTGCATGAGTGGGGCAGGAAAATTGTGACTGGTAACAATTGCACATCCTGCAGTAGGGCTCCAGGCTCCTGTGCTCAGCCTGCCCTTTCTGCTACTCTCTTCCCTGATGCACCTGGCCATGCTCTGGGTTATTCTGGCTCCCAGCGGATTTCTCCCCTGCCTCCTAACTGTCAGTGCCATGTGGAGTCTAAGGCCAGCATGGCCCACTGCGATCACCTCATCTGACCTCCCATCTAACCCAGGCCCCATGGCTGTTTCTACAGCACACCTTTGCTCACCCCACTGACTGCACATGGCTGGGCTGGCTGCCTGACAAGGCAAGACCAATGCTCAGTCTAATGAGGGTGTCCAAGCGGAGGCTCAGAAGTGATTCAAACAGATACCTGCTTTGGGGGCGGGGAGGATGGGACAGAGGCCTGATGCCAAAGAGCTCGTCAAACTAGCAGGGAAAGGCAGAACAAGACCAGGGGCAAGGCCCAGGAGATGCTTGACAAATCCAGCCAGGAACTAAGGTACAGGGAGGCAAATACACTGGTGACCAGCCCGCCAAAGCTATGGTAGATTCTCCATCACTCAGCCTCTTCGACCCGTGTCTCTCCCTGGAATATCTCTAGCTCAACCAGCTTTGATGGGCTGGAGGGTTACCAACCTCCTCCTGGCTTCACAAGCTATGCATCCGTGAGCCCTGCCGCCTTGTTCTTCTGTGCCCAATCTGGCTTGGCTGCAGGGCCTCCTTACACAGCTGCTGGGCTCATCAGAGGCTGTGTTCACACAGCCTTCTTATTTCAAAACAACAGAGGTTGTTTTGAAATAAGATTTAGGCTGTTCACACGACGCACGGTTGTTTTGAAACAACGGAACCTGTTGTTTCGAAACAACAGCGTTGTTTCAAAACAAGTTAAACCTCATATGGGGATGAAACAACGTTGTTTCGAAACGATTGTTTCGAAACAATGCCGTCCGAACATGTTGTTTTGAAACAACAGTGACTTGTTTCGAAATAACTGTTGCCTGAAACTGCTATTTCACTTTGAGCTTTTTTCCTTAATTCAAATTAACAAACTGTTACTTCGAATTAAGTTATTTTGAAATAAAGTGTTATTTCGATACAAGTTGTTTTGAAACAACTTGTATCGAAATAACCCCCTGTGTGTGAACACAGCCAGAGGATCCTTTCAAGCCCGTCTGGGTCTGGCTTACACAAGGTATTTCACACACAGCACCACTGAGCGGCTGGTCCATGTAACACACTCCATCTCCCAGTCCACCTCCCCACTCTATGTTTCCCCATTGACCAGAGTGATTGTCATGCTCCCTTCATGGCTCAGTGCAGATCAGGCCATTATGTGGCCTGGACGCCTCCTCGTTTTATCATTTCTTGACCCAAATGCGTAACAACCACATGCCTCGGGCTGTGTGCTAGCTGCAATGGCCAGCTCTGGCTGGTTTGGGACCCTCGTGTCTTCTTTTGCAGATGCCAGCTGTAGCATTTGCTGCATAGCTTGTTCTCTCTGCGAAGCAGAAAGTCAATGTTGATGTCTGTTGAATGCCCCACTGTGATTTCAGGACTCGTTTCCTTTGCTCTGTGGCACCTGGTGTTCTGCACCCCTTTTTCTCCACCCAGTGGTCGCCAGGATCTCAGCCCACCAGGTTCCTAGCTGAGCATGCCATCTGATGGAGATGTCTTCACTGGCTTTTTTAGCCTTTTTAAGGCACTTGGCTTTGCTCTTCCTGTCTGGCCCCACTGAAGACGGATCATTTTCCAAAGATAGAACAGTAGCTCCCAGCTGTCCTTGCAGCAGGAGCTGGGCTGGACTGTGTCCAGCCATGGCTTTTGGCATTGATCTGTAACTCAGAAGAGCTAGGAATGGCTCTTCTGGGTGTGGGATTTGCATGGTCCGTACAGCCCTCTCAGCCTCTGCCTATTGGGTAATGAGTGCTGCTAGTCGTGGTTGGGTTAGAAGGGTTTAAATGCTGCCTCAGTGAAATTCTTTAGAGATAGAAAGGATGCATCTGACCAGGAGTGTTGCTCCAAAAAAAATGACCTGGGGCACAGGCTCCCACCCAGTTCCACTCCCGTGCTGCCCCTGGGGTGCCCCCCGACCAGCCTCTGCAGCACTCTAGCACTGCTGTCGGGATGCCCCCCCAGGCCCCCCCGCCACTTCTCCTGGCTCCCTAGTCCTGGCCCCACAGCCAGCTCCCAAGTGCCCCCCAGCACTTACCTGTTCTGTAGTGGGGGAGCCTCCAGACATTGGCTGCAGCTGGTTCAGAGCTCCCGTCCTGCTGCACCCTGGGCTGCAAGCCTGAGAGCACAGCAGGGCAAGACATTTAAAATGACCCCACAGGGCCCAGCTTCCCAGTGTGACTCAGGGCACTGCTGGGCACATTGCGAGCCCTACCCACCCCCGTTCCCAGTGGTGTGACGGCCCTGCATCTGAAGTAGCCTGACCCCTTTCATTGCCATCTTTGTGACTGACTACAGGAAAGTCAAGTGCTTTAAGGGTCTTCTCTGCAGTGTAAATGAACGGCCGCTCCTGTGGTCACCAGTGTCTTTGTGGCAGCTGTTTGAAATGGGAAGTCTTGTTTCCACTCTTGCCCATGTGGCAATTTGGCAAAGCGGAAATTCTCTGAGGATCCTGCCACCTTTGTGGGTTTGTTTCTTCTAATTGCTCTATGTGCTGCTGGCTTCCTTCAATTTCTGGTCTGAGTTTACACCTGACACCATGTCACACTCTTCCATATCCCATCCTGCCTGGCTACAGCACTTGCTCATATACACCAACTGTGCTCAGCCTAAGAGGTTGTAAGATGCTCCCCTGACATTGGCATTCAAGCTGGTATTTTACACATAGTGCCACTGTGGGGCTGGACAGTGCAAAGCCGTTTAGCATCCTAAGCTAGGTTGACTGCAGAAGGCAGCTGTTAAAGGGCCAGGTGTCTGCTAACTCATGCAGTCTCTGCCTGGTGCATGGGCCCATGGCTGAGCGGGGGTGTGTGTGTCTGGTTTCTCACAGTGTCTCTGATGCTGAAGGGAACCTGCTAATCCAAGAGGTCGCCACCCGGCCCTTGACCCAAGACCTGCTGAAGCATGAGGTACGACAGCTTCCATGGGGTTTCCTGTCTCCCCTCTGTGCGCTCAGGGCTGGGCACCAAGACAGACAGTGCCCTAGATAAGGGTTGACCTGCAGCAGATATGAACAGGGTAGGGCCATATCCCGCAGGCTCCATGGGAGGGAGGGTTCAGCTCCACACTCATCACTCTCCCCGATTGCTAGGCTTGGTGCCTATGGGCCTCTCTCTCAAGCTGTCACACCATGACTGCATCCAACTGGGGCAGTCCCTGCTTGCATCCCTTCTCCTATTCAATCCCACCAGCAGGCTGCAGAGGGGACCCATTGCTGCGGGATCCTGCCCCACAGCGCCCATCAGGAGGGTGGTAGAGCCTGGACTTGGGACTCATTGCTGACAGAGCACAGGGACTGCCCCCCCCCCAACTCTCTTCTCCTTCCTAGGACTGTTACATCCTTGACCAAGGTGGCCTGATCATCTATGTCTGGAAGGGCAAGAAATCCAGCAAGCAGGAAAAGCAGCAAGCCATGAATAGAGCCCTGGTGAGTGGGCGGGGGGCTGAGGCGGGATGTGCAGCAACTGGACGGGGGGGAGGTACCCTGCACCCTTCACTCCCCATGCTCAGCCCCCACTGCTCACTCGACAGGTATGGGGGGCATGTTCCTGGGTGCTACCTTCTGGCATCCCCTGCTGGGTGGCTGGCGGATTTCAGTGCAGAGAAAATTACCCCCTCCCCCAGGGTCTGGGCAGCCCCAGTCCTGTGAATCATATGCTAGGAAACACCTTAGAAGGAGGCAGCGCCCCCAGAGGGTGATTCTCGCTGAGCGGTGTCAGCCCTGGGGGATGGGAATGTGTCAGGGTGGTGGTGGGGAAATGCCTCCACCTACCTGCCCAGGTCTCAGCTTGCTGTCACACCTGAGCAGTGACCCGGTGACCAGTCACCTGGCGCCCAGTATTGCCGCCGGGCATCTCCAGGTTAGACCCCGGACCCTGGCTCTGGCTTTGTGGCGTCCCTGTTGGCTGCCTCAGGAGCAGCATGAGGCTTCCAGACGTGGTAGCTCACAACAACTCCACCCCTCCCTGCCCCCCCAGAGTCTCAGTGGGGAGGGACAGGGCATGTACAGAACTCCCACTGACCCTTTTACACAATGCTATGATGGGGCCCTGGTGGCACCCCGCAGCATTGGGTGGGGGGGCTTTAAAAAGCTGCTCTCCCTTGGGGTGAGGCCCTGCAGCCCCTGGGGATCCTGCACCCCACCCTTTAAAGCCATGCTGGCCCCACGATACCGATGGGAGGCCCTTGCTCCACTTCCCCTCCACCCACCAGCTTTGTCTTCCACCAGGGGTTCATTAAAGCCAAAAACTACGCTCCTAGCACCCGGGTGCAGACAGAAAATGACGGGGCCGAGTCAGCCATGTTCAAACAGCTCTTCCAGAAATGGACTGTCCACAACCAAACCAGTGGCCTAGGCAAGACCCACAGCCTAGGCAAAGTGGGTAAGAGCTGGAGGCCTGGGCACTGGTGGGGTCATGACCATGGAAAAGTCCACACCACATGGGGCTGAGGAAAAGTCTCTGGTGCAATCACACAAAATTCCTGTAGAGGGGCTTTGCTTTTCGGGGGGGGGGGGGGCTTGCTCAGAAGCCCCCAGGGCCCCCCCCCATCTGTGATGCAGTCAGGTCTGTTGGGGGGAGTCAGGTAGGTATGTGCTCCTCCTCCAGCCTCAGTGCCCATCTTTCTCACCCAGCCAAAGTGGAGCAGGTCAAGTTTGATGCCACCAGCCTCCACGCCAAACCCGCCATGGCCGCGCAGCAGAAGATGGTGGATGACGGTTCAGGAGAGGCTGAGGTAAAGCGCAGGCCAGTCCCAGGGACTGAACCTGAGCCCAGCAGTGCTGGAGAGCTAGGTACGGGAACTGAGACTGTCCCAGCCCTGTCTTCTGTGTGCCTTAGCACAGAGGGAGACCTGGGGACCCCCCAGACCCACTAGGCACATGGGTATCTTGCTTGGGTGGGCTGGGTGATGTGCTGTGCTAGCAACCCAGCCATTCATGTGCGGAGCAGCAGGAGGCCCTGAGCTGCCAGGTCGGGGCAAGGCGGCGTAGCACCGGTGCTGTTGGCAGGAGGTTCACGGCTGCAGGTCATGGCAGCCTGGCAACCCATCGTGAGCCCTGCAGTGCTGCCCTGGGCCTGCTGTGAGTGGGGGCACTCTGGGCAGGGATGGGGGATAGGAGCCCATCTCTGGCTTAATTCCCCCATCCCTGGCAGGTCTGGCGCGTGGAGAACTTGGAGCTGGTGCCAGTGGAGAATCGCTGGCTGGGCCATTTCTATGGTGGCGACTGTTACCTGATCCTCTACAAATACAACGTGAACAACAAGGAACACTATATTATCTACATCTGGCAGGTGCGTCAGTCCTGTCCTGTCCCCCCCCCCCCCCCGTATCCCCAGAGACGAGGGCTGAGCTGAACCCGTCTGGATGAGAGCCCAGCCCTGCTAGCCAGGGCCAACTGGCATGGATTGATCTATCCCTGGCCGGGTCTCTAACACAGTGGTTCCCAACCAGTCTGCCGGGGCAACACCCAAAGTGTGCCGTGAGCATCCCCGACAGCTGGCATTAAAGTTTCCCCTCAGCTCAGCCCAGCCACATGGGCTGTGCAGGGCTGGGAAAAGGCAGGAGTTAAAGTAAGGGGGAAGGCACCGGAACACAGTTCTGGGGCCCCCTATCTTTAGGCAGGCAGCCTTCTGGCCCCCCTAAAAAGAGAGGAAGGCACTGGGACATGGAGTTCCAGGGGTCCCCCTAAAAATAGCAGGAGCAGCCTAAATCCACCGTTCAGGTGGCTCCACCTTAGGCCCAGCCAGCAGAGAGGAGTGGGAGGCTGGGAGCATCTGAATCTGCCCCGGCAGGGTGGAGCAGCTTGTGTCAGGCAGCCTGCAAACAGCCCAGGTAAGGGCTTTGGGGGGGGGCACTGCTGGGGGTTGTGTGGGGCAGGGGTGTGTGTGTGTGTGTGTGTAGCAGAGGTGGATGTGTAGCAGAGGGTGTGTAGCTGGGGTTGTGGGGTGGCTGTTTGGTTGGGGGGGGCATGTGTAGCTGGGGTTGTTGGGTGGCTGTGTGAAGGGGGTTGTAGCTGGGGGCTGGAGGCCTGGTTTTGGCCCCTGCAGTGATGGGAGGGTCCATCACAGGCAGCAGGGGGCCGGGGAGGGGAGGACAGGACCCCCTGGGGTGGGAGGGAGCAGCAGTGGGGTGAGGATTGGCCCTGGGTGGCAGGGAGCCACTGTGGAGAAGCGGGAAGCCGGTGCTGTGCCATGCTCCCCTGTCCTACCTTCCCACTCCCCAGGTTCCCCCTGTCCCCCCACAAAGCCACTCTTGTTCCCCCTTCCTCTCTCCTCTCTCACCACCCTTGTGCTGTTCCCCACATGGCTGCCCTTCTCCTCTTTTGCCACCCCTGCCCTGCTCTGCTCCCCACACTCACTCCTGCCACTGCACATGACTCCTACCCCCCCCCATTTTGTCATCCCCGCTCTGCTACCCCTACTACCCTGCATAGGAGCATTTCCAAAACACTGTGCCATTGTTCATGAATATTCATAAGTAATTTAAGTTAATTGGAATGCCTATTAGTTTTTTTATACTGGTGTGCCTCAAAGAATTTGAAGGTCTCAAGGTGTGCCATGGCGGAGAAAAGGTTGGGAACCACTGCTCTAACAGACCCTGGCAGAAACCACTTGTCACTAATCAAGTGCCCTCTGCTTGTTCTTGCTTCCCAGAAACAGCTCTGCTCCCTTTTGGAAACTCACCCAATTCTTTGCAGCAGTGGCAGAGAGTTCCGCAGGCCACTCATGCACTGGATGCAAGCACCTTGCATCTGTTCTGAATTTGCCCTGGTTTGGTCTCCTGACATCTTGTTCCTGGCTTGTTGACACAGGAACAAAGGCCATGCACCATGGGCCAACGTTTCCCCCCAGAGTGCTCTGCAGGCAGCATGTGGTGCCCTAGAGCAGCGGGTGTGAGGTCCCCCACCCTACACCCTTAGGGAAGGTCAGGTAGTGGTGACCAGAGGCCACGTGTCACTCAGATTAATGCACCTGTTAATTCACTCACGCTTGCCGAGAAGTGGAGCCGTATCTTCATCGTTATTTCCTGAAAGGGGAAGCTGAAGCCCAGTGAGGGGCTCAACCCGCTTCTCAGAAGTGCTGAGTTGTGGGCACACAGGTGCACCTGCTGCCCAGCCCTATGCTGGGGGCTAGGGATCCGAGCTCGCACTCTTCCTCCCTCCTTCAACCCTCCCTAGGGTCGCCACGCCAGCAAAGACGAGATCACCGCCTCAGCCTACCAGGCTGTTGCCCTGGACCAGAAGTACGACAATGCGGCCGTGCAGGTGCGGGTGCCCATGGGCAAGGAGCCAGCCCATCTCATGGCCATCTTCAAGGGGAAGATGGTGGTGTATATGGTGAGTGCTTGGGGTGGGCAGGATCTGTCTGTGGCCGTCCTCGGGGCTGTCCTGCCAGGCCCTCAGTACCAGACTGGGGCCCTCAGGTGAGGTGCTGTGATGGACGCTCACATGTGCAGGGGGGTGGGTCTGTACGTGGCTTGGCCAGTGGATGATGCTGCTGGCAGCTAGATCTGCTGCCAACCCGAGTTACACAACTGATTGGTCAATGGTACCCATGATATCCCTAGCCTGGTCACTCAGATGGCTCTCTGGGGCAATGGGGCTAAGAGAGGTGGCTTAACTAACCCCTATCCCAAAATCCCTTCACAAGTGTGGATGTGGGCAGTCTTAGCCCTTTACTGCAGAAAGGAAAACTGAGGTGCAGGGAGAAACCACTCCCTTGAGGTTGCCGCATGAGTCAGGGAGCTGAACTGAGTTAATTCCCCATCTTGCAGCCTTGGCTGGCAGCTGGCCTAGACAGTGCCTGGAAACTGGCTCTAAACGAACCAGCTTTGAAAATCTTCCTGGCCACGGGGACTTGGGGCGATATTGGCAAGCTAAGCCCCTGGAGCTGGAGCAAGGATGGGATCTCTCCTGGTGCTAGGGCCAGGCCATGACCTGCAGCGAAGGGGCTCCCAACCTTCAGTCCCTTGCCCAGAGGACCCCATTGCTCCACCCCACTTGCAGCCACAGGCTGAGACCAGAGGCTGGTTTGATGTCTTTTCTTTCTGCTTCACAAACTACCTTGTTCCCCAGGGTGGCACCTCACGAGCTGGCAGCTCAGAGCCAGCGCCGCCCACCCGCCTCTTCCAGGTCCACGGCACCAACCAGTACAATGCCAAGGCCTTCGAGGTGTCCCCACGCGCCTCCTCCCTCAACTCTAACGATGTCTTCGTGCTGAAGACACAGGCCCGCTGCTACCTCTGGTATGGGAAGGTGGGTATGGTGCACAGGAGCCACTGGCTGCAGGGGGAATAGGACACAGGCAACGCACAGCCGGACCTCAAGCCAAAGAACTGGAGCCAATGGAGAAAAGCTCAGGGCAGAGAAATATCTAGCAACCGCTGTTGTTGGGTGTCCCAGACAGTTAGCAGCCCCCTTTGGCGGGGGTCCTGCCCCCTGCTGCCGTCCAGCTTTCTCCAACTTTGATCATAGGGAGGCTGGTATGACCCAGACACCCTGGGATGACCACCTGAATATGCAGAGATCAGAGCCAGGGCCAGTCCTACCATAGAGGTGACCTAGGTGGACCTAGGGCACCAAAAAACCTTGGACCACCCCTGATCAGGGCAAGCTACAAAACTCCCTCAGCACTGACGGGTGGTACCCAAACCAGACTCCCCATCAGCAACAAATCATGCTTCCAGTTGCCCACACCAGTCATCAAGAAACATAACAAAGCATAGACAGCCCCCTTAATTACTTTCCAGCTTCTGGTCCCCACCTAGCCAAAGAAATAGGTTCTTCTGACCCCAAAGGGCCAGCCACATCACCCAGAACAATGTCGGCTTGGATCTTACCCAAAATACCACACTGCCAGCTGATCCTTTAGTAACTACAACTGATGGTTTAATATAAAAGAAAAGAAACAAAATATGGGAGATGCTAAAGGGTCAAAGTATATCACATACATACAAATGATTAACAGTCCATGTAAAGCAAGTCTTTGCAAGAATTTGGCATTTGCAGGCTTGTTGAATTCCTCTAAACCATTGGTTCCCAACTTTTTCTCTGCCGTGGCACACTTTGAGACCTTCACATTTTTTGAGGCACACTAACATTAAAAAAAACTCATGAGTATTCAAATTAACTTAAGTTACTTATGAATATTCATGAACCATGGCACAGTGTTTCAGAAATGCTGCTATGTGGGCTTGTAGGGGTAGCAGAGCAGAGATGGGAAAACAGGGAGGTTACAAGTTGTGTGCAGTGGCAGGAGTGAGACTGAGGAGCCAAGCAGGGCATGGATGGCAAAAAAGGACAAGGGCAGCCGTGCGGGGAACAGCACAAGGGTGGTGAGAGAGGAGAGGGGAAGGAAGCACAAGAGTGGCTTTGTGGGGGGCTAGGGGGGAACCTGGCGAATGGGAAGGTAGGGCAGGGGAGCATGGCGCAGCACCTACTTCCCCCTTCTCCACAGTGGCTCCCTGCCACCCAGGGCAAATCCTCACCCCACTGCTGCTCCCTCCCACCCCAGTGGATCCTGGTCTCCCCCCCCAAGCCCCCTGCTGCCTGTGATGGACCCTCCCATCACTGCAAGGGCCAGAACCAGGCCCCCAGACCCCAGCTACACCCCCTCACACAGCCACCCCACAACCCCAGCTACACACCCTGTGCTACACATCCACTCCCCCCCCCCGCTATGCGCACACACCTGCCCCACACAACCCCCAGCAGCCCTTCCCATCAGAGCCCTTACCTGGCTGTTTCCAGGTGTACTGACACAAGCTGTTGCACCCTAGAGGGAGAGATTCACACGCTCCCAGCCTCCCAGCTCTCTGCCGGCTGGGTTTAAGGTGGCGCCACTGGAACGCTGTGTTCGGGCTACTCCTGCTTTTTTTAGGGGGACCCCTGGAACTCCATGTTCCAGCGCCTTCCTCTATTTTTAGGGGAACCAAAAGGCTGCCTGCCTCAAAATAGGGGCCCCAGAACTGTGTTCCGGTCCCTTCCCCCTTACTTTAACGCCTGCCTTTTCCCAGCCCTGCACAGCCCTTGTGGCTGGGCTGGGCAGGGAGGGAACTTTAACTCCAGCTCTCAGGGATGCTCATGGCACACTTTGGGTGTTGCTGCAGCACACCAGTGTGCCCCGGCACACTGGTTGGGAACCACTGTTCTAGACTAAGAGTGGCCAAACTTATAGAACTCAAGAACCACACAAGTTGATTATTAAACCTTCAAGAGCCGCCCTGAGGCATATAGCCATATTATGCCTACTCAAAAATTACTGTTTAAAATTCATTACACACTTTAATTTTATCCTAAAAAGAGGGCAAATATTGATCCTACTGCTGTCACATTCTAACTTAAGGTTACCATGAAAACTAGGCCTACCTATACAGTAAAAACGTAAGCTGTGATGAAGTGGGATATTCTCCCACAAAAGCTCATGCAATAAATAAACCTGTTAGTCTTAAAGTGCCACAAGACTCCTTGCTTTTTTTGCTTTACTAGACTAACATGGCTGCCCCTTTGGAACATCCCCAGTCAGGGTGGGAGATGTAAAACTCCTAGGCTGGGGCTGCTTTCCTTTGGCTTTCTTCCACGAGCTGCACTTTTTCATTCAAGATCCTCATGTGGCTCCTGAGCCGCAGTTTGGCCATGCCTGCTGTAGACACCCAGCACCTGGGTGGGCCTCAGTCCCTTGTCCAGTTGCAGACTGGAGGCTGAAGAAAAAATGGAGTTGGGGCTGCTGCCTTTTATCACCTCTGGTCTTTCCCATGCTGTGTGCAGTTTTTGTAAATCAAACTGGAGTTGAGTCACATAGTCAGTCCAGGTGCCACAGTGAGCAGGTTTCTGCTTAGGTCCATTGTACTTGTGGTTCCCCTAATGAGCCATTAAGGAGACAATGACTGCAGGTATCCAGTGTGAGGAGTTCCCCAGGATCCCATAAATTGAAGCAGGTATCACAACACATTCCTAACTTCTACTCCAGATGTGACATCTACTCATACACAATAGAATCATTCCTAGCAAGTTACAGCCTACCTGTTGGTACCAAACGGCCTGGCTCCTATGGATTACTGCGATTGTGAAATAATAGTATGAAAAATAACCATAAGTGGTCTCCTAAGCCAAGACAGCATCACGGATGGGTTGGGCCCTTTGGGGGTGTGCCTCAGGACAGCCACAGGGACACTGACCATGCTCTGGTTCCCTGCAGGGCTGCAGTGGGGACGAGCGGGAGATGGCAAAGACTGTGGCCGACCTCATTGCCAAAACAGAGAAGGTGGTGATTGCAGAGGGCCAGGAGCCGGATGACTTCTGGATGGCTCTTGGAGGGAAATCCCAGTATGCCAACAGCAAGCGGTAAGGGCTATTCTCTGCTCGGCCCAGCCCAGCAAAGAATGTGGAGCGTGGAGCCAGCTGCTGTGGTCTCTTATGGCCAGCCTCCACTCCCTGCTGGCACTTGCAAAGTCTCTCCCAGGTGTCTCCCACCCATGGCCAGTGCCTCTCAGGTACCAGGTGCATAGGCAGGTCTTGTCTGTGACCCTGCCAGGGCCAATTAGGGGTTTCCAGACATGCACCTGTCCTGGCATACAGGTTCAACCACCTGCGGCTCAGGTCATTTGACGCCAACCAGCCGCAGAGTCCACACGTGTCGCACTTCAGGTGGCAGAGGAGGGACCAGGTGCTCCACCTGTCTGGAGAAATGGTATCATAATAAACTCCAGCAGAATAATAAGAACAACCCCTGGACGTTATCTAGATCTTCCCAGCTGTAGCTCCCAGCTTGTGTCACAAGGAGGCTAGTATCATTCTTCTCTTATTACAGACAAAGAAACTGAGGCACAGTCACCCAATGGCAGACAGAGCTAGGAAGAAAACTCAGGGCTCCCACATCCTTATACGGTACTTTATTCCCTAGACAACACAGCCTCAGGAGGCAGATGCCTAGGCTAGTGACCTCAGTGAGCCACCAGTCAGTATTCCTACCCCTGAAAGCACCAAGAGCAAGAAGAAGCAATCAGTGGGTTAGGTTGGAGGCCAGTCTGTGCTGCCTTCTTGGTTAGGCCCAGCTCCATTGTCCCTGGATGTACTAAATCCCCCCTCACTCTTCTCTCCTTATCAGTCATCTGCTCCAGCCCCCTCATCATTTCTGTTGTCCTCTGCTGGACTCTCCAATTTGTCCACATCCCTCCTGGAGTGGGGCCCCCAAACCAGACAACTCTCCAAATGTGGCCTCTCCAGTGCTGAATAGAGGGGAATAAAAACATCCCTCCATCTGCTGGCCATGCTTCTACTAATGTTACCAAGAAGGCTAGTGAATTAAGCTACAAGGAGACAGTGTTGACTTATATCCAGTTTCCTGTAACCTCCAGCTCCTCTTCTGCCAGTCTGTCCCCTGTGTGTAGCAGTTCATGGGAGTCTTCCATCTTAAGTGCAGGACTCCACACTTGTCCTTGTTGAACCTCATGAGACTTTTTTCGGCCCAAACCTCCCATTTGTCTAGATCGCTCCGTGTCATATCCCTGATCTCCAACGTATTGATCACTCCCCCCAGTTTAGTGTTATCACAAACTCACAGAGGTGTCTCCACTCCATCCTCCAAATCCCATTGTGGCTTCACAGCCTGCCAGACCCAGCATGGCCACATCACAACACATCAGTGAGATGCAACATGAGTCTGTTGTCTCCCAGCTCAGAGCCAGAGGGGTGGGAGCCTGGATCCATAGGAAAGGGGATTGCGGGCCCCAGTAGAGTACACTTCCATCAGTGAATGCCTCATCCACTGTTACACTTTGGTCTGTGGCATTTCTCCAGCATTTCCCTGGGCTGGCACCACTCTAACCCTCAGTGAGGCTCCAGTACCTGAGCCCTGACCCATCCCTCCCCATTTGTGTGCAGACTGCAGGAGGAGACTGCCACGATGACGCCCCGCCTCTTTGAGTGCTCCAATCAGACAGGCACATTCGTTGCAACGGAGATCACTGATTTTAACCAAGATGACCTGGAAGACGACGATGTCTTCCTGCTGGACACCTGGGACCAGGTACTGAGAGGCTGGGGAAGGGGCCTGGGCTCCCACTCAGGGTCCTGGATAGTAGAGGATGACCGTGCCTGTGAGGAGCCTTCACTCCCATCAACTTTCCCAGCAAGGCAGGCAGTGAGGGCCCCTCAGCACAGCCAGCCACTTGCTGGAGAGCCACGGCTAGAACCTGCAACCTACTAGCCCCTCACCTGTTCCTCCAGGCCACATTTGCTGGCCAAGGTCCCCAGGTGAGCCTGCTGCAGGGCAAGGCCTCCCACCTTCAGTCTCAAGTCCAGCCATATGCCCCTGGAAGAGAGAAAGCACCAGCCAGGGAACATGATCCCACACTGGTCCACGAACCAATGTGGTCTGGCTTCCCCATACCCATGGCTGACTAGGATTTAGCAACCTGTAGAGGCTATCCTGGGAAGCTGCTGGTACAGAGGGGGCTATTTCTCGCACAGCTGTTCTTCTGGATCGGGCAGAGTGCCAACGAGACAGAGAAGAAAGCAGCAGCTGTGATGGCACAGGAGTACCTGAGAACACACCCAAGCGGCCGTGACCCTGACACACCCATCATCGTGGTGAAGCAAGGCTACGAGCCCCCAACTTTCACGGGCTGGTTCCTAGCCTGGGACTCCTTGAAGTGGAGTGTGAGTGGCTGGGCAGAGGGGTCCCCGTGGGACCTGCTGCAGATCAGTCTGTGGCCTCACAGTTCTTGGTCTCTACTGGCTTGGCACAAGCTCTGGGGGGACCCAGCCCCACATCCTCCTCTTGTATAAGCCATGAACAAGAGCCTCACAAGCACCTAGCCATAAAAGGCTCCATGCCCCATTGCCACCTGCCCAAGAAAAAAACAGTCCCTGGTGTCCTTTGGTTAATGAGACCTGGGGGCACAATCTCCATCATCCAGCTTGCTGAGGGCAGGCGTCACTCACTTTGAGACACTCACTGGTGTCAGTTGCACAGGTTGCTCCCCAGCAGATCCTGGGGTGGGATTTTCCACTCGACAGGTACCCTGCCCTTTCCCCTGAACCGTAGTGATCTCCCCAGTCTCTACAAGGTTGCAGCTCTGGCGAGATACCTGCAGAACAGCTGGGCCTGGGAAAACCCAGGGCTGGATGGAGAAGGGGTGAAACAATGGGACTGAGACCCAGCCAGGGCTGTTGCAAAGGGAGAGATTTTCAGTAACAAGACACCTGAGGACTCCTGGCTGAGCGCTCACTTCTATTCTGCAGGACAGGAAATCCTATGAGGAGCTGAAAGCTGAACTGGGAGACGAGGACAAGTTCAGTCAGCTAACAGCTGTGAGTATCTCAGGGGAAGGCCAGCTGACTACAGAAGAGACCCAACAGGGCAAGAAGTGAGAGCCCCTGGTACTCAGCTGCCCACACTAGGCACGCCATAGGTCATGGCTGTTTAGCAACATGAAAGCTCACAAGCACACCTCTACACACCAGCCAGAACCTGAATCCCCTCTCAATCAGGAAGCGCAGAGGGGCTTAGGGTTTGATTGTACCTCAGAGCTCAGCCAGCCCTTTGGTAGGAAACCAAGCCCTATGCCAGGGCAGCATCCCACTTGTGGGCCATCTCCATGCCCCCCCTGCTTGTAATCCAATTCAGGCATGACTCCAGGAAGAAACTTCACCTGTGTTCCAAGGCCTGAGTTGTGCGGCTGACTGGAGACTGGTAGACAAAGGTTGGGGATAGCCACGTACTTCAGCAAAGACTGAGAGACAGCGCTAGGAAGTACGGGATAACGGTATGAGGGTGGGCAGCTTCCTGGAGCAGGCCAGAGATGGCTCCATGTGACTCTTCCCCTCCCAGGAAATCACCGGCAAAGAGATGTTCACAGCCAGCACCACCCTGACCCCAGGGACCCTGCAGACGTTTCCGCTGGAGATGCTGGTGAACAAGACCTTGGATGAGCTGCCCTCTGGAGTAGACCCCAGCAAGAAAGAGGTGAGAAGTGGGGAGGGGTGGAGTAAATAAAGCACAGGTAAATACTTTTCCCTATGTTCTGCAGGCAGTGCTCACCTATTGGGGGGTATTTGCCCCAGGCCCAGAGCAGCTAGAGTTCGATTCTGGCCAGGTCTGGCCTGCCAGTGGGCAGTTGGGTTGGATCGGATCCTGCCCCAGTGGTGTTAGTTCAATTCCCCTGGGCACACAGAGCAGCAGTCAGTCAGTCCCTGGAGCACAGATTTCAGCCATGAAGCAGCACCAGGTAAACTTGTTGCTCCCCTGGGTGACACCCAGCACAGCTGGTGATGGGCAGTCATTTTTCTAGCAGCCAATTCAGCTCCTGAATCAGTCTGGAGCAGGACTGTGGCTTGGGGAAGGGGCTGTATTCGTTACTTGGGGCCAGTCAGTTGTACATGTAAGAGTTACCCAAGCACCTGGGGCCAAGGCATAGGAAGAGGTGGCTAGGAGGAGTGTGTCCAGGTGCAGAGCAGTTGAGAGAAGCAGAGGATGGGGTGCCACAGAGGATTTGGAGCTCCTTCGCAGAGCTGGGCGCTTTGGCCAGTAGAATCGTGGTAGCAGTCAACATTCCTCAGTTGCAGTTTTAGACGGAAGGAAACAGTCCACCTTGTGCCCCTTGATCCAAACCAGCCTCCTTCTGGCTTCCACTGGCACCAGCAGGCAGGTTCAGTTGCAAAGCCTGCTGGAAGACAACTCCCAGAACCAGACCAAATGGGACTGGTCAGGACAGGGTGAAAGCAGCCTCAGTGCCTCGGGCCGCTTGCAGCTGTCAGCTGATGGGCTCAGTGGAGTCTCAGTGATGTGTACAAGGAGCTCAGCTCAGTTCGAAGAGAGCACTGTGTAGGGCTGGGGATGAGGTCTGCTGTAGAAATGGACAGGGGGGAACTGCAGTCACTGGCCTCCCACTCCAGGCCCAGGAGACACTGATAAATGACCAGGATAGTCAGTTGGTTCACTGCCAGCCCAGCTAGTCTTTCAAGGGATCCAGTCTCTCAGCCCTTGGTGCCTGTACATGACATCCAGAATCCTCCACTGTTAGCTGGGGTATCTGCCAGGACCTGGAGAGCAATATACTAGCCCAGGGCCCAGCAAGGTATGATTTCTACCCCTCTTCCTGCTACCCAGCCCAGGCCACAGGGCTGGGAGATTGTAGTTCTGCAAGCAGGGCCATGTGGCGGGACTGCATTTGCTGCTGTCACCTCACCCTAGCCCCTCTGCCCCCCTCAGGAGTACCTGTCCAGCACAGATTTCAGCACCATCTTTGGCATGCCCCACAGTGCCTTCACTGCCTTGCCTCTTTGGAAGCAACAGAATCTCAAGAAGGCGAAGGGCCTCTTCTAAGACGGAGCAACAGCCAGAGTACGCCCGCAATGTATTCGGAATGTTTTTATTATTAAAAAAATAAAATTAAAACTAATTCAGAGAATAGGGCCGTTCCTGCATCGATGTGTTCTGTTGGATGGGAGCCAAAACTTTTCCTTCCTATTGTGATTTTTTGGGCAGGGAAAAAATGGCTTTTCCCATGCTCATTTTCCAAGCTCGCAAGAGGATTAATTGGTTTCACAGCTATAGTGTGTGCTGGGATTTTGTCTGACACAAAGCACAGTGGCAGTGGGAAGGAACAGTTCAGCTCCTTCAGCTTCAGGCTTATTTTCTCAATTCTTCAACTCCTGGCCAGGACGGAGCAGAGGCAGCACAATCAATGGAAACAAGACTAGAGATGGGAGTCAGAAACATCTGCCCTGTAATCCTACCAACTAGTAACCTGCTGTGCAGCTGAGTGTGTGTGCTGGGGAAAGGGTCAAAGCACATCTCTACCTCAGTTTCCCCACGTGTAAAGCAGGACTGCTTGCATTCCTTACAGTGCTTCAAGGTGCCAAGTGATAGGTTCAGTGCAGTGGTATTTGACTGACCTTCGGGCTTTGCCAGATCTTCACAAAGCTGGTTACAATTTCACAGCTACTCAGATTTTCCTGGTGGAGATACCACTGTACAGCCCGCTTCAGCAGCACGTTTATTTGTTAAGCCTTCATAAAAAGTAGTATGCAAACAGCTGCGGTGTTGCAGGGAAAGATTCCAGGCATGGCAGGGAGTGACATTTAAAAAAAATCCATAAGCCACACACCTTATTGAAGCTCACTGTGAACTGTCCGAACGACCTATCTATCCAGGTGTATCTGATTTTATTGTACCATACCAGAGGACCTCCAGGCCCCAATCAGGAGTGGAGCCCCAGAGGAAGTCTTGCCCAGCCCTGAGTAACTGTCTAAGGATGACACACTTGGGGGGGGGAAGACAGCAGTTAAGTCGGCTTCTGTTAGTCCCAGCTGATGCAGATAACAGATGCTGGGCTTCTTTGCTACAGCAGATGTTACCAGTAACATCAGACTTAGCATGTCTTTTTAAATACGATTCACATCCACTCAGTACAGAGACATGATAACAAAAATTTCCTCCTGATTTTGACTTGGATCTACACTCTGACCTCATAGCCAGAAAGTGCCACTTGTTAGTGCACAGGCAGAGCTGTGGGTCCATGAAAGAAGGGAATGAGAGTGTGAGAGGATGGAAAGCACTGAAACAGCAGATATTCTTATTCACCACCATCAGAGAACTTGGAGAAGTACGGACTGGATACTCTTGTTTAAAGCATCTTTGAACTAAAATAAATGCACATCTCAGCAGAGAGGAAGAGGGCCTTGCTCTTCTACAGCGCAAGCTACTTTCTTCTCTCTGATGTAAGCAGAGTGGAGTCAAGTGCTCAGGTATCCACATCTACTTACAGAAAACTCTGTCTTTGTGGAAATAAGATTCAAACCTATTAGAGGGTTAATAAAGAAGTTTTAATTTCACAAAAAAAATCTATCTACACATTATTTAAAAAAGAAAAAACAAGAGCAAAACTGTAAATACAGAGGAACAGATCTGCTAAAACACAGAGAAATTGCTGCTCCACATCAACAGTAAAGAATCAAGTCATTCAAAGCAGAAACAAACCCAGTTATGTGTCATTCACACACATACCTGGACCCCTTTCCTCCTGTTCATTTTTACAGAATAATTATGTAGTCAGGAGGCACATACATTCTCCTCCCGTGGGGTGGGCAATACTGAAAACAGAGTGCAAGGGGTAGTTCCCCCCATTTTCATTCTCTCTTTGGCAGTTGATTACAATCTTAGATTAGACCAAGTAGAAAGTGACCCAGTTTGTTCCTTCAAGTCACACACCGCTTTCCCCACCACCCTCAAGCAAAGAATTCTTTGCAGGCATCTACAACCTTTGTGAATTTCAATAAAATGTTAAAAACGGATAATCAATGGCTTCTCCCATGGGTTGCAGTGCAAAAAGCACGTTAACTTTTCCAATCCCTCAGATGGAGCATACACAGAAAAGGAAGTAGAGTACATGCCAATTGTGCCAGCTACGCCATGATGAAAACATGGCAAGGAAGGCCAACAGTCAAGACTAGACACATCATAATGCTCTCCATCTACCACTAATTAAGTCCTCATACCATAGACTGCAACTTTAATTAGGAAGCTAGTATCGGTGTCTTCCCATCTTCTCCCCCTTTTTAAAGTTCTTTTGCACACCCCAGTATAACAGGCCTTTCTACAAACTCAGACACGCAGCGCAGTATCTTTGACAAAATTTCCAGTTCATTTACACAAACATTTTATACATTTATCATACAAAGTAGTCAAATACAATGAAGGAGTAAATGAAGAACAAGTTAGAGCAGACATAGGATGAGAGGGGGAAAAGAATAATGTTGGAGTTTTCTTCTGTTATTTTGCTGAAGCACACACAGACCAAATTAAGCTGGGTCTCAGCTTTCTCTTGAAATGTCAAAGTGGGTTTTGGAATATGTAGTCCATAGACCACTCCCTAATTAAGGTACTTGACGCATCTCAGCAGCACTCCACCACCTCCCATTAAACCTTATTTTCGTTAGTATGCCTCAACATTGTCAATACTGTTATTGCAGTAAAGGTACTAAGGGTGTGTAGGATATTCAAACAGTTTCCTCTCACGATATTCAGTGGTAAAAATCTGCACACGTGAGGGGTTTTATTTGGTTTGATCTATCCTATATAGAACCCAATATGACTGTAAAGCTTGCACAGGGCTAAGATCTTCTGAACTTCAAAGCTACTGTCACAGAATTAGTAGTATGAAATGTGAAAGTTAACCAGCTCTAACAGAATGCTGGAACACATATTCCCTCAGATTCTCAATGAACTAACTATGCTGGGCAAAACCCTAAGTATATATTTATACCTACAGCCCTTGACAAGTTACATAGTTCCTTCCTCATTGCCACTCCCAAACTTAGATAAAGTGCCCCTCTTTCAAGGAGGATGTGGTGTTGGACTGACAAACAGCTCTATTAGGGAAAAGATTCATAGGGCCACTCAAGCTGTCAGATGCCAAAAAAAGTGAAAACAGATGTTCACTAATTGTTACTAGTTATGCTAAGTGAGAATCTGGTTTTCACTAGAAGGATCATGAAATCTGGTTTCAAGTTTCAGTGCTTTCAACTCTCGATATACATCAAAGCCGTTTTTATACAGAAGTTACTCAGCTAAAACTGGGCCATCTTTGATTTTATTATAAATTAACTCATCTGGAGTGCTGTGCTACAACACGATAATTTCATCCCCACCATGCAATCAACATTTGCTATTTAAAGCACCAAGTGTGCTGCTCTTAGCATGTAAGAAAAATTGTTCGTATGAGGAAGGTAGTTTTGCCTTCTTCATCACATTTCCACAGACGTGCCCTTTTCACAGTAAAAGAAAATTCCTACATTAACGCTCCCTACAGTCCATTAACATATTCACTGTTGACAATATAAAATCATAACAATTTATAATAAATTAACGTCATATGCTACCGGGGCAGCACCTTACGAGGTAAAGGTTTTGTCCTCTTTGTGACAGAAGTTTAATGCGTAAGCCATTTACTACGAGACCAACACAACCAATAAGATATTCTTCAAGCCATAAAAAAACCTCATTTAGACTTTGTACAGAGACCAGAACTTACAGCTTTAACTCTGTAGGATCTGTAGAGAAATTATTTTGCCGGCTGTCCTTCACATCAATGGTTTGTCTACTTAGCTCTGGATGGTTTATTCCTGAGAAACTCCTATTGGTAGTTTAAAAAACAAATATCTTTCACCATCTGTAACCAATTATTCAAAGAGCAAAATCCAAATTAAGGGAAAAAGAAGAGTAGCTGCTCCAATGTTTAGCAACAATTTCTGTGCAATAAAAGTAAAAGCCAATTAAGGAAATATCTGCCCTTGTTAAATAAGAAACCATTTGAAGGCTCTAAAGAAAATTAAATCACTGGATATTTTTGCTGAAATCAGCTATAAAATGAGCGTCATGTTACCAAGCACAATTAAGATAATAAAATGTAACAGTTCTGCCCTGAAATATCTTACATTAACATTCAATACAAGCTTTTCAAAAGCTTCTCAACTAGTTTACTTTATTCCAGCTGAGCAGCCCATATTTCTAAAATACCAACAGACAGCTAGAATAAAAACATCTGTGTCTCCGTGTGATTCCTGGAATACATAAGGACAGTCCAAAATCATGGATCAGTCTAACAACAACATTTCAAAACAAAAGCACTGTTCGGACTTTCTACTTGAGGAGGACAGAGAAAACATTTCTGCCTGCAGACCCTGAAAGGTTAAGCTAGAATGCTCTTTCTTCAATGTCGAAAGAGCCGTTGCTCACTTCCTGTAACTGCTCAGCACTGGCTCCGCTTCCCTTGAAAAGAATTGCCAACAAGCCAAAGCTCACCTTCTACCCCACTAGCTGCTTCGGTCAGAGTCAAAACAAAGCAGCCTTAAGTGATGGGAAGTTAGTGACAGACAGACACACTGACTGATGATCAACTGGAATATGTGATGACACTTTGAAGAAAACTCAGTCAGAAAGAATAAACTTTTTAAATGAAAAAGATATAATCTCATGTCTAAACAAGGACAACAATGAACTGCATAAGATGACAGAGCGTGAGTAGGTATGCAATACATTCCACAGCACCAACAGTTCGTTTCCTGGAACTGCATGTAAATGGCAGAGTATTTGCAAATTCATGAATGTCAAAACGCGTCAATTTGAGTGATGTTGGCACAGCTGTTAGCAGGACCGACTGGCCATAGTGTACTTGGTGATCTAAGTTTCCAGTGAATCCTACTGACCCGATACATGCCAGGTTGTAGACTGTATTGCTTTAATTGCTTGTGGAAAAAATACAGAATGCCACATGATATGTAAACCTTCCCCGTTCACATATCAGAATTAGACTTTGAAGTCAAGTCTCTTTTTGCACTATTGTTTCATCAGTTTATGAGCAGCTTGTTATAACTCTTTAAGGCTCCATGCTGACAAAAGTATTTCTGGAACAATAAAAACCTCACCACAGGAGGAGAGCTTTGGGATGGATGTCAAAGGTTTACAAGGGTGGTTCAGGCCCAAGGTCTGCATGGGTGGTTTTATACATTAAGCATCCCATATGCCTAATTTTGTGTCTCTTGTTTTGGCCCTGAGCTGTTTGCTACTCCTGTCTGGCACAAGTTCAGACTTCTCCATGCTCAGGAGAAATGGGGTTTGTTCTTCACAGGGGCTGACGAACAGACCGCCCCATGTCCATGCTAAGCGGCTGTGCGTTCTTTTCTGTTTCCAGTAACTCATCGAAGATTTCCCTAGAAAACATGAGAAGGTTGACTGTGAAACCAATGAACAGAGAGCTGCTACACAAGATGGTGGACGTGAGAATGAACAATATGCAGGAAATGAGTGGCTGCATTTAAGTCGGAACTGCAGACCCTACTAATTAAGCCTAAAGAATTACACCTTGTCACCAAAAGTCTCTAACTCAGACTCCCAGAATTCTGAAGTCATTCAGTAGTAATTGGAAGCTGCAGTAAGAATTTGCAACAAATTGTAGCAAGACTAAGAGCATGTTAAGCCTTGCAGGAAAGAGGGCAACAAAATTGACTAAATGAATGCCAGGAGACAGGTGGGGACAACAAGGGAATTTACAAACAGGACTGTGTGTCAGGGAAACATATGATAAAGACTAATATTTAGCTAAGATAGCGAAGCTACTCTTTAAACATGCATTAACACTTAGCTATTATCTCATGACAGTAGGACCATGGAAAGGACTGCAATGGTCACCCTGCCAAGTTGCAGGATTTGTTGTGTCTAAACCATTATGTATTAGTGAGGGATATTTCTGTGGTACTCCACTCTATGAAGAAACTCTATTGCTAGTCAAAAAGCATATACACAAATAGCAATCAAAATCAAGCCACACTGACAATCATTAAGTATGACAATGCCTCTTAAGAGGACAGTATGGAGAGAAGCATGGAACTTCGTGCCTGGGAAAAGATTATTACTGGCCCAAAATGCTGAAACTCTCTTACTTGTGCATGTAAAAGAAGATATAGCCACTTCGGTCTCGATCACACTGCACAGAGGCCTCTAGAGTTCTAGATACTTCTAGGTCATTGTAGGTGAACCAGCACTGTTTCTTGATATCATAGACATCACTAATATAATGGCCTAAAAAAAACCAAAACCATTTGTTTCTTTTCATGCTGTAGTACAAAATATATCAGTAAGTTGTCTCCAGATACCCTGTTGCAATTAGCTGACTTTTAAATACTGAAACCCCGCTTAGAAACTAAATGGATTTTTTTTCACTAATTCATGTTAATTATGAAAACAGATCTTAAAGATTTTATGTATCAAAGACCCATATTACAATAATTTTCAATGACATCTCCATAATCTGCATAAAACTTAAGAGACCAAAGCTATTCTATTACCTACCCGAGGAGGACGTGCTTCCAATATGGCTGACAATGCTGATAAGACGATAAGAATGAGGGAGCTCTCCAACCTGGAAAATATAATCCATTTATTTGCTTTTCAAGTATGCACTTAATTCCACTTAGCTCAGAACTTCAGGCCTTACTGCAAGCTAGAATATGGCTTCGGATTCTTTATACACAAAGTTCAATTGTTTGAAAACAGTGAGCAAGGAACATAAGAATTGCCACCCTGGATCAGATCAGGAAGAGAAGTGTCCCTAAATGAATGTATTGATTTTGTTTCCCCATTCATCCATCTCCTTAAGGAATGGCAACAAAAGGAGTCGCTATTTTGGTTCCTAACTAGAAAGGTGATACATGTCCTCCATTTTGCTGTGCACTGCCAGTTGTCACTCTAAACAAGCTATTCCCTGAGTGACCATCTTCCACTGATATCAGTAAGTCCACAGCGAGAAGTTAAAAGTCAAATAAACCACATTGATTTCTGCAGTACTAAAAAAAAAAGAGGTAGATCAGCAGGGAAAGACTGGAGTAGCAGCCTAGAGATTCTCTCTTTCCCTGCATTCGGAGTGTTAATGAGAAAAATGTCCCTCCCCTCTTCTTTGGGAGGACACTCTTCCCATCACTCAGCAGTGACAATTACAAACAAGTAACGCTGACTGGCTTTAAAGAGATTCCCTGGTCCTCCTCAGGCTGAAAGGCTGTTTGTTGTGGAGCTGGTAAGAGTGCAGTGAGAAACACGATTATGAGGAAGGTACACACAACCACTAAAAGTAATAATTTCCTAACGGGAATTCACTTGAAAAAACATTAACCTTTTCCTTTCCAGATGGCCATACAGCACTCTCCTTATAAGCAAGATAGGTGAGTGACCTTCAGGCAGATGGCAGGAGTTCTGGTTATATTTCACTCACGGCTCCCAAGCCTCCACCATGACTTGTCTGAACATTAATGCTTCAGGAGCTAGAAATCCTCAACAGTTACCAGCACTATCACAAACCACTATGCCACCTGAAATGCTATTTCTACCTGGATGCGAATTAAGCGGCTCGTATTTTAACTTGTTTCACACACAGCAGAGTTCTTCTAGTGGTAATTTATGCCATTTCCCCAATCTCTTCAAACTAAAGGGTCATGGCAGCTTTTCTTGTAGTAGGAAGTGAAAGCCTAAGATATGAGTACAGACTGCAGGACAGGCTTTTCCAGAGGGAAACTACTGAACCATACATTGTTTCCCAGCATTAACAGAAAGACAGGTCCTTAACAAGACACAACAGATGCTGGAGGGTTGGAGAGGCCACCCATGTCCTGCGCTCAGGACACATATAACCTGAAAACAGCACCCGCAAACAGGTGGTCAAATAAAAAGTAACTGTGATTACTGCCCTCCCATCGTGTTGAGAATTACCAGGGATTCTCTACTGAGACCAACACCGACAACACACCACTTCAGGGGGATGCTGAGTGGCAAGAAATCTTCTTACCATGACATGATGGACTATCCTCATGTGATGACTATTCTCCATCCTGTTTCTTGATTCTCACAAATGATTAGAACAACATGTGTGCAGTCATTTACGAGTGCAATAGGTAGGATGGGCTTCCTGGGTCTGACACCAAGAGCCAAATAACCCAGAAAAGAAAGCTGCAAGGGTTTGTACAACAGCCAAACATGTGCCGAACATTCAAAGAGACATTAGATTCCCATTTGAGTCTTGAAACAATGAATTATCACCTCTGCATTTCTTTTCAGCTCCTCAGCTTCAGCTTCAGAATACTCCATGTCAAGAACATCCTCAGTCCCAGAGTCCTCATCAGAGCCAACAGTGTCCAGGAGAGAGCTGTTAAATTCTAAATGGCACAAAGACATGATTGGTGTAAAAACCTTTGGCACATACAGGAAAGCAGCTCACAGAAGTTACAGCTGCTGGGTTGTATTCATCTTCAAAATGTATCTTCATAAATGAGCACAAAGAAAATGCTCAAGCTAGGGACTCTTGGTTTTGAGGAAAGCAAGGGATTTTGGAAATTTCCAGATACCTACTTCCCACCCCTCTCTATCTGCAGAACAAAAAGGTGGTAACTTATGTGGTGAATATGAGTCAAGGAACAGACCCCAAACAATAGACTGCAGAATAAAAAGCAACATGCAAACCTTTCACCCTTTTGTACAGTATGTGTATGTCAAAAGTGCAAAAACAGTTCATGCAACACTAAGGGTGAATGGCAAACATTTTTGCCAATTTCATTTGACTGCATTTTCAATAAGCTTTGGTGGCTCTTGGTCAACATCCACATTAAATGAACTGTACACATTTTGCTCAGTGATTGAGCAGTTTCCAAAGTGGCAAACATTTATATTTAAATTATAAATTAAATTGACAAAGTACATTTATCAATTAAAACTGGCAACTAAACCTGCTGTTGGCAGTGTCCATCTTGTCATTGTTTATACATGATGAAAAGGGCTGTTTACCACAAGAGCTTCCAGAATGCTTGGCTGAGCAAAATGCACATGGCTTTCTGTTAGAGCCAGAAAGGCTCCCATACAGTCTTCTAAACTTTCTGGGATTCTGCAGCTACACAACTAATGCTTTTTCATAGAATCATAGAATCATAGGGTTGGAAGGGACCCCACGAGGTCATCTAGTCCAACCCCCTGCCAAAAAAAGCAGGACCACTCCCATTAGATCATCCCAGTCAGTGTTTTGTCCAGCTGGGACTTGAACACCTCCAGAGATGGAGATTCCACCACCTCCCTAGGCAACTTATTCCAATGCTTCACCACTCGCCTAGTAAGGAAGTTTTTCCTAATATCCAGCCCGGACCACCCCAGCTGTAACTTGAAACCATTGCTTCTCGTTCTGCCCTCTGTTACTACCGAGAACAGTCGAGCTCCCTCCTCCTTGGAGCAACCCTTCAAGTAGTTGAAGGTTGCTATCAAATCCCCCCTCAGTCTTCTCTTCTGCAGGCTAAATAAGCCTAGTTCCTTCAGTCTCTCTTCATAGGGCTTGTGCTCCAGCCCTTTGATCATTTTGGTTGCCCTCCTCTGGACTCTCTCTAATTTGTCCATGTCCTTTTTGTAGTGGGGAGCCCAAAACTGGACACAGTATTCCAGATGTGGCCTCACTAGTGCAGAATAGAGGGGAATGATCACATCCCTTGATCTGCTGGTAACACTTCTTCTGATGCAGCCCAGTATGCCATTGGCCTTTTTGGCAGCAAGAGCACACTGCTGACTCATATCCAGCTTCCCATCCACCATGACTCCCAGGTCCTTTTCTCCAGTGCTGCTATTTAGCTGATCACTCCCCAGCCTGTAGCAGTACATGGGGTTTTTTCGTCCCAAGTGCAGGATTTTACACTTATCCTTGTTGAACCTCATGAGATTCCTCTTGGCCCACTGCTCCAGTTTGTCTAGGTCTCCCTGAATCCTGTCTCTGCCCTCTAGGGTGTCTACCGTTCCCCCCCGTTTGGTATCATCCGCAAACTTACTAAGTGTGCAATCTATCCCATCATCCAGATCATTAATGAAAACATTGAACAGAACTGGCCCCAGGACCGACCCCTGGGGCACACCACTTGTTACTGCCTGCCAACTTGACATGGAGCCATTGATTCCTACACGCTGAAACCGTTGTTCTAGCCAGTTTTCTATCCACCTTACAGTCCACGCATCTAACCCATACTTCCTTAATTTGCCAATGAGAATGCTGTGGGAAACCGTATCAAAAGCCTTGCTAAAGTCAAGGTATATCACATCAACGGCTCTTCCCGCATCCACAAATCCAGTCATCTTATCATAGAAGGCGATGAGGTTGGTCAGGCATGATTTACCCTTGGTAAATCCATGCTGACTGTTCCTGATTACTTTACGTTCCTCCAAGTGTTTCAGGATGGATTCTTTGAGAAGCTGCTCCATGATTTTTCCAGGGATTGAGGTGAGGCTGACAGGTCTGTAATTCCCTGGATCCTCCTTTTTGCCTTTCTTGAAGATAGGTACTATATTTGCTTTTTTCCAGTCCTCTGGCACCTCCCCCGTTCGCCACGAGTTTTCAAAGATAATGGCCAACGGTACTGCTATCTCATCAGCCAGCTCCCTCAGCACCCTCGGATGCAGTTCATCCGGCCCCATGGACTTGTGCACATCTAATTTCTTTAAGCAGTCCCTAACCTGACCTTCTGTCACCAAGGGCCTCTCTTCTTCTCCCCAGTCCCCCGTACCTAGTGTAGTGGGCTGGGAGCTGACCTTGCTTGTGAAAACTGAACTAAAAAAAAGCATTGAGCACTTCAGCTTTTTCCTCATCCTCTGTCACGAGGATGCCTGCCCCATTTTTCCCAGCACTTGTTACAGAAGTAGTTCACAGATGATGTTTGGTCCCAATCCATTGATAATTCTGGGATTACTGCACTATTATAAAACTAACACTGGACCATGCAAAAAACACCAACCAATTGCTGCTACATATTAGAAGGGAATAGCTGCTCTGTAGTGAAAGCTTACTAGCATCCAGGGATGTCCAACCTTTTTGGATGAGGGAGCACTCAGCAAGTACCTACTGTCACAATGATGAGTGACAACATGGCAGGTTGCTGAAAGGAATCTGACAACATTCAGGAGGTCCAACAAAATTGAGAGATTGCAAATCAAGAAGATTCTAAATTCTCAGTGCTAAGCTCCCCAGGCTCGGAAATGCACTCAAACCTGCTGCAGCAGGAACTCACTTTGGTAAAATTACCACCCCAATAACTGATTGAAGAGTGAGCTTGTGGGCTGCAAAGAGAGGCTGAGGATGCAAGACTGGCAAGTATAGACAGCAGTAATTGGCTGAATCTTTACAATGTGATGTGTCACATTTGTGAATTACACTGATTAGGCTGAAGTATGCTTAAATATTGTTCTGTGTAATATATTGGTTTATTCCTGTTAAAGAGCCGATCCACATCTCCTCAACAACAATCAAGGGAGAACTGCTTAAGAAGCCTGGGCAACAAAAAAGGTGAATTTTAAGTAATATTCCTATATTTCACCATCACATCTGGTCCCCTTCCAGTGTGGGGCTTTGCAGTGCCAGGCTGCATGAACTCACATGCTAGCCTTTCAAGAGTGCTGAAAAGAGCCTGATGAAGTAGGATTCCCTCCCATGAAAGCTCACACAATAAATAAATTGGTTAGTCTTTAAAAGTGCCACAGGACTCCATGTTTGTTTTGCTGAACTAGACCAGTGTTTCCTGATCAGTGTGCCATGGCACACAGGTGTGCCGTGAAGCCTGAGTAGGTGTGCCACAGAACTCTTAGAAAAATTACTGGAAGAGGTCTGGATTGGCTCATTGGCTCATGAATATTCATGAGTTCTTTCAGAAACTATACAGTGGTGTGCCTCAAAATAGTTAAAGGTGTCAAGGTGTGTCACAGCAGAGAAAGGTTGGGAACCACTGAACTAGAGTAACACAGCTGCCCCTTTGAAACTTGTCAACTAGAGCCTGGGGCTTAAAGTGCTACCTGTTGAGATTGGACAGGCAGTGTACCTGCACACTTTAGGTGTTCTTCAGAATTACACCTTGCTGTAGACTTTCTATCTTTGTTCATTTATTACAGATGTGGCCAAACTGCGGCTCATGAGCCGCATGCAGCTCTTTAAAGAAAAACTGCGGCTCCCGGGAGAGCAGGGCAGGGAAGGGTGACATGGCTGGAGCAAGGGGCGAGAAATTTGCAATCATCAGGGACAGCAGAGGCAGCGGCATCGGGAGAGCCAGGTGGTCACAGCCAGGGGAGGGGCAGCACTGTGAGAGCCAGCAGGGAAAAGCAAGGTGGTAAGAGCTGGGAGGGGAGGAGCAGCACTCTGAGAGCTTGCGGGGGTGGGAGGGGGAGGGAAGCAGCCTGGTAAGAGCTGGGAGGGGAGGGGAGGGGAGGGGAGGGGAGAAGAGAAGAGGGGCAGCATTGGGAGAGCCAGCAGGGAAAAGCAATGTCATCAGGTACAAAGACATGTCAGATTCTACAGTTTACCCATACAATGTTAATTCCACCCTCCTTGTCTGTATGCATTATGATACAGTCTTTAATTACAACATCACAGGTTTCATTCATTGGACAAACTGGATGCACACAGAGGCAAAATGAAAGTAGCACCAGCAAGAAAACGTCTGACCTGAGCGCATGATTTTTAAATACTTTCCTTTTTTTATACTGTTTTCTGGGTAAATATTTTTAAAACTGGCAACATAAATTGATCAAGAGCAAGTCTACAATGAACTACAGATAAGTGATGATAATCTAGCAATTTAAACAAATAAATTTACATTTTCTTTTCTCTTTTTTAAAAATCACCTGGCATTTCCAGATATTGTAATATAATGCAAAAATATTTCTCTTGTATTTCTATTTTGAGAATTAAATAAGAATCATCAGAAATGACTGAAAATTGACAGGTGTTGCATCCAAAACCACTGACTACTGTCAAAAGGTTATTAAGAAAACCTCTATTAATTTAAAGAATGTTACAAGTACTTATTATGGATCATGGTTCATTTTCAGCATGCAAAATGATTTAGACTTAGGATTAGACAACCACTACAGAAAACTGGCTTTAGAAAAAAACTAAGTCCATTGAACAAATGTGCCTGCAACATCAGTATGTCATCTGTTTGCAGAAGGAACTGCTAGTGCATTTATTTTATAAGAAAATTTTAATTAATATAACTAAGTCAATTACCAATATAATTTACATTCACCGCAAAGTTCAATAGCAGCACTATACTTCCACTGATTAAACAGCATTCAACGTGTATTATTTTACTTTGTTGTATACCAGTAGTCAAAATCCATTTATATTTCAGTGCAGTCTTCATGAATGACTCTATGGGTATCTGAGCCCATTAGACAAGAAAGTAATTGTTGTGAAGGGCTGAGGATGGAAGATTGTGTTGTAAACTTTCTGAAAAAAATCTCTCACCAATAAAGATTTTACTTTGTATTATAAAAACCAAATAATGATATTTAGAATTTATACAGGCCTGACCCCAAACTGAATAAACTCAACAGCATTTTTTCCATAATATCTTCTGTGCATGGACTCCAGAGCACTTACTGAAACAGGCTCTGATCTTACACTTTATGTCCCCCTAAATTCTCATTGATCTGTTGTGATTCTGAACAGTCGAAAAGGTGTCCCTGTCTGCATCTCTTCACAGGATTAAGATAAGAGCAGTGTTTTCCCTTACTATTACCTTCATTTTAAAATTAATTGTTTCTGACTGAGTCCTCAGATCTTTTGTTTTCACTGTCCATGAGTATTCTAGTGAAAAAGTTTATTGGCAGAAATGTTGGCAGGGAAGTGGGAGCATGGTCAGGGCCAGCGTGGGGTGTGGGGCAGAAGTGCGGCATGGTCGGGGAGAGAAGAGAAGCAGCAGCATGGTAAGAGACGGCAGGGAAGCGGCAGCAGGGATCGGGGAGGGAAGCATGACATGATCAGAGAAGCCATAGCACGTTTAGATTTTCTCATAGGCCCTATTGCAGTGTACTTGTTGTTAAAATAAAATCATGTTTTACAAGTCCTAAACATGATGTGGAATACTAAGAAATGAAAATACAAAGAAGAAAAGTTTAAAACTGAACATAGATTTCTTCCAATTTTTGGCACAACTTACTGCCGTGAAGCAGCATATTCCACAATGAAATTCAAAACATTGTGCAATACTTAGAGATCAGCATCCGAGAGAGCTTTTCCCTACTGCATTGACAAATTACTGCCCAGATTTAAAAAAAAAAACTTGCCACAAGCCTGTAGTGTTCTACATCTAGCGACAGCTAAGTTTTTACTGTATAGGCCTAGTTTCATGGTAACCTTAAATAATTATTAGTATCTGACATTAGTAGGATCAATATTTACCCTATTTTTATGATAAAATTAAAGTGCACAATGAATTTTAAGCTTAGTAATTTTGAAGTAGCAAAAATACATGGTTATATGCCTCAGTGCGGCTCTTGAAGGTTTAATAATCGACTTGTGCGGCTCTTGAGTTCCATAAGTTTGGCCACCCCTGATTTATTAGATGTAACATTTTTCCATTATCCTGGACAAATGTTACATTTAAGTGTACCAATCAATCCAGAGCTACAGAGCTGCAACAAGGCAGAGAGCTTTGGGAACTGATTTAGCCAACAGAGCATTGCACAGATGAGAGATGGCAGGTGTCTCTCACAGCAGATAACTGGCTTTTTGGAAACAGAGAATTTCAAGACCCAAATATCTGTGCACATGATATTCTAAAACAATGAATTAAGGAATAAAAGCTACTGCAGTTTTCATGTTAAGAAGTTTCTTCCTTGGCATTTACTATATAACAATGAAAAAAATTGGAAAAAACCCACACTCAAGTACAATCAAACACAACCCCCCCCCCAACCATGAAATCCCAGCTGCCCTTCAAATGCCTAGGGGTGCATTCACACACATTGATATCTCCCCTCTAAAAAGAAGCATTATGGGAGCTTTTAAATAAATTTCACCTTGTAGACTTAATTCTGTGGCTCGTTTAAGGTCATCATCTTCTTTTTGTTCTCGTGCCTCCTGATGGAAGGAAAACAAAACTTGGTTCACTGAGACACTTCACTGTTTAAAATTCTTGTAGTGCGCGTTTTCCATTGAAACTGTGCTGCTTTGGTTTCTACAACAAACCTGACGTTCCATGTGAAGGAATGTTTGCAACCAGCAAGAGTCCAGTGTTCCAGTGCAACGGGACCTGGGACAAACCCTAATTAAAGCTTGTCAAAGCTACTCAAGTTTGGTATGCAGCAGAGCAAGTCCCTAGTAACACCATGAGCTCGCTCGGGATCATTGATTTGAAAAGCATCAGAAAGAATTTGTGAACCGTTTGCAAAGTAAAGCTGTCACTTACACACAAAGTTCCCCACACTTTAACAAAATGTACACGATTTTCTGCCCAAAGCTAACTGAGGACATAGGCCTTATTTGAAAGGTGAAAAAACCTGCCAGAATTTTTTTAAAAATTGTTTAAAGAGGGCTTGGTCTGCAGCTTAACATAAAGATACCTAACTCATAGGAAGTTTACTGAATTTCCCAGAATACCACAGAAAAGGATTCTGCAAACAATACATCAATTAATATTAAAAGTAGAGATAGGTAATAAAAGTGAAATCAGTCTCTCAAAAACCATCTTATTTTTTTACATCTCCACCCAGTGTCCTCCCACTACTCTCAAAAGGAGTCATGTTGTATCAATGTTTTCAAGTTGAAGAGACTGGATATGGCTGCCTCCAAAGCCAGTCAGCACTACTCCATTAACTTGCTCCTGAGTTTAAGGTCAGAACACATGCCATGCCTAACCCACACACAGGATGGCAGGTCCCTCATTATGACTACACCAGACCATAGTATTTAAATCCATTTTACATTATTGCCATGGGGTTTCTCATCTCTCAGTTCCAAAAGCATCTAGGAATCTGTATCTCAACAGCAAAGCTGGAATGAAATAATCCATCATCTTCGCTGGAGGATGAGGAAATTTGCCCTGGGATATCTGGGCCAACCCTAGCTCTTACAAGGAGTACCATGCTATTTAATGTCAGCACAAAACAGACAGGATCCTCACATCAAAGACTCTTAAATGATCTCTTCCCCCATCACAGAAAACTGTTTCGAACTTAGTCTGTCTACACAGGAAGAATTCAGGGTTAAGCTGACTCCAAGTTGTTTAGGTATTTCAAACCTGAAAACAGGATTGTCAAAATTAATTTTCTTTCCTGCTTATTTAGATAAAAATGTTTTTATTTACAGTTGCTAGAAATTGGGGGGGGGGGGGGGGAAAAGAGGAGAGACAGGGGAGAGGGTAGGGCTGCAAGAGGAGGGGACCAAGACAACAGGACATAAGGTAGATGGGTGGCTGCAGTCCTGGCCTGAGGTGCTACTGAACAGCTCCTGCACAGTTCAGCTCCCTTCAATGTTCCTGTGTTTGGAAGAAGAGGCGAGCAGTCTCTCCACTATCTGGGTCACACACTAATGACTCCTGGGGGCTGATGAAAACAGAAATGTTCTGAGATGCCCAGGTGTGAACAGCAGCATTTCCATCCCTTTTTGTATTTGACTGGCAGGTTGAATTACCTAGATACTAGATTACACAAGGCTATAACTGAAGACCTCAATAACTTCAGCAAGCGCTTGAGTGTGCTGTAACCTGGCTTAGCACACTGCACCTGTGACCTGTGAGCTACACTAGCTCCCAGCCTGGTTTGGGGTGTATTTCAAAGTTCCACTATTACTCTAAATGACTTGGGACCAAATTATGGGACATCCACCCTTGCCCCTTGCGGGATAACTCAGCAGTTGAGCTCACCTGAACAGTTTAAGCTAACTGTACTCTCATTTAAACAAGACAGCTGCTGGCCAGTTGTCTGAGTGGGTGGTCATCTGCACTGGAGCCTGCTTGAACACTGCAAGGTCCTCAAGTGATTTGGAGAAACGTAAGGAAGAGAGAGAGTGAGGTTTGCTCATCCTCAGCACATAACTAGGGGAGGAACAGTTCTGACTTTTTTAGTACAGGTGCCCTTTAAACAGCTAGGTATGATTTTCAAAGTTTACACAAACGGTGATTAATGTAGTTAACATCAATGACTATACAGAGTAGTTAATTAGAATAATCTGCAATCAGTGTGCAGGGTCAGGGTGTGTTAAGACAGACTACTCAGCTCTTACTTGCTCTTGGAGGCTCTGAGCCAGTGCCTGCTGTAGTTCTTGTTCCTCCCGCTCTCGCTCCATGTCATACTGCTGCAGCCAGTCGACCTCCCCCTGGGAGCCTTCCGGAGTTTTGTTTTCCTTATTCTCATCAAAATCTTTAGTTATCTCAGTGAAATTGGCAGGACCTGAGGAAAGAGAGGACATTTCTGGTCCCTAGTTGTTACCAGCTAAGTTCTCTTTATTCCCCTGAACTCCTTGGAGGACAGTGACATCTACTGGTGAAGGGACAATGCATGAGTCCTCAGGAATTCCTGAGGATTTGAAGAGTGAGGGGAATGTTTTATATATATAGGACCAAGTACAGTTTTATCAAAACCTCTCTCCCAAACTCCATGTTTTTATTTAAAACCAGCAGCCTTGACCTAAACAAAGATGTTCCATTCTGCTTGGCTTTTACAATTGTGGCCCATGTGCAGCTAACAGACATCTGCCAGAGTTACAATACTCTGACTTTATCAGCACTTATACACTATTGCGCTGGCTCTACAGAGCAAGTAAAATTGAACCCACTACATCACTTCTAACTTCGAAAGCAAGAGGCAGCAAATGCACAAACACTGTTGAGAGTGTGTCAATTTTCTGCTTCAGTATAGAGCTGGATGATCTACAGATTTTTATAGTATAAAACTTCGCAGTTCACCTTTAAGATGTGCACAATGGAAAGAAGAAAGGAGCTCTTCTACAAAGCTTCCTCAGGGAATATTTGTTGTCATTACTGTATGTTCTTCCAACCTTCAACCCCATTTGGGTACATGTAAATGGTCAGGATCCCCCTGGGAGAACCAGGGATGCAATCTGTTTTAACGTGAAGCCTTCTGGCATCAGAAAAGCAGACTTTCACATCATTAGTTCATTAGTGATTAAAGAGGATTACAGAAAGCAGAATACCAGCATCTGTAACCTCCTGAGTCAGGACAGTAACCCAGCTATGTCTAATCCTTTTAGATGACTAGCAAAACATAGAATCTTTTACATTACTTTTTAAATCTGTGACAGACTTTCATTAACAGAAGCAACTCCATAAGGTTTTTGTCTATTACATAGCTCTCAACTATTACTAGGAAGGGTAAAAGTGTGGCCTCTATTGTATCTTAACTAACTAGATCTCCCACAACACTTCTTTGAAAGTACAAGCAGCTCAGTATGACTGTGTGAAAGAGTAGGCTCAAGGCTGTACATTCAATCTGAATTTGTCCATGACTCCTGTCATGAAGTTTCACTAACATCCAACAGTTTGCATTAACTGCAAACTGTAGTAGTGTAGGATTTTTGCATTTAACTTCTTAACCCACAAGAGAAAAAGAGGAAAAAACATGGTACTTAATTTGTGTTTTCAATATAGTGGAGTTAGGAAATAATCCTATCTAGAGCAGGTAGCACTGAGCAAATTACAAGTTTTTAAACCTTTCTGTTAACCAACTACGAGAGCTAAGACCCAATTACCACACACTGAAACTAATGGACTTCCTCACACTGGTGAGATGAAGCATGTGCATAACTGTTTGCAGGATATGGGGCAACAATCGGGGTTCCAATGAAGGCATGCTGGGAATTCTTATGCTGAAGGATTTACATAATATAAGGTAGTGTTTTAGAAAGTTAAAACTTTCCTTTTAATTATATACAGATGAGCTCAAATTACGAACAATTCTATTTATTTTCCACAATCTATCAGAGGGATTCTAGCCCTAGCCTTTGAATGTATTAATCATGCATAAAAAATAAGTATCTTTAGATATTGCTATTACATTCTTCAGCACTGCAACTGATTTGGAGAAAGTTATAGAAAACAAGGCACACTCAAATTATGGAAGAACAAATTCCAAATACAGTTAATTTCAATAATCTGAAGTCTATGTTAGTGAATCAACAGAGACAGAAAAAACACACTAAACAAAAGAATGGCAATCATCAGTTTTGCAGGGTCACATTACAAATATGTGACATGGGAAACATTTTCAAAGTTCAATAAACAAAAAATATTTAAAGACAAAAATGTTAGATACAGTAGAACCTCAAAGACATGAACACCTCAGGAAATGGAGATTGTTTAACTCTGAACAAAACATTTTGGTAGCTCTTTCAAATGTTTAAAACATTGATTTAATGAAGTTTTGAAACTTACTATGAAGAAGAAAAACACTGCTTTTAATCATATTGATGCACATAAAATGGCTAAGGAAGATTCCTTATCTTGTCAAATATTTTATTTTAAATTTCCCTTTATTTTTAGTACTGTTATTTGTATTTAACTATATTTTAAGTAATTTCTCTTGCTTTTTTTTTTCATGTTCATTATGCATAAAAGCAGCTAACATAAAAGAAGTCTATTCAAACACTAAAAAAAAAAATGCTGCAGCAAAATGTGCTGGTGCTTCTTTATAATGACAAACTAAATTTAGATACTCTTTTTATCCTGTAGTTCTTATGAAGGAAAAGTATGCAGACTTGAAAAAATCTTTAATGATACTGTGGCCACCAGAACACAGCCAGCACCCTTCTCTCCCCCTCCCCTTGCACTGACAGAGGCGCTGGCAGGATCTTGGTGCGTCGACGCAGATAGTTTCGGCTGCAGTGGGGCACAGGCTCTTTGAAACTTCTCCAGAGCGCTTCTTGAAGACAGCAGCTCTGATTCCAGCTCCTGCTCCTGGCCAGGGCTTTGGCTGCAGCACCAACTGTCCCTCAAAGAAAAAGGAGGGTGTGGAGAGATGGAAAAAGCATCTCTCTTCCAGTAGGGTGTGGGCAGTAACAAAGCACCCAGCCCTCATATGGGGACAGAGCACCTTTAAAGATGCAGTCCAGGCCCTGCCTATATTGTATCTTTTTTGTTTTCCTCCACTCCTCTGCTTACTTCAGGGTTCACTGGGTGTTTTCGGTGCCTGGTCAATTTTTAACTCTGGTGTTTGTATCTCTGAGGTTCTACAATATATAAATATCTCCATGTACAGACACTACTTACAGTATACACACCCATAGCCTCATATATTACTGATCAGTTAAGACAAAGTTACATTTCACCCTACCTGATTCTGGAGTTGCTTTGGGCTTCTCTAGCTCTACAGAATGCAGATTTTCTGGAAATTCCTGCATCTCATCCTCTCCAAAACCAGTGTCTGGGCTGCTTGTCGGTTTATCTTCATCATGGCTCATGGAGAATGAGGCTTCCCTCTTGCTTATCTCTAACACAGCTGCCAGGAGCTCATCCTCACTCATGCCATCGAAACCAGCATTCCCCAAATCTGAAGACTTGTCACACTCTGGTTTACTTCTTTTTGAACCCTACAGATTAATAGATTCAGGCTTAAATGCTTGAAAAAGATCACAGATGTGTCACACTGGGTTTATATTTCAGTTCACATATCTTCTGCATTAACCACCCAGAAGTGGGAGTCTGGGTCTCAATCACATTAAATCCAGTTCAAATATACAGAGGCAATGCAACATGACTTTAAGAACTAACATTAACTTTGGATAATACAAATACAACAGGAGTTTACAACTTGTTTTGACTTGCAAACCCCTAAAAATTTTTAAACGGCAGTGCGGACCCGTTTGAAAGTATTAGCCCGTATAGCCCAGGGGTCCGTGGACCACAGGATAAAACCCACTGTTCTATGGAAACAACCACCTTAGAAACAGTCCGTGGACATCCAGGGGCCTGCAGACCAAGGGACGAAAACAGCTGATATACAGCCAGAATTTGCAAGATGCGCAAGGCTATAGCTCCATCTTCATTGCTAATCACCTCTCCTTTCCCTTATGACACCCACCCAAATGTTGTTGAGCTGTCAATCTCTGGTAACCTCCTTCTATCACTAGCAAACTCATCATCTACAGGTGACCAATGTTGCTGGGTGGTGGCGGCGGCAGCGGCAGCAGGAGCAGCAGCAGCAGCGCGCACGCACACACACACTTGAATTGGAAAACAGAAAGAAAACTACTGAACCTGGACCAAGATGAGAAGAGAGAGGGTAAGAACTCAGATTCCCAAATAAGTTTTAGACTCTCTCAGCAGATGTGAATAGGAGAGGCCAAAACCTGCAGGATCAAGGCAGCAAATCGCAGTGCAAAAAAAGGCGGAAAAATGGTGCTCACACGACAGACAAGACTGTCAACTCTACCCAGACAACTCAGTTGTCAGTTTATGATACTGATATGTTGGCCAGCTCATACGCTGCCACAGTAGCCTTCTGTGCTCTTTACATAGACTGCTGAGGTCGTAAACTGACCACTACATTGGTAGCATAACCACTCACACAGAGCAGAGATTATTTTAATCTCTGATGCTGTAGGACCAGTACTACCACTGGCACCAGACCACAGATAGGAGAGGAAGGCAGGCAGGAGGAGGGTGGAGTTCCAGGGAGAGCAGATGGTCTGTTAGTGACAACCAGTAGTTGGGCAGGTTCATGCATGCAGGACCACCAATGCATATGGTCACAAGATTGACTGGCATCCCTTTGTGGGAGACAAATAGTGGAAAACTGCTGTCTATGATGTAGATGGTTTGCAGGTCTCGTGACTAAATACTCCAATCTCAGATTTGTATCATATTTGGCAGTTATTGCAAATATGAGAGTCTTTGTTGGGCGCTCCTTGCTTCCTACAAAGTTTTCTCTTCAAGCTGCAGGGGTTAACTCCTGTAATGGACTTGAATACCCGGATGGAGATGGTATCGCCACTTGCTACAACCACCTGCCAAGGTTTCAGTTGCTCAAGATCAATTCCAAATTCCTGTCTATCTTGCCTGCATGTGTCTTTATAATGAAGCCTGGGACACCCTGCTGTTCTTGTTCCTTCTGACAGCTTTCCATATAGTATGTCCTGATTTATGCACCCATCTTCTGACATGCTCAGATGGCCCAACCAGTGCAGTCTGTGACAGAGACCCCAGACAAGCCTCTTGGATCCCCTCTGTCCACAGCCAGTCAGGACTCTGCTACGGTGGAGTCTCCTCCCGTCCAGCACCTGCGTCTCCACGCTCCATGCAGCCAGCTCCCAACTCCAGGCTGAGGGTCCGATCCTTGCTCTGTCTGGTCTCCCTTGGAGGGGGTTTCCTCCCTCCAGGAGGGTCCCAGCCGTCCCAATCAGCAGCAACTCTCAGCCAGTGTGGCAATCGGAGGGTTTATTAGCAAACCAATTCATACAACAGCAAGGACAGTTGGTATCAGCATCATCAGAACAACCAGAAGTGAAACCCCCAGGGGATTAGGGCTACACCCCAGGGCAGGTCCTGTCTCTTGGACCCTCCATTTCCCTCCTACCCTCCTTCCCCTCAGTCCTTTGTTCCCCTCCTCGCTCTGCCCACCTCTCCTCCCCCTGGTCCAACCAGCTGAATCCAGTGTGACCAGTGGGGGGGTCCCAGGTACAGGCTCCCTAAACACTATCCCCCTGCCCCTAGTGGTTCTACCTCATATCACCCACCTGTGTTCCATCACCCGAATAGAAAAGAAAGAGGGTCAACACCCGTGTCTTCCCTTATTAACCTAGTGGAGGGTTCCCACTTCTCCACACAGTCATCTTTGCTCGAGCAGCATCGTCACACTGGTACACCTGCCCTTTGAAGAACCACTGCATTGCTAACTTTATCTTGCCATTTTACGTTAATTATACATTGTGAGCGGCATAAGTGGAAACTGTTCAACCTTGTCTCCGGATAAGCATAAATTGTCTGTTTTCCCCACTGTGGATGAGGAAGCTGAGGACACGAGCTTGGTATGCTAGCATTTTGGTCTTGATGGTAAGCTTTGAGCTGTTGCATGATATTTTTAGTTAGTTTACTAAAGGTAGTGCTAGCCTTTTCAAATGAACACTTATCCAGCAAGAAGTTGGTAGTCACTGTAGAACCTAAACAGCGAATTTTTAGACTATTCTTAACTCATTTGCATTTAAGGTGATTAAAAGGATCTTGTGGAACCCTCTGAACTACTAGAACTGTTTGCTTAATGCTGAACAATAAGAGCAAATGTCTGACAAGAACTTGAAAGGCAGTTTATGAGTTCTTGTAGCATCATCAGTGAACAGAAGTTCCACAGTTTGCTGCTTTTTTACTTTAATTTTTGCCTTAAGTCATGAGAAACCGAAGAGTTTCACATCTGCTCTGATGTGGAGATAGAGTGCATCTTTCATACCCTTAAATGCTCAGTTCAGGAGTACCAAGAGAAACATTCCAAAGAGTGTTGCAGAAATAGCACTTCCTTGTTCCACTCCAGCTGTCCAAAGTAGACCCATCAAACTGAA
Source organism: Podocnemis expansa (assembly GCA_007922195.1). NCBI lineage: Eukaryota > Metazoa > Chordata > Testudines > Podocnemididae > Podocnemis > Podocnemis expansa. Next base: position 2,444,198 of record ML681984.1, on the reverse strand, counting down.
CATTTGTTCTCAAGTTGTCATGAAATGAATGCAGAAGCCTTAAAATGTTGATGCACATCCTATCTTTTCTAGTATTGCAAACAGATCTCCTCTGTTGACTCTCAAATGCTTTTGTTAGGTTCACAAAAGCAATGTACAATTGTGGGCTTTGCTCTTTGCACTTTTCTTGAAGATGACACACACAAAATGTCTTATAGTTCATCTACCAGCCCTGAATCCATACTGTGATTCAGAGTAGACCCTTTCGCCAGCTGTTGTAGACACACTAGCAGAATACCCTTATAATTCATACAGTGGCCCTTTTTGCCCTTGTTTTTATACCAAGTGATAATGTGTTTGCAGTCACACATCTTGCGGCTTCTCATCCTCTTTCCAGCATTTAAGTAGCACTTGATAGACTAATAGGCTCTTTTCTACATTTGAGAATTTCCCTTGGAATGTCATCTTCTAAAAGAGCCTTCCCACTCAATAACAAATTAGTAATTTGCTTAACTCTCCTACAGTGGGCTCCACATTGAGCTGTGGCATGACTTGTAGAACTGGTACCTGATTCAGCGATTCTCTGGTGACATGCCTCCCTTGTGCACATAGCTCTGAATAATGTTCAACTCAAGGAGACTGCTGCTTACCTTTATCTGTAATAATTTTACCACTTTGTGATTTAAAAGAGGCAACCTTATTGACCGCAGGCCTAGAGCTTTTTTTTGGCCATTAACATGGCTGAGATTTCCTGTGTCTGAAGTTGTTTGTATCTCTTCAGAACTTGGTCCAGTAAACATTTGCACATCACCAACTTGCCTTCTGTACCTCAGCTTTTGCATGCTGAAGTCTCACTTCGGCACTCTCTGTTGGTTTCTTATTGTGTTCCAGATAGGCTGTGTTCTTAATATTAATAAAAGGGAACAGTTCCACTTCATTTTCTTCAAACCAATCCTTTATTGATGATCTATTTCCTCTCAAATGTAGCTAACGCTGTTTCACTGATTTTTGTTATTGAATCGTTCCAAAATTCCTCTGCCTTGTCTGGTAGTGACTCCCCATGCACACTAAGTTCAAAAGTCTTCAGTTTCTTGACTGTAATCTTCAATGTTGCTAATGAACCAATAATGGTCAGTGTCTAGATCAGCACTGTGAAATGTTCACGGGTTCTGTGCTGAGGACAGGTCTTTCCTTCTGATAGTGACAAGATCTAATTGGTGCCAGTGACCTGATGGTGGATGTTGGTTTGGGTGTTGGTGCATAAGTATGAATGATGTTTATAAAGTATCTGAAATTTAAGTGACACAATGCGTTCCGACTTCCCAAGAGGTAGGTATTTCTAGGAACTCTACCCACTTATTTCTCACAGGGAAACTGACTCCAGGTAGACAATTGTCTTTGCTGTATCTGTGAGTCTTGTTTCCTGAAATTCTGCAATATCAACATTGAGTTTGTACAGCTCACAGTCTAGCAAAGCTGACTCCCATATGCTGCTTCCGTTACTGCAGGTCATCATTGTCTGTCAATCTCAGGACATGGACTTAAATAGTTCAACTCCCAACACAAAAAATTCTTAGTTTTTTATTTTCTCCAACTGCTAACTACCACAGTGTCCTAGATGCCAGCAAGGATGAACTGTACTCTTCATGTAATATGGCTGCAAATACCCAGAGCAAGTAATATGGAGGCACTATTTAGCTTGTGGGTCAGTGTTTGCCTCTCAACTTTGATAGTCAGACCTAAGGAAGGACAGAAATAGATACTTTTGGAACCAGTTACACAGCAGGAGTTGCCAGTGCAGTGGAGACCTTCTGTCTGCCTTTGGGACTCCATTCCTAGACAGATTAACAGTCATGGCTGAAAGGCCCAATTTGTCCTATGCAGACTCCATGGCTAGTGAATTTGCTCATCCACCTTTTGACGGCATTTCTTCCATCAGGGGTTCAACCACCCTCCTCAGACACTCATCCATCTGAAGCTGTTGGTGTTCCCTGAGGGTTCTGGGTTAATTAACAACTGCCCAGTCCTTGACATTGACCAATACAGATCATACTGCTTATAGTCAAAGTAGCAGCAGACTCTGATGAGCAAACCAACAGTAGTGTCCCACAGCAATCCTGGAAGACTAGAATTGAGTGATTCATTATTCATATAAATTGGCCTCATTACCCTGTCACTACCTCCAGGAGAGTACAAAGAAAGGCACCCCATCAATGAAGGTGCAAAGGAGAATCCACACAATTTGTGCTACTTGCCATTCAAGGGTGTCATTCCCCTCCTATACAATCCTGACTCATCTCCCTTCTAGCACATTTACCAGGCATTCACACAGGCAAGAGGCTTCTTTGGAGGCAGCCAATATCTGCCACAACACAGACCTCAAAGGCAAAAGGTATCAACCTTTGCCGTCATATCAGAAATCAGGTCCCTAAACATTTAGAAGCACTTATCACCAGAGACTGACAGTTTCACTTTTCAATCAGCAAAGAGTATCAGAGTCCAAAATATTTAATTTGTGTGTCCCCCCACAAAAGCACGTGATAAAGAGTTAGTCGTTAAAGGTGCCACAAGACTTCCTGTTTGTTTTCCAAAAGTCATTGTGATGGTACATTTTTTATTACATTAGACACTGGAATATGTTGCAAAGGCCAAGTTGTGGAATCTCCATTACTGGAAGGTTTTAAGAACAGGTTAGACAAACACCTGTCAGGGATGGTTTAAGGGGGTACTTGGTCCTGCCATGCGTGCAGGGGACTGGACTCAATGACCTCTCATGGTCCCTTCCAGTCTCTATGATTCTTCTTCTTCTTCCCCACCCTCAATGTGTGTCTTGCCTCCCAGACAAAGAATTTTACTAGTTAAATGAGCAAGTGATTTGCTTTCATCCTATTTCAGCCAGTGAGCAGCTTCAGCAAAAGACATTTCAAATACCATTTAAGGACTGATTAGTAAAAATGTTGTACAGCTGGCACAACTGAGTTAAAGACTTAAATGCAGTTCTAACACAATTACCTGTTTCTAATGGAATCCCAAGCCAACACATAGCCCTAGTCTACACTGGGGCGGGTTTTTCGCGGCAGTCGACTGGCAGTTATGCAAGAAACATAAAATTCCTTTGCATAAGTGCTGGCAACTCTTTTAGCTGCTGGTACACATTCAGGAAAGCTGACCACAAATTTTTTGCAGTCGGCTTTCCCGCATCCCCCTTGAACCCCCCGGGACTTACAGGGCTGACTTCCGGGAGTAGAGCACCGAGTTCAGACTTGCTGATAACTGCTCCCGGAACACCAGGCTGATGGCAGTGATTTCACTGCCATCAGTATAGACATACCCATAGAGAGAGATCAATTAGATGGCCGGGCAAGCATTCCCCTTCAGCATCATAGTGCAAATTATGAACCAATCTTGTATTTATCTGTTTTAGTCACAGTTTGTTAAATCTGACAGTCCAGACACAAACACATAAGGGATTTTTTAGATTTGAAAGGGCACATTTTCTCCTTTTGATAACAGAAAATGCACATGTATTTTTAGTCCTATGGAGAGGAAAGAATCCTTTACCTTTTCAGGTTCTTCCTGCTGTTGCTGCTGCTGCTCTCTGCTCTGTACATCACACAATCTCTGACTGTGGGCAACAGAGCGTTTCAGTGGCTCATCCTCACTATCTGAATCCACGTAGAGTGCCACAGAGCTCTTAGATTTGAATGTATACTTTCTGCAATTTAAAAAGGCAGCACTATAGAAACCAGTTTAGCTGTTAAAAATGGAATCTAGGTGTAACAACAAGTAGGATGGTTATGCAGATTTAGAACAGACTCCCATTCTGCTACATGTAAAATCTACTCTATTTACCAGATCAGTCTTCTATCCTAACTTACCTATAGGCGCATTGTAACCTACTGTATTCCTTTACCAGGTATTCATTAAGAACTTCCTTGCATTTCTGTGTTTAGGTATTTACAGGGCATGGACAACATTCTGTCAACACTCACTTAAGTGCACTGTGCTATTTCATTTAGAAAATATTTCTAAATACCATAATTATTTTCTGAAACCAAGTTGCATAGATCACAAGGATGCCAAATGGTGTTGGCAGGACAAAACTGACACACGTACTATTTTTCAGCTTTCCAGTTTGGCCTTTTGCAGATGTCACTTTTGGTTTTAACAAAACAACATGCCTCTCACTCCCACAAACAATCCCTAGGATTAAATGCCTCTCTACCAGAGCCAACTTTGGTGCACTAAACAAAGAGACAGAAAAGAGTTAGCTCCTGGAATAAAAGAGTACTTTGCTTCTCTTGTGAATGAAGTATAAACTAGCTTGCTTGTAGTTATGATTACAACCAGTTCTTAAGGAGCGGAACTATCAAAGAGTCCATATAAACTAAATTCAGTTTGCCTTGCTATTGTTAAGTTTTAAGACTGAAAAATCTAGTTTGTATTATAAACTTCAGAAAACAGACTTAAGAGAAATACTGAAAGAGATCATTTGGTCTGTATGAAAAGTGTCCTTTATATTTATGCCACTGGGTATGCAATTTCTGTACAACTCTGGAGCATAGAGAGAGAATAATTCAAAATACAAAAGGGAAGAATAATGATAAAGGACAATTAAAAAATTTTGCCTCTCTCTCTTGCTTTTAAGCACTTAAATGTTCTTCCGAGAACCCAAAACCACAGAAATTTCAGAATTACAACTCACCTACAAGGTGTGGAAGTGCTTACAGTACAGGAATTCACCATTTGGGAGGCTTTCAATGGTCGAGAACTATGAAAAGAACCAAGAATTTATTGCCACACTTATATTCTTAGAAAAATCTGTATTTTACTCATCTGCTACTGCATGCTAGCTTATGGAAAAAAAGCCGTAAGTAGAATACCCTGTATTTGTTAATCACATAGATTTAGAGTCAGAATTCTATACAGTAAATATACAAAAGTTGTTTATAAAAATAATTAACCCTTGCAACTTTATTCACCACTTAGTGGAACATCCTAGGATTGAAAGAATGTAGCACTCCTGTCAGAACTGCAACTGATTCCTTTTTCTACCATCTTCCCAGCTGCTTCTGCCAATCCATGACCTGCACTCCCACAGCCTGCCCTGGTAGCTTTCCTGGCTCCCTACCTGACCCATGTTTTCATTAAAACTCCTACACAAGCTCTCTCATCCACCTGACTTTCCTATCAGATTCCTCAATTCCATCAACTCTCCCCACAACCACATCCATCAGGTGACTGATGCTGTAGCAATTCCTTCCAATTCACAGTCGACCTCCTCTCCAAATCCAAAATTGCTGTACCCAGTTCACCAGATGTCACCTCTTACTGCTGGTCAGGATGTAGATTATGACAAAGAACAGTCAGGTTCCGTTACAAACCACGGAAAAGTTGATCCTTTCAAAGATATTTTAAAATGGTTTTCTCCCCCTTTTTTGTTCTGCTTAGCATCTGTTATTTATATAAAAGTAAAGTTTTCAATTACAAAAATACTGTTGAAAAATTTTAGTCAAAACTAGGCATGAAAAATGCAAATGTCAAGCTGACGAACATGCCCGATACATCCTAGCTCACTATGTTTGCGGTTAGCACTAGATTGGAAGACACAAGATCTGGGTTTTGTCCCTTGCTTTGCTGGGCTTCCTACATGACATTGGACACAGTCATCTCTCTGTGCGTTAGTCTACTATCAGTAAACACGAGACTGCTGCCTGCAGCTCTGGTCACTCCATCTCAAAACAGATGGATAAAAATTGGAAACGGTGTAGCAACAGGCAACCTCATGCTCTGAATGCCCCTACCCCTTTGATTACCAGAAGCTTGGACTGGACACAAGGATGGATCACTAAAAATTGCACTCTTCTGTTCATTTCTACTGAAGCACCTGGCCCTAACCAGTGCCAAAGACAAGCTATTTGGCTAGATGGACCATTAGGTCTAAGTATGGTCACTCTGAGGTAATACTTCCTTACTTCATGGGCATGTTGTGAGTACAAATTCATTGTGTGAGATAGATATTGTGGTGACATGCATCACAGAAAAACCTGTAACAAATTAATGGACAGTACACCAAAAAATGCAGGGGAAAAATCAGCAGTGAAAGGGTATGAAGCTACACCCTGTGGTAAGAGTTAGGATTGGACAAGATGGATCTCTATAAAGAGTAGGAGCAAATTTTAAGTTCTTTTATTTCTCCAACTCTCTCTAGAGCAGATCTGACATATAACCTTCTGAGATCATCCCCTTCCTCATGTCATAGACACATGAACTTACTACCCAAAGATAGATAACAGTGATAAATCTTACACTGCAGAATGTGCACTCCATCCCAGAGTAAGCGGGGGCCTAGTGCTTTCTGTACAGTGAGATAACAGGGTCAAATATCTCGGTATAACCACCTGCTGCCCAACTTTGTGATTGAGAGACAGTGCCACATTGAAGCTGTACCGTTTCAGGTGAAGAATCAGGACCCTGGAAGACAGGAAACAGGTTAGAAATAACTACATTCAGTTTAAAACCACAAGTTTTACACCTCCTGGGTTTCTGATAAGCCAACTGGATTTTATACAGGTTTTTATTTCTGCCAGCCAATGGCAGAGCTGGGAAATAGCTTTCACCGTGTCCACAGCAGAAACAGAGCCAAGAATTATGATCACAGATCAATGTCACCACTGCACTGGTGCCAGCAGGGCATGGGTCCTGCATCTGCTGGCTGGCAGCACAGCTGGAAGGGGCCCAATCCGGCTCCAGGCCACTTCCAGGAAGTGGTGGAGGCTCACAGACAGCTCCATCTGCTCGTAGGAAGTGGCAGGAACCGTCTCACTCTTTGAGCCTCCTGCAAGAGGCTCGAAGCAGGAGATAGCTCTTGCCATTTCCCACAGGCCTCTCTCCAAGCCTCCAGCCACTTGTGGGAAGTGTCAGGAACCAGGTCTAGCTTTGAGCCTCCTGCAAGCAGCTTAAATCTGGATCAGGTCCCTGCTGCTGCTAGCAAGTGGCAGTGGCTGGGGCCAGATTTGTCCCAGAGCAGGGCTGGAACCAGGGGGGGGGGGGGGCCTGGTTCCCGACTCAGGCCAGTAACACTCCTGCAAGGTAAAAAAGGGGATGACTGCACAAGTGAAATGAGGTCCTACATTCAATATGATAGCATTTCTCTATCAGTCTGGATGTAATGTGATAACGTTTGAACTCTATATTTGATCTATTCCAAAGTTTCAGGGAATGTTCTAAGTATCAGTGGACATAATCCTATTGATTTGAATGAAAATCAGAGGAAAAGACAAAAGAGGGGAGGATGCGTGAAGTCCCAGGTATCTGGTTAGCAAATTTATCAGCTTCAACCAGGTCTACTAATAACTCATAAAACAAAGAATCAATTGATAGCAGGCATTAACAACGTCCAGCATAACTCTCACCCACCACCCAGCTCAGCCCTGCTCACAATCCTAACTGACTTTAAAATGCTTGTAACATGAATGCCTTATTGCTCAGGCCTGGTCAATATAGCTATGTTGCTCATGGCCTTGGAGAGAAAGTGTTGCAGATATACAATCTAACCCCCACTGTGAACACAGCAACGTCGAATGAAGAATGCTTCTGGTGACTGAGCTACTGTTGGCGTAGCTGTATGTAACATGACAGGAATGAGCTTGCATAGCTATGGTGCTGTAGCTACACCAACAAAGCCCCGAGTGCACAGACAGAAAGTGAATAAATAATGGAGTGATGGAGGAATGTACAGGAAGGGGGAGGAATGTAGAGGGAGACATAGGAGCACAGCACCCCTGGCGTGTGGTGGAAGAGAGAAAGGGGAACGCAGAGTCCTTGAGCAGAATGAGGAACAATATGTGGGCACACAAAGATCCAAAGCACACGGTGGAAGAGATGAACAGGCTGCATGCAGAGATCCTGGCACCGGCCATTGGGAAGAATGAAGAACAGGACCTCAGCGAGAGGTATGGGGGAGGGGTTGCAAGGAATCCCGAAACAGAGAGCGACCGATTGGTGGCACAAAGAAAACGGGGGAAGGAGGGGGGGGTTGGAAGGAGGAATGCAAGGCCACCCTGGTGTGTACAATGAGCTCTGCATGCAGTAGCAATGATGTGTGTAATCTGCTAATTGTAACTACCATTTCACACTTCCTCCTCTCCATTGCTCTAGTCCTGCTCTTCCAGGGCATCCTGTTTACTATACTTTTATCCATTTCCACGACATGCCTTTTGGGGAATGCATAGGAGTAAGATTTTACCCTTACCTGGGAAGCCTATTGAATTTGTGTGTAACAACAGCAGACTTTCCATTACACTTCTCACAAGAATACTCAATCTCCTCTGCCTGTTGAAGACAAAACAAAATACAAGGATGACTCCACCAGACCTCCACTGAAAACAAATGGCCTTTTGCAGTCTCCCTCTAGCCTTCTGTATTTCTGTGAAGAGGGAAGTCACCTATTTCTCAATTTACTCTTCATCTCAACATAACATACTAAAAAATGAATCTGACAGAAGAACAAAAAATAAGGTTACATTTGAAGCTCTGTCAGTTAAGACACGTGGAATTAATTACAGAGAAATTGTTTTTTCCAAATTCGATACACAGAGGGTAAAGATAGATTAGTATTCAAAATGAGAGGGCAGCAATTTTGCAATGCCTGCAGGTTTTCTTCTCAGAAGCACACAATGTGGTGTCCAATAAAGGCTATGAAAAAGTAAATTTAATTTGCCATATCCCTAGTCCAAATCTCCTATTTTTGTCTTTTCAAAGGCCATTTTCCTCTAGGATCACTACTGACATATCACAGTTAAAAAGAATTTTGAAGCATAGACAGCTAAAGAACCTGGAAAACACTCACTGAGAAGCATGCATACAACTATAATATTTAGACACTGCCCCTTGTTTATATGATTCATTTCTGTAAGCTGGGGACAAACCACACCACCAGTCCTCTTATAAAGAATGGAAGGCTGTACCTAGAGTACAAGTAACAGGCTCATCGTTTAGCCATAGCAAGGATAAATCTATTTTTCCAATCGGTATATAAAAATACAGTGAAGACCAGGATATCTAAAATAGACTATAGCAGATCTTACAGATTAAAAAAAACAAAACAAACAAACAAACAAAAACACTAATTAGCTTTGATTTCATGGGGAAGTCTTAAAAAAATACAATGTTGTGGACTGTACAGGGAATATTTATATCCAGTTTTGAACAAGCTTATGTTGGAAACCTATTGTACACATCTAGATATTTCACACAGAACATCTACTTTTTAAGTAAGCAGATATACATGGCCTTCTCTCTGTATTGATTTAAAGAGTCAGGCTAGCTGTCCAAACATCCTAGCACAGGAGTGAGAGCCAACGCCTTCCGAGTTCTAATTGTATCTGAGGCTGATGCCTCTTTAGCATTTACACAACTTTCCATACTTCCATTTCCCAATTTATAAAACAGGAAAACACATGCACCAAAAGGAGCACCGTGAAGATCACAGCACTTTAAAATAAAAAGCATTAGTTTGTTATTTGCAAACAATCCCTACAACGGATGGCAAGGCTGGATAGTTCAGGAGGGGGTACGGCTCAAACTCCCAGAGCATTAAAGCCAACGTCCTGCTCCAACAAACATATCAACAGCCAAATTATTAGCATTTTGTCCTCGTGTTTACATCATTTTAACCTGCACAAGTGTATAAATAGACAATACTGTATATAGGCTTTTCTCTCTAAATACAGATGAAATAAGCTGAACTTACATAATATAAATCAATATAGGTGACTTCAGACTTCATTAAAAACACACAGAATCTGTTGGGCCACACAAGATTGTGCTTAGTTTTGTGCGACGCTCCTGTGTAATAAACTTGGACACAGCTGGAAAGCTTCACATCCCTACAACCTGTGTTATAAAGACCCACAAACTGCTTCGTGAGAATACCAATCCCACTGCAGGGCAATATCCAAAACCAAAAACCGTTACTTATAATAATATAATAATCTGGGCATATATGCATGCATAACAGGTAGATATGAATAGTAATAAGTATTACGTGCCCTGAAAAAGAGATCAAGGGAATCCTGGATAGATCGAGATGGAAGTAATTTCTTTCTTCGAGGAAGATCAATGGAAAGGTCATTAAACTGTTCTCGTTTAGTGACTGTTTCACCACACCTACGTTAAAAGAAAACAACATGTGATTTTGCTTATCCATGTTCTGGGAATCACTGTAGTTTATATGACTTATTTCATAGTAACTTTACCCACGTGACAATACTGAGTCCATTTGAACTCCTCCAGATGATAATGTCTCTCACCAACTGAATTTACACTTTGATTTTGGAACTTGGGTTTGGTATTTTCATAGTATAAAGAGAAAATTCCCTAGAGCAGTGGCTCCCAACCTGTGGTCCGCGGACCCCTAGAGTGCTGCAAAGATGTTGCAGGGGGTCCGCAGACAAGCATTTCAACTGGGGCTGTAACCCAGCAGAGGCACCACTGCCCTGTGGGGGCCAGCGGGGCCTGACCCCTGCCTGTGTCTGGATCCCAGTTACGAGGGCACCTCTCCCTGCTTGGGGGAGGGGTCACTTTTTATTTTAATAAGGGGTCCACCCACTTGAAAAGGTTTGGGAACCCCTGTCCTAGAGTAATAGTTTGAGGGGAAACATGAACCAGGACTCTAAGAATCACTTCGTAATGGTCAAAGGATCTGTCAAATGGAAAAATCAACATGCCATATGTACAGCTGAAAGTCCTCCAATCTGCATCAAACCTTTTAAGAGGAAAGAAGTTGGCCTGACACCACAACAGGGAGCAAAAGAAAATGTGATAATTTTTAAAAGTCAGAACACTAAAATTGGCACAGCTTTAAAAACCCAAATTTCATTTCAGCAGGTAAAACCTGCTCCAAGTAGTATCATACACTTTTTAAAGGCATAATATGAAGCATACAAATTAACAATAGTCATCCAGAATGAGGCCACGCTTAACACCAGCACAATAATAGAGGTATGAGGCACTGGCCATGGATGGTGAATGGATGATCAAGAAGATGTGATCATTTTATATCCATGTAACTTCCACTAAATAGCTCCTGAGGGAGCCCTAGGAAAGTTGTCCTTCCCTGAAAGTACCCCTTGGGAGAATAACTGAGAAAACACTGCCTGCCTGCATCTGGGAAAAGCCCCTTGCTCCTGTAAAGTCCTGATCTTGTCTAGTTGGTGCACATGGGAAAGAAAACAAAAAAGCATCTGCAAGGAAACAAAGGTTTCTTCCTGCAAAAAGAGATTTAAAAGCCAACATGCTGCTGGGCACATATGCGACAGTAAAGAGCAGTCAGAAATACTTACATTTTACATATGATAGAATGCTGAACCTCAAACTCTAAGTTAGTGATAACTGGACAAGTGTACACTTTGGTGGCTGAGATGTCATCAGAGGCCCGCCCTGGAGAGTTATCTTCACCAGACACTGGCTCACTTTTCCAAGTTTTATTTAATTTTTCCATGTCCTCCTTCAGCTGATCCAAGCATTGGCTCAAGAATTCATGTGCATCCTAGACAGAGTGTAAATTCTTTGGGTAAAAATGGTCATTGGGTTGTCCTACTCTCCATATCTCTAATGTATTTATGTGCACGTATAAAAGAGAAAAACAAGCAGGCTAACTGCATGCAATTGTTTTAGACAGGATCACATGACAGTTTTATTGTACCACAAGGCTGACAATAGCCATTTTTTCACCTAACAACTCAATCGCTATTTACTTGCCTCCAATGGGCATAGACGAAGACCAAGGAACTAACTGAACTAGGGCACGAAGTGCCTGAGCAATTTGTGGGAGACAGAGCACTTACATTTTGCATGTAGCCCGAGAATCTCTCTGCAGTAGCTGAAATGGCACTTTTCACTTTCTTGAGCAGCTCTTTCTTTACCTCAGGGCTGCAGACATCCTTTTTAGCAAGCAGATGGGCAAAGCGTCTGGAGAAAGCAACACCATAAAAGGTTGGCTGGCCACCTTTCCAAATCTTACAGTAGGCAGCATAAAACTTGAAGATTTCTAACTCTCAAAATGTCTGCGAAGCATATTTTCAATTGGGGCAGAGGCAGAAGGGCTCAGCTTGTTACAACATTGTACAAACTGCCACCTGCCACTTGCATCCCAAGTGGTTTAAAACAATGCCTGATGCAATCATTTCAGTGAGACTGTGCATTTAAAAATTCCTCCAATATAAAGAGTCCATAAGAAATGCGGTCATATAAAATATCCTATCAAATAACATCCTATTTAGTAAACAAATAATTAACCCTCATTCTTATGCCAAAGGAAGGGTTTTGTAAATTCCACTCCACCCAGCTGCAGTCTTATTTCTTTGTGCAATATAAGAAGCAGCAACATATACAGCTTCAGTCATTTAAGTAACAGGAAGTTCAGAACTAAATCTGGCAAGATCAAAAGTCTGTTTAAACCCAGATAAAGCCCTGCAAATAGTGTAGTGGCTAGCACCTCTGCTTAACATGCAGAAGGTCCTGGGTTCAATTCCCAGGGGGTTGGACTCGATGATCTCACAAGGTCCTTTCCAGCCCTATGATTTGATTGATTAATAGATACCATTGTTGGTAGTTTTATTAATATTAGCTGATCATCCCTACCTCCAGTTACTATTTCAGAATGCTCTTCACTACATAGATAGGCTTGGTAGAACAAATTACACATTAGATTTTATACACGCAGATTCTCAATATTGAGAAAGGCAGCAACATGTACACGTGGAAGTTACAAATCAAAAAAGGAAAGAAAACTAGCAGTCAGTTAACAACTTAATTCAATAATTTGCTTGAAACAAAGCAATGAAAGATAAACACTACACAGCACACAAGCTGGTCCTGTTGTATCTCTCTTCTACACATGGCCCTGCACCAGAAGATTCTATTATAATGGCTCATAAGATCTAGCTACATAGTTTGCTTGCAAGGATTAAGGGTAACAGCTTTAGTGAAGCTTTACTGTACATTTATACAACAGGAAAAATGTGCACATTACCCTATTTGAAAGGCCTCTGACAGAACAAGACAAAGATGGTATTCAAAAATGTCTATTTTACTCTATCTGCAAACCTGACAGTGACATTAGAAAAAATACCCACAATGAAAGAAAACAAGTGTTTAGTCTATGTTTGATATCATAGGTCCAAACAGAGCTCTTCTTGAAAATCCTGGCAAAAGGACACTTCAAATTGCATACAGAACTGTTAAGTTCAAATACTGCAAGAAGAGTATCAGGAAAGATTCTTCAGACCCTTTCTCTTCCTGATGTAAGTCAACAAAAGCAATTAGACATAAAAAGATTTCCACATAAGGAGAGGTTAAAGGAAATAGAACTGTTTAATTGAGAAATGAGACAAATAAGAGGGAATGTAAGATCACTATATAAAATAATGAATGTTACAAGAAAGGTAGATTAAATACCATTTGCCCGTTCTGGTAATTTAAAAAAACAAAACAAAACAATGGAGAGCCAGTAAAATTTGAAAGGCACCACACAACCAAAACGGACAGCATGGCACACTCTTTTACACAGCACATAACACCCACACTGTATAAAAGTGTGGAACTCACAGCCATAAGATATATCCAAGACTAATAAAAAAAGCTTAGTAGTATTTAAAAAAGAGCAAATGTCTTAATGGACAATAAACCTCACAGTTATGCAAAGCAGAATAAAAACATATAAACCCACACACGCTAGGCTAAGGCATAAGTCAACCATCAACTGCCTGGGATATGGAGACCCTTCCTTTTATTGGGAAGTTCTTTTATATTCATATTATGGAGTTTGTATTTTCTTCTAAGCAGTTGGTTCTGCTATTGCCAGAGAGAGGACATTTTAGGTTAGACAGACCACTGATCAGACTCAGTGTGGCAAACCTTATGGACTTTATGTTTCCAAAAATCTGTCCCTCAAAATACTGATAAATTCCCAAATCATGATGGATTTTCAGGCACAGCAACAACTGCGTACCCATTTTCTAATTTTATATTTCAACTAGGGCATAAGGCACACTCAATTCCTACATGTTTGTAGTCAAGGATCAGGTCCTATAAATTCATTCCAATGTCAAGAAAGAAAGTTATCATAAAAGAAAATATCCATCCAAGCAAATGAAGGTTTACCTGATAAGTGCATTTAGCGGAATTTTCTTCCAAGGGATACCCTGCTTGAGCAAATCATTAGCAAATGACTGAATTGAAAACAAGGACTGTAAAATAGCATTCATGTAGCAGGTATTTCCTAAGTTTGAAAACCTGAAAAGAACAACAAAGGATATCACTGAACATTAGCCCATCAAGATGTGGGCTAGTCTCTATCCCAACCACTCCAACAGAGCTCCTTTCACCATCCCTTTTTATCTTTCAGCCGAAGCTATCTATGGCAGTACCATCATGTTATGTATTTAGAAGGCTTCTGGGTACTTCCACAACCTAAACAGTAAAATACTGCAAGTGTGCCTTTGGTACAAAGACAAGTTCTCACAGAACCTTATTCTTTTCACAAGTTTGTTGTCTTCACTGTATTAACTATAAAAGTCTTGGGTTAGCATTTTAGCTAACAAATTTCTTTTCCCAAATTACACAGGCACAATTTTCACTGATTTCAAAATCAGCTATTGGTTTTGTTTCTAGGTAATTTCTACATTTCACATTCAGATGACTGGAAAATAAGCCTGATATCAAAGCAACTGAAACTTACCCTTGTAGCTGTTGTTGCGGGTGGGTGGAAAGGGGCACTCGAGGTTTGTTCCACCCCGTGTAGTCTTGATTAGATCTCATTTTTTTAACAGAAAGCGGGGCTGGCTGAGAGAGAAATCCCAGACTTCTTTTGGCTGAGGGTGTCTGACTTGATATGCTAGATCTACAGTGTAAAAGAATCATAAAATGTGAGTTTTGGGCTGCACTATTCTTTCAAGACTGTGGCAAAGCCAACAACTACAGCCTCTGACAAAAACAGAATTGGAACAGCCTTATCCACAGCACACTCCAAAGTGATGCCTGTCTTCTCATGGCAATTTAAACAGGATTGAGCTAGGGGAAAGAAGGCTGTCCTATTCTATCTTTATTAGATTATGCCTTGAAGAATCACAAAACAGGACTCACATACAGGAATCACTTCACTAATGAAATGGTGACATCTTTGCAATGAAGAGCAGCAGACAACTGGTGCACTGTGAACTGCAAAATAGTGGGCTACATATGGGAAGGAGAAACATCAGTCCAGAAACAAACCCCTTCTCTAACTAAAGTTCCTTTGAATCTTAGATGTCAATCCATGGCAGACAAGTCTTCGGTTTTTAAGGTTCCATTTGCCAGATGACCACACAGTAAACTTTGGAAGGGTGGCCTTGTAGTTAAGGCACCGCTGGACCACAACTGAAGAGATTTTGTTTAAATTTATGCCTCTGGCACTAACTTCCCATGTGGAGTCCTGGGCAAGTCACTTGATGGCTATACCTCAGTTCCTCATCTGTAAAATAAGGATAACATTTCATCTCACCCCACCCTATATCTTGTCTGTTAACGTAAATTATTTGGGGCATGGACTGTCTGTCTGTTGCCTAACACAATGTAGCCCCAGTCAGGACTACTGTTACTTCTTACAAAAATAACTAATTTATGAACAAGGGAAGGATGAAAGATGACAATCTCACTGGGATTTCAATCTGGGGTTCCACAGTTTAGATACTTTCAATGTGACACAGACCATTAAAGGCACCCATTCATTCCTCTGAAGAGCTTAGTTTTGATCCCAGATTCTTCCAAATCCATCAGATAACTGTGTGAAAGAAGTGAAGGTGGAGCTCCAATCTTTGTTGATGCAATGACTCCTGCACTCAGCTCCAACAGATCTCCCTTAACAGAAGAGCTTCTCAACCAAGAGGGATGACATATATGACTTTAATTCAAGCCACACTTTTCTTGATTTAGTCTTACAAATGACTTAAAAGATTTTAGGAAGTCCATCTAGCCCTGTGTGTGTACAAACCATGTGTCAACTGACATCTTTATCTACAAAATCATAGCAAGTTTCACTAATCCTGCATTATGTATGTGTGATTTCATATATTTATTTTGGAAAAATGAGAGGCACTTTTTTTCAAGCATAAAATATGCATGCTGTTGGGTAAACACACAAAAATCCAAAGGCCAATGTTCCTGAAACCAGCTCTTTGTCCTGTACAGATCACGCCACAGAGCCATGCCTACCTGTCCAGGTTGCAATTGCCACTGGAGTAGTCCTTTGATGAGGACCTGCTACCATAAAAGGAGGATGATTGTAGAGGCAAAACCCCTTGAAGAGCAACAGAAAAAAGATGTGTCATTTATTCCAGGTAGCTCAGCTATGTACACTGTACTTCAGGAGGCTAAACAACAATACTTGATACACAGAAGGTTTTAAAATCTTTTCACCAAGTAATTCTTTAAGAGTTGTTCAGTGAAGAAAGCACTAGCTCTGAATCAGAGTTCTCAAAACTGTGGGGTGCACCAACCAGAGAGCTAGAGAAACACTGGGGGGGAAGAACGGGGGGAGAGAGACAATAAGGGAGTGCCACCCTGCCCTGCTCTGGCCCCATCTCCCAACCATGACTCTGGTCTTGGTTTTCAGACCCTCCTTCCAGCCAGCCCCATTTTCCAGCTGCTGTGGTCCTTCGTCCCTAGCTGCCCATCATGGCTCCACAATAGGTCCCTGCCTCCCCCCCCCCCCCCAGTTGCACCCTAGCCCCACTCCTAGTCTTGGCCCCTGGCTCTCCACTGGTCCAAACTCAGTCCCCAATCTCTGCAGCCCTGCCCCCAGCCCCAGCTGGGGGCAGGTGGACAGGCACAGACAGGGCAAATTGGGCACAACTAAAAAGTTTGGGGACCATTGCTCTAAATATTAAGTACATGTAGTTTTATAATATAAACTGCATTTCTAAACTAAATGGTCTTAATATTTCCATCTTGAAAACCAGATTTGCCCATTTGAAAAAGGCTGTTAAACTATGGAACCACCAACTGAAAAAACGTGATGTATATCTGTCAGCTAATCAAACATGAAAAATATACATATACAAACCCTTCTTAGCTATGATTTCCAATACAGTATACATAACATTGAAAATGAATACCCTATACTGAAAAGTAAAATTCTTTCCCCATTCTCCATTTCATAGTAGATTAATGTATGTATGGGGGCAAGGCACGGAGTGCTTCAAATGAGCAGTATTCTGACACCCCAGTGGGTCAAATTATAAATGCTACAACATAAAACCATCCCTTCACCAAGATTTAAGCATGTTTACTAAATACAATCTAGCCTGACAGAAAGTTATTGTTCATTTTCTTCACGACTTTGGGATTGAAGATGCAAAGTTCAGGTCAACGATATAGCCTGAAGTTTACTACTGCCACTTGCACTTGAAGAAGAACAAAATTTGTTTCTAATTCTGAAGTCCTTTAAAACCCTATCTTTTTAAATATTTCACTCATTAATTCAGCATCAGCCTGACTTGACTGATCAGTACAATAACTGTACAGTCTGAGTTATACCAAAATAAAGCGTATTAACACATTTAACTCTGCACCAGCCAACGTTTCTCACAAAGGCAGAATCTTTATTGTATTCTCCTTTGAAAAGAAAGGGGCTCTCTGTTTAGAATGGCAACAAGCTATATCCCAGAATACTCAAGGAGCTGACTGAGGAGATATCCGAGTCATTAGTGTTTATTTTTAAAAACTCATGGAAGATGGGAGAGATTCCACAAGCTTAGAGAAGATAAATACAGTAACAATCTACAAAAAGGGGAATAATGACAACCCAGGGAATTACAACCCGGTCAGCTTAACTTCAGTATCTGAAAAGATAATGGAGCAAACAATCAAGCAATCAATTTGCAAGCACCTAAAAAAAAAAGATAATAAGGTGATAAGAAACAGCCAACATAGATTTGTCAAGAGCAAACCATGTCACACAAGCCTATTAGCTTTGTTTGACAGCACAGCAAGCCTTGTGGATAGGGGAGAAGCAATAGATGAGATATAACTTGAAAGTAAGGCTTTAAGACTCTCCCACATGATGTCCTCAAACTAACAAGAAAAATGTAAACTAGGTGGAGCTATTATAAGGTGAGTGTTAATAACTGGCTGGAAAACCATTCCCAGAAAGCAGTTATCAGTGATTCACAGTCAAGCTCAAAGGACACATTGAGTGGGGTTCTGCATGGATTGGTCCTGGGTCAGGTTCTGTTCAACAACTCAACAAACAATTTAGACAATTGCAAAGTGTACACTTTAGAAGTTTACAAATGATATTGGGAGGGATTGCAAGTAGTCTAGAGGACAGGAATAAAATTCAAAATGACCAGGACAAACTGGAGAAATGGTATGAAGTAAATAGAATGAAATTCAATAAAGCAAATGCAAAGTACTCCACTGAGGAAGGAACAATCAATTGCACACATACAAAATGAGAAATCATTGCCTCGGAAGCAGTACTGAGGAAAAGGATCTAGGGGTCATAGCTAAATACAAGTGTATCACTTGCAAAAAAGGGATCATCATTCTGGGATGTATCGACATAAATCTTTCACTCTACTCTGTGCTGCTAAAGACTCAGCTGGAGCATTGTACCCAGTTCTGGGCATCACATTTCAGAAAAGATGTGGACAAATTGGAGACAGTCCAGAGCAGAGCAACAAAAATGATAAGAGGCATAGAAAACATGACCTCTGAGGAAAGACTGAAAAAAAAAAAAAAAAAAAAAAAAACAACCAAAAACCCTAGGTTTGTTGTGTCTGGAGAAGAGAAGACTGAGGGAAGACATAACTGTTTTCCAGTACATAAAAGGCTGTTACAAGGAGGAGAATGAAAATATGTTTTCGTTAATGCCTGAGGACACGATAGGAAACAATCAGCTTAAATTGCAGCAAGGAGGGTAAAGGCTGGATATTAAGAAA
Organism: Podocnemis expansa; assembly: GCA_007922195.1. Classification (NCBI taxonomy): domain Eukaryota; kingdom Metazoa; phylum Chordata; order Testudines; family Podocnemididae; genus Podocnemis; species Podocnemis expansa. The sequence continues at coordinate 2,425,236 of ML681984.1, read as the reverse complement.
AACTTCCAACTGTTAGTGCAATAGGCACTGAAACAACTGCCTAGCGAGGCTGTGGAATGTACATCATTGGAGGCTAAGAAAAAGACAAACACTTCTTGGGAATGGTCTAGTTATTACTCAGTCCTGCCCTGAGTGAAGGGGACTGGACTAGACATACTTCAGTACCTTCCAGTCCTACTAATAAAAGAATCACGTTAGCATCTGCATCTGCCAATTAACTACCTTGACTCAGAAGAACTATTATGACTTCTTGATGTTCCTTCTAGTCCTACATTTCTATGATTTCATGAATAATAATAATAATAATAATAATATGTATAACTATAACACCTCAGAACCCTAGTCATGGACCAGGACTCCATTGTGTTAGGTGCTGTACAGACAGAATTTAAAAAAAACCAAAAAAAACGTTCTTGCCCCAAAGACCTTCCCATCTAATTGTAAAATGAGATGACAGATGGATTGCACAAGGAAACAATGAATTAATATTTGTCAACAAAATAGACAGTGGTCTCAGCTAACCAGTACCCTAAATGTTGCCAAGTTTTTTGTAGGCATCACACAAAGGAAAGTTTAAGGAGGGATTTGAAGAAGGGTTATGAGATCATGTGGCTGGTATTTCCAGAGCGCTCTTCCCAAGAATGAGGGGCAGCAAGGGAGAAAGCACAAGGATGGAAATCCAGCAAGTACACAATGGAGGGCCAACTGGAGTTGAGACCTTGATAGTGAATGAGAGATGATAGATACAGGAGGGACAGGCTGTGAAGGGCCTTGAAAGTGAATACAAGTAGCCATTGTCTGATGCAATAGAGAGGGGGGACCAATGGGGGACTTTCAAGAGCGTGCTGACATGGTCAAAGCAACAGGCCAGGAAAATGATCTTTGCAGCAGTTTTCTGAATGGATGGGTGAAGCAAGATTACATTTTCCAAGGCCAGAAAAAAAAAGGATATAAAATGTTTGTTTACCTGATGCCCTGTTCTCCTCTGCCTGTTTCAGATTCAGCTGTTTCTCTCTGCTACTATTTAAAAACTTCCATGCTGGATCAGTCATAGCTTTGTTATTGCTAAGGATAGAGAGAGCTGAAGTCAGCACAGTTGTAAGGAATACAGTCCCATCTCCCCCCCGCCAAGTTAATGTTTACACTTTACATTTGTGTAGAGGTTTTGTTCATATTGCACTTTAAGACTAACAGATTTATTTTTTGCATGAGCTTTCGTGGGAGAAGATCCCACTTCCTCAGATGCTTCGAAGA
>ML681984.1:2384192-2423582 GCA_007922195.1 Podocnemis expansa | reverse complement strand
TCTGTAAGTTCACCCTTCTTCGAAGCATCTGAGGAAGTGGGATCTTCTCCCACGAAAGCTCATGCAAAAAATAAATCTGTTAGTCTTAAAGTGCCACACAACTGCTTGTTGTTTTTTCACTGGACTAGACTAACACGGCTATCCCTTTGGAAACTGACAATTTGTTCATATTGGCCTTTGTTGTAATGGATTATGAAAACATCAGCAATTTACCCAAATGCTTAATTAAATAGACCTTCTCACTGTCACGTCAAACACATAGCCTACATACCTCTGCCATACTAAATGTCATCCACCTTTGTGCTGACCTCTTACACTCAAAACTCAAATTCAGCAAACCTACCTCTTGCAAAACAAGTGCAAATTACCACCAAAAAGTGAGGACCCCTGACAGTTATTTAGCATCCAACACCACTATAAATGATGTTCTCAGTTGCTGCTAAGGCAAGACTTTGTATAAATATAACATACTATGGCAAAATTAATGTACGTATACATGACTGTATCTCACTCCCTAATCCTTCCCAAACATCATAGCATTATTTTGACAAAGATCATGGTATTCTTTTCAACAAGACTTTCGTATTCTGAGAATAGACTGCCAGATGTAGGAGGAATTTATGTCAGAAACTAGAAAGAATCAACAGTAACTTACGTTGAAGAATCATTCTCTTTGGGATAGTCTTCATTCATTTCTGAACCAGCTGGCTGTGTTCTTTTCCTCTTTTCACTAACACCGTAAGAACAAATAAATACATCATTTTAATGAATCACTAATTCACAAGAACAAAGACACCTCTTACTCTACCACACACATGCCTCATGTGCTCTCTGCACTTTCTGCCAACCTTTTACAATTTTTAAGTTTAAAACATAACATGTAGAAAAGAATTTTACACAGATCTCTCTTTTCGGTCGTCCCCAGAGTCATGAACCAGCCATAATCTGTAAATGTGATTGTTAATATGGTTTTCAAATACCAAAAAAATATAGAAATGAAACAAAATGGCTTGTATGTACTTGTATTGAAGTAAGTTGTTATTAACCCTACACGTTTGAATAGTACTAAATTTTGGTGAGAGCATAATTAAAGGAACTTTATTTCATACCGGTTTTCCAATAAGCCTGTTCTGTGAGCAGCTGATGAAGTGGGAGACACAGAAATATTAACCCTGTTGCTAGGTGTGCCACCTCCTGGTGAATTCTTAACAGATGTTCTACTTGGGCTCCCCAGCACCTTTCGAAATGTACTTTCTTCCTTTCCCTCCACAGCAACTCTTTTTGAAGGAGCCTGAAAAATCCAGCAGAGGGAATCCACAATAAATCAAAAGTAAAGTGAATGTACTGGTATTCTAAAGCAGCATTCACAAGTCCCTCCCACAAATGCAGTATCTGAAAACACTGAACTGCAAAATTTAAGGACATTAGTTTAAACACTGCACAGATGGAGTAAAGTTTGCATAAATAAAAAATCATTACAAACAGAGTATCTATGTGAACCTTGCCCTTCTTCCCCTCCCCATGCTGTCAGCCTCATTTACACTGTTTCTACATCATACTAACTTCTTTTGGATACACAGTGTGTCTTAGGTCTTCTCAGAAGCATCCAGCATCTTTGGTGCTCTAAAATGAAGTGCAAGGATAGTAATACCAAATGTTTTTAAGAACAGTGTCCTGCAGCTTTTGACCAAAGCACATAAACAATGTAATATCATGGAAAGAGGTGACATTGTTGGCTAGTACTAAGAAATACTGGTAAGTTTCAGCTTGAATACTGAACTAGATTAGCTAACTGGGCTGTTCGTGGCAGTAGCTTTTATTTTGAGACTAAGCATCATTGAAAATCTTTTCAGAATAATTTTAAAACAACTTCCAGTTTGGATTGCAATAAAAGGATTGGCATAGTACAGTCACAGAATTGTTATGTAACTGAAAGTTTTTGAATATAGGGTGACATTTGAATTAAGTAACTGACTGAGTCTCATGGGCAAACAATCCTCTTTGCAAACAACTCTTACCTGACAACCCCACTACACCACACACACCTTACAGGATATCCATAAAGAATTACATGTAAAGTATGGAATGCTCAGGACATGTCAAGATTCAGAATCATTGTGAGATGTACATACGGGTAGTATTTAAGAAAAAATGTATTTACACTGAAAGAATGCTTTATGGCAGGGGTTGGCAACATACCGGTCCCTCCTCCTTGACCCTCAGCTGGTGCTGGCAGCCCCCTTCACCAAAAAATGTGGAGGCCACCGATGGAGTTGGGAGGAAAGGTGTTTCCCAGACACACCACTAAAAGAAGCAACTTGTGGAAAGAAACTGGTCTGGGAGGCTTCCTTCAGCAGCATTCCTGGGTACGTGTCCCATGTGATGCTACAGAAAGAAGCCGCCCAGAGAAGCTCCTTTTGGGGCAGCTGGGGCAGGGGGCACCAGGCACACCACTGAAAGAAGCTGCCTGGAGTGGCTCCTTTCAGTGGTGGCATGCCATGAAGAGAAGCTGCTCTGGGCCGCTTCTTTCCAGTGTGCCTGGGAATAAACCTTCCCAAACCCCAGATGCCCCTGAAAGAAGCCACGCAGAGTGGCTTCTGGTGGCAGGAGCTGCAATTTCAGAGGCACTGCAGAGGGCACCGTGTGCTGCTTCAAATGGGCTTGTGTACCACTGTCAGCATGTGTGCCAAGGGTTGCCTACCCCTGCTTTATGGACTTGAAGTGGAAATTAGTAATCAGGAAATAATGTCTCTATGATGGTCCAGCTGGGCAGACGGAGTTGTCGTTCTGTCCTGCTTGGTCAGTGATGCAGTGCAAGGGTGAATTGTTTAGACTTGCACAATACTTGGAATGGAAAACCATCTCAGGCAAACAAACCAACAATCAAAATCACCAAACAGTAGCGTTTCACAACAGAACAGAGGTTTGCCCTATCTGTGACCAGGAACAGAAAAGCTGTTCTCATTGTAGCAGAGTAAGGATAAGCTCTCTATCCATTCCCTTAGGAACAGGGGTGCTTCCAAGCACATTTGGATTCTGGTTCTTGAGAAATCAGGAAAACTGGCAACAGGCTGAACTCTGCAGGGGAATCTACTACATTAAACAGGAAAGTGGTGAGTACAGACCCAAGACAGTGTTTCATGGATTTTATTTTGTATTGCTACCTTATGTTTCCATGACATTATTTCTAGTTAAACTTCCCTTTTTAATTTTTTTTCTTAAGTAAACCTACTTTTGTTATATGGTAAGCACTCACAAGCACTGTGTGCATTACCGGAACTACGGTTTAAGGTAAAACTGGTAAACTGGGGCATACGATATCTTTCAGTTTGGAATTTCTGCAAGTAGCCAGTGTCAGGAGCTGAATATCTTCAGGCAGCTACTCAAAAGGTACTAAGGAATGGGGTTTACCTGCAATTAAACTGGTAGGGTAAAAGTAGGGCTGGCGTAGCCCAGGAGATTTCTTAAGCGTCTGAAAGGCTAATGGTGTCTGAGAGCTGACATCCTGCTACCACATGAATCTCTCACTGAAGATGGATGTAACAAGGTGGTTTAGTCCTAGGTGCGCCAAAAATGGTCATAGTGACTAGCAAAGGAGTCAGCAAAAAGCAGTCTCAAAAAAGGTAGGCTTCAGTAAAGGAGTTGAGAATTTTGCCTTGAAAGCTGAAGAGAATCATACTGAAGATTAAAATCAAACTAATTTGATACAAAAAACTGTTCAATGTATTTTTAATACGCAGAATGTCACCTGCTGCCAAATCTGCCAATTACTGTACACACGAGGGCTGCTCATCCTATCATAACCAACTTCCATGTGGTGCTTCGGCATAAATCTTACAGAAACATCAGAACAAAGCTAGATGCAAACCCTTAAATATATGTTTTCCTCCTTTATTTGACTTGTCCAGCAGCCTGACTTGCCTATCCAACAAAGAGTAAATGTATCCTTCCAAAGTCAGTTAATGATGTTCCCAGATTGTTTAGAAGATTTGGCTCGAGCATGGAACACGCTGTCTTCCCACTACTCCATCACAATCTCCACCAAATGTATATAGATCTACCAGTGCCCCTGCTGATTCAGGCAGATTGGGACACAAACTGGAATCACCCATTGTGCTACTATGATAGATATCATACCCACAGAACGGGGGTGGGAGAGGGGAAGTGACCAAAAGTACCTGAGGGAAGGAAGGGAGCAAAGATTTGAAATGTAAACAAACTGTTCAACAAACCTGATTTTCAATATATGGAAATTGCCTGTTAGTGTCCTTCTGAGTCGTCCTGCTGCCCAAAACACCTCCGAAGCTGCCAGATCCCTGAGAAGGTTTCACAGCTGACAATGAATGCACAAACCATTTAGTTTACTTGTATTTTTATATGTCCTTGCTTTCGTTGTCAAAACACATTTAAGGCTAGATTTTTCAAAACAGTCACTAGATGTATATGGAAAAATCAAAATTCACACCTAGCAGTCAATGGGAAATTAGGAATGAAAGGGTTTAAAAAGCAAAGGTTAACAGATTTCCCTGTACTTAATGGGGACAAAATAAGCCAGGTATTCAAAAAAGGAGAGGAAATTGCATGTCTTTGAAAAAGGTAAACAATCACTAACCATCTTTCAAATATCTATAAATAAAATACACTTGCTGACACTACAGAAAAGTTACATAAACATTATAATTAAATTGAATTTAATGGCTCAAAGAAAAGCATTCAGTCAAAAGGAATGCAAGGAATAAATAGCTTCACAAAAAGGGAAGGCAAAATGGTCAGAAGTGAACTAATCCAAACTAATTCAGAAATCTTATCTTTACCCAATCTCCTATTTTCACAATTTGCAGTGTTTTGTGCTTACCAGTATGAACCCTGTCCTGAAGGACTGCATCCAAATACATCCTCATTTCATTTGCGTCCTTAGATGGTACTTTGTCAATTGTCAGGAAGCTGGCATCCTTTAGTGTTAACATCAGGCAACATAATTTTCCACCATTGGGTCGCAGAACTACAGTTTTTATGTTATGGCTTAGCTGGAAAGAAAGTAAAGGCAACTGTAACAGAGATCACGGTAAGAAACTAAATCAAAGTACTTCCACAATAACAGAAGAAAACTCCAAAACCTGTTATGTTGTGGAAAGTCTATAAAGAAAGAAAATGTACCTACATAAGTACTCCCCCCTGCTCTATACTGAGTTGTCATGAAACCTCAAGTTAATATGATTAATGGACTATTTAAAATATTGCTCAGAAAAGGCAGCGCTATCACATGCAAGCCTGTTTTCAGGTGTTCATAGCATTCTGAAACTGTTGTCACTGGATTCAAATTTCTTCTCTCTCTCAACTCTAAATGAATGAGAGTTTGGTAAAATTTCTTTTAGCTCCTAGATATATAAAAAATTAAAGAAATTTTTCACCAATTAAGATTTTTTTTGTTTCAGATTTCAATCTGTTGTTTAATAACTCGTGGCTTTTAGAAACTTCCATATAGTGGAGAATTAGCCCTCAAAGGGAGAAGAATATTGACATGTTGGAAAAAATTGCCTTGGAAATCAGTAAATATAATGTTGCTAAATACTGAGCATATATTTTACTTGGTTTCATTTACATTTAAGTAAAAGTATACTAATGTAACAAGGTAAGTAACTTAAAAAAACAAATGAGTAACTTTAAAAAAAAGTCACCCTCCCTAATTTATACATTATACTGTATTTCCTCCATGTCCCATCTCACTTTCTGCTGAGTAGCCTACAAGAAATCACCTGACTATTAATTTTTCTGGTTGCCTGTATGTTGAGGATAACTTTTTTAAAACAAGATGAACAAATGCAGAACTTAATATCTTCAGGAACCAAACTGTGCAGTGGTTACCTAACTGCATGCTCCTATTTGTGTTACTCCATCCTTCCACCTTTGGTTGGTTTCTTAGTCTTGTTTCAAACTGATCCCATGAGCTGTACACTGGTAGATCCTTGTGCCTGCATCGGGCTCACTACAGCACCAGTAATTAAGAATAAGCTCATCAGAGCAGGGTCTGTCACTCAGTGTGTAGTTGAATGATACCAAACACAGAGAAGCCTTTACCCTGAGTGGGGCCTTTGGGTACTATTGCAATACAAATAATTAAAACCATGCTCTGAAGTGTCCCTAGCTTTTGTTTGCCAGAAGCGGGAAATGGAGATGGATCACTTGGTGATTACCTGCTTCAGTCATTCCCTCTGAGGCACCTGGCACTGGCCACTGTTGGAAGACAGGACACTGGGCTAGATGGACCATTGGTCTGACACAGTGTGGTCATTCTTACGCAATACTTACTAATCTTACATTCTGTGTGCAAGTTTAATAATTGTAAAACTTCATGCTAAGTTTTATCACCCAGAATTCCACACGCCTCTCTGTCTTTGTCAAATTGCACAGTCCCACTTAGCCTACTTACACAATGAGAGAGAAGCATGCTTCTGACTCTATAAAACTTTTTTCCTAGGCCTTCAGACTTTATTTCAGAGAAATCATTCAGACAACATGTCTGAGGGCTTGTCAACTCTACACAATTAGGTTGGCTTAACTACATTGCTCGGGGCTATGAAAAACTTCACATCCTACGTGATAAAAAAAGAAAGGAGTCCTGTGCCACTTAAAGACTAAGATTTATTTACTGCATGAGCCTTCATGGGAGAAAAATCCCACTTTGTCAGACACTTTGGAACATACCTTATGTGATATAAATTAAGTCATCTTAAACCACACAGTAGACAACACTTCTGTCAACCTAGCTACCACTTCTTGGTGAGCTAGATTAAACTACAATGGAGAAACCCCTTCTGCACGTAGTATGCGCAGTCTACAGTTTAAGCTTACAGCAGCACAGCTGTATCAGTACACCTGTGCCACTGTAATAGTGCTTGTGTAGCCCCACTACACAGGAGACAACTCTTACTGACACGATCACTGCATGAGTGGCAGCTGTGTTTCCCACCCAAGCGCTTGTGCCAGCAAAACTAATGTCACTCCAGGTGGGGGGTGGGAGCCAGTGTTCACATCTCCAAGCAACACGTGTTGCCAGAATACCAGTAAGCGCTAGCGTAGGCAGGGCCTAAAAGTCAACCTACACTGCAGCTCCAGTGGAACAGTTGCAGCTGTGTGACCGCACCATTTCTAATGCAGATGCACCCTGAGAGAACAGCCCACTTCAGTCAGTGGTTGGTTAGTTCGTTCATTAGATGAAGCTATCCTTCCACCATCTTTTTCGTCTTTGCTTTTTATTATTAACCAAAAGCTTTCAGTAAAGCAACAATTCAAATGGAGCCTTCAAATTTTCCACTCCCTCCTACAATAAGCTCACCACATAAGACTCTTAACCATGTCATCTCCCAAGATGAAACTCCTTGTTACAATTTAAAAGTTGATGGCATAACAGTATTCATCACCATCCTCCATACTCTCCACACACCAGCTATGTCCTGTTTACACTAGACTGTAAAGAGTCAGGAACAAACTGCGTCTTTTACTATATGGTTTGTATGTGGCCCCAACCTGACTGAGGCCTCCAGACATCATGAACAAATAAATCATTTTTGACAAGTATGAAAAGCTCCTAACTACTAGAGAAAGATTAAACCCAATTTTTCCTTTTTATCTCCATTACATGAAAACACAATCCCCACCCAAACTTGCATGTAGAAGTTTTCTGATGAATCTAACCTGGAAAACAAATCTCCTCTCGTTTCCTGTTAGAGGCACTGTCACTGCAATACAGCAATTCACCAAACTGCTAAGAATTAAGTACACTCCCTTCACTTATCATATGACAGTGGGCATGATCCCTGTCTATTTTCCTTTCAATACATTAATTAAAACTGCGGCATCATATGACACTAGATTTACTAATCTCATCAATCCAAACAAGCGCCCTGCCACTAATAAATAACCTTGCTCCTCCATTGCTATTGTAGGTTCAGCAGGAACCTTCCTGACCAGTAAATCCTTCCCCATCCACTGAAGGGAACAAACATTCCCCAGGATTCATCAGGTAAGAAGGCAGACAGCCCTTAAGGATAGTGAATATAGAGTTACAGTTAAGGAAAGAATCAGCCAAGCAAGTTCTTCATCTTCTATAGAAAACATAAGACTTGCTATGCTGGATCCAACCCAACTTTTATGTTCCCCTTTCCCTCCATTGTTTGTCTCTCTTTTGCAGACTAAAAGCTCTTCCGGACAAAAACTGTATCTTCAAAGTGCACGCAGACATGACATCTGGGGCACTATTGCCATTTAAGAGGAATGGGATATAAAAAAAAAAAGAGAAAGAATATTTAGATGGGATATACGAGACTTCTTGTCAATAAGATCTCTCAGTCTCTCAAGTGAGGTGGTGTAAGTCAGGTTACTGGACACTTCTAAAACCGAGACTAGACAAAACTGTGAACAGCCTTCCACCTGGACTAAGAGTACATCCACAATGGGAACTTTCAGCTCTTTAGCTGGGAGAAGTGCTAGTGCAGACAAGACCTAGGTGACCCAAGAGTTCACCTCTATACCCTGCAAGTTTATCAAATAAGGAAAAAGAATTTTAAAAAGCAATTTTAAAAAAGCAAGATGCTATGTAATTTTGACATTTTCTTCCATGGCTTAAACTTTTCCACGTCTTCCCAGTTAATGGTTTGCTCACAGCTCTCTTGAAAGTCCATGCAACAATATACCTGAATAATTTAAAGTATGGTTATACAAAAGGATCAGTGTTCTGGAAAAGAGAATGAAGAAAGCCACAGAGAGAAGTTCGTGTGGTACGTAGTAACCATAGAGAAGACAGCTGTTCGCAAAAGGGAACAATCCATCCATAGCTCAGACAAAACACCTTGATAATTTGTAGTACCTGAAATGTCTTTGGAATTCCTCCAACATTGTAGTGAACCACTAGACTGACTTTGTTGTCCTTCTCCACAATTTCAAAACTTCCTTCTTTCCATTTTGTAATACCAGTTTGCATGCTGCGCATCCGAACAGGTCCATGCACCTTCAGTGGAGCCATTCTTCTTACAAATAAATAGCTTATAACTGATTAACGAAATATATTTCACCTTGAAACCTGTTAAAAGAAAGAAAATTAAAATTGACAACTGGCATATAAATCAAGTGAAAAAATAAGGACTGTCACTTTTTGCAGGAATTTAGCAAAAACTACAATACAGTAAATGAATCATGTATAAAGAAACCCTCCACAATTTGGCCAGCATTACTTTAACTCCTATATAATGCTGAGTGAGAGCTGACTCAATACAAAAATCAAAAGATTTTCCAAATCTAAGACTGACATTTCTACAGAGTTTCCCAAAACAAACCTACCTTTAGGTAAGAACAAGCAGGGAAAAATGATGGATGATTAGAAGAAAACAACCCCCCCCCCAAGGAAACCACTTTGTTTCCAAAAAAATCAGACAATAAAACATTAACTTTTTAGTAACAAAAATTACTCTTTGTATTTTACATGCTTGAATTGTGTCTCAACCTTACCTACTTCTCTGTCTCAGCCACCTGTTGCACCTTGTCATTAACCTAGATCAGTGTTTCCCAAACTAATTTGGCCACAAAACACTTTTGGGCTTGGAATATATTGGTGGAACACATTCATGCAGGTTGGAGGGAGAGTTCATACAGAAAAATTGCTGCATGCATTGCTCAGAAGTTGATTTAAAAGAATTTGGGTTTGTTTGGGATGTCCTTTATTTTACAAAGAACAAAAAAATAACCATGAGAAAAGAATGAAGGAAAATCATCTACTGCTTAAATACCTTAGCATTCTCCAAAGAGGCAGCTGTGTATCTAGTTCAGCACAACAAACAAGGAGTTCTGTGGCACTTTTAAAGACTAACAAGTTTATTGCATGAGCTTTTGTGGGAGAAAATCCCACTTTGTCAGACATTTTGAAGAAGATAAAAACTATCAATTCTTTTGCTGGTTTTTAATAAAATAAGCACACCTGGAACCCCCCTTTTCTATGTCCTCTTTGACTACAACACTACTCTGAACTACAGCCTAGGGACTCTGAAAGCACTGCTACTTCCATTGCTGCAGTTCTGGCATGAACAGCTGGAGTTTAATGAAGGGGTCTCAAACTCAAATCACCAGGCAGGCCGCATGAGGGCTAGTATGTTAGCCTGAAGGCCAGGGCCAGCTAAAGGGGTGTGGTGACTCAAGCCAAATTTTGACTTGGTGCCCCCCATCTCATTCATGGAGGTTGAAAACAGTTTTCCAAACCGCATAAATCTCCAGTGTCTGCCTGTAGCACTTTGCCTACATGACTTAAGCTGCAGGTTGACCAACAGCGCCTGAGCTGCTAGGAGAGAGTCGAAGAGGCGGGAGCCAGCCTGATCTTCAGAGGACCTAGGCGCCCCAAAGGACGGTCACCTGAAGCCACGTCTGTCTCTTACCTCACAGCAGAGCCAGCCCTGCCGAGGGCTGCACCGCCGAATCTCTTTCATACAACGCTATCTCACATATCAATAGCAATTGTGTCACTGTGGGCTGCAGGATATAACTTTAGGGGCTGCATGCATGGGTCCAGCTACCAGATGTCAGGCAAAAAGAGGACGTCCTCCTTTTTACCTCCACGTCCTCCACCCGGCAGGCATTTTAAAAAGACATGATTTTCTCTGGCTCATTACTCACAGCAGTTAAAGTACGCTGCAATGCTCAGCACACCCTATTTTTAGGGGGAAGCGTCCCAGGGCCCCCTAAAACCAAAAAAAAAATTACATTAATACTCCCTGTCTCCTCCAATGCCATCCTTTTCTATTTCCCTGTCCTCCTTTCCAGGCTTTGCTATCTGCTCGCCGTACCCACGGGCCACGAGTCTGAGAGGCCTGCTTTGAAGGGCGGCTCTTGAAAGGCAAGATGCAGGGGGGCAGCCCTGTCAGCAAAACAAACCGGGAGTCCTCAGGCACTTGCAGCCCAGCCCGTTTACTTATTTCGGGGGATTTTCCCAGGAAAGCTGAGGCAGCGAGGACACCGGTTAGCCAGGCTGTAGAGGCGCAGGGCTCCCGGCCGGGGCGGAGCGCGGTCCCCTGCCTGCCCCGCTGCTCCCCCGGGGCCCCGCGAGAGGCCACGGGCCGCGCTGCCGGCAAAGGCCTCGGCGCCCCCGACCCGGCGCGGCGGGAGACCAACCTCGCCCCCCGGCCCCGCTACCTGCCGCCGGCGGCTGTGGGCCCGGGCGGGCGCTGAGGAGAGCGCGGCGCGGGGCGGGGGGGCGGATGGCGGGAAGCGGCGCGAGAGCCGCCAGTTCCCCGCGCGACGCGCACGTCCCAGCGTCACACGTCACCGCGCCGCGCGCCCGCCCCGCGCCCCACCCCTCTCGGCCCCACAAGCCCCCGCGCGCTCCAGTCACGTGGCGGGGGCAGAGGGCAGAGGCCGAGGGTCGCGGGCGGCGCGGCGGGGCCTATGGCGGCGGCGGCCTCCTAATCCCGGCCCCGGGCGACGCGAGCGGCGGAAGCTCTGAACATGCACAGCCTCGCCACGGCCGCGGTGAGTCCCCAGCCTCCACACCCGCCTCACGTCGCCCCGCCTGGCTCCGACAGCCCCGGCCTGCGGGGAGAGCCGCTGTCCCGTGTCCGGGGGGGCTGTTGTGTCCCCACCCCTCGAGCGGCCGAACTTTCCAGCTGGCAACTCGCTCGGTTAAAACAGTGTTTCCCAAACAGTGTGGCCCGGCACACGGGTGTGCCACAACATTTTTTGAAAAACTACTCCTAGAGCTCTGGACTGGCTCATAGTTCATTTGGCAGGGATGTGGCGGGGTGCCTCGCGTTAATTAAAGGTAGCAAGGTGTGCCACGGCAGAGGAAATGTTGGGAACCGCTGGGTTAAAAAATCCCCCCGGGGTTGCCCGACACCCCCTGGAACCAGCGTCGCCCCCGCCGGGCTGGGAGCGGGCAGGACCGGCTGGCTCCTCTCGTCGGGAGCGGCAGCCAGTCAGAGCAGCCGCTGGGTTTCCTAGGCGACCTGGTGCCGTGATGGCGGGTGTTTCTCCATGGAGCGGCGGACGGGTGAAAGCAGGCAGCGAACTCTGTGAAACGGTCCTTGTATGGTAACGTCACCCTGGCCTTTTGTAACAGATGCGGGATTGCTGTGCCGCTCAATATTAGCCCGCCTGCACACCTGCCCTCCTTGTGGGACAGGAGATAGTTTCTTGCAAGTCACCTCTATCCACTTGATGAGAAAGGCAGACGGGTTTCTGGAGCACTGATCTGAAAGATGTCTTCAGTAAACATATTCTCTGTGGACGCTGATTAGGTTTGATTTCTAACAGAGAAGGTGAAGTAGACGGTGAGGTAAACAGCCTAAAATGCAGCTGTCCAATGTAGAGTACCGGCAAGTGCACCCTATGATAGTAGCGGTATCCTTTGGCAAAGTCTTTTGAGCCCATAAATAGGGATTTTTTTTTGAAGTTTGGAAGAAGTTGCGGTAACAAAATGGTAGTAAGGCAGAGTACTAGCCTGCCAGCAGAACCTGCCTTTAGATTGCAAATCTGAAAGGAGCATAACATAATTGAGGGGAGGTTGAGAAAATGAAACAAACAATTAATGACAGAAAGCTTAAAATAGAAGTAAGAGAATTAAAAGACAGATCAATCAGCCTCTTAGCAGAGCATTGTTATTAAATAAAGGCTTCTTTTTGGTGTAAGCAGGTTGATTATGTAACAAAGTGTAGTTAGAAGAACACAGTTAAGCAAATTTTTTGGTTTGGTTTTTGGGTTTTTTTACCCAGAATGCTTGGGAGCAATGGCTTAATTTAACAAAAAGTCTTTAGTTGGTTAAATCACGTTTATATAATTATTAAAATTGCAATTTGGGAGGGATGCTGTAAGTAAACACCCTTATTCTTACAAAAAGCATGAGGAGTTCTTCAGTGATCTACAAGTGGTTGGTGCTTTAAGACTCCTATCACATCATTCTTGCATACATGAACAGCAAGACTGCTGTTACTAAGATCGTTGAGATCCACAACATTTACATACAGTGTTTAGCATGTTTTCCATGAGGGACCATTGGCTTGCCCTGCTATGGCCGTTCTTAGGGAAGGAGAATGATTCTGTAAGCCTTGACATTGAATATTTTATCAAGAACTATGTTAAAAGTAAGTGAGACTTCCAGGGAAAAGTAACATCAGCTGGGAATCTCTGGGATGTGTGGGGAGAAGTTTGGAGTCAACATACTTGAAGTGTTAACGCAAACTGAAGTTTTTAGTATGTCTAGCAAAATAGATCTGAATGTTTAGCTTTCAAAGGTCATTTGTTATTCAGCCACCCTAAGCAAAGGTAAATTTAGACTTCTGAGTTTTGCCTGAATTTCTAAGCACCATTATAGGAGATGCTAATGGGATTACATTTCTGACTCTTAAAACAGAATACATTTGTCAGCATTCACCACGCTCCAAAAGTATCCTAGTTTCAGGGTCTGAAAGAGAACCTGGAAAATAGGCCAGGAATCTTGTGGCACTTTTAAAGACAAAGAACATACTGAGGAAGGTGCTGTTCCCCTGGGTTGGAATCTAAACTGCTGCATTGATTTACTGTAAAAGTCTAACCTGATGACTTACACTTCCCTGCATTTATCTCCTCCCATTCTGTAAGTTCTCCATCTTCTAAGCATCTAACAAAGTGGGATTTTCTTCCACAAAAGCTCATGGAATAAATCAATTGTAGTCTTTAGCAGTGCTACAGGACTCCTTTTATGTTTTCCTGATACAAACAAAACAACAGCAATGGAAAGAGCTGCAGGAGCAAAAAGGAGAATGCAGGTATAAGTCAAGCAACAGAGTGGGAACT
The DNA here is from genome assembly GCA_007922195.1 of Podocnemis expansa. NCBI lineage: Eukaryota > Metazoa > Chordata > Testudines > Podocnemididae > Podocnemis > Podocnemis expansa. The sequence continues at coordinate 2,409,773 of ML681984.1, read as the reverse complement.
CTCCTTTTTATTGTATTAATGCAACAGGTATGATTCTCTGCATTATGGATAGGTGGCACATGTGTCGTTTTGGTGTGAGGAGCTCCTGGCTCTCAGAAACCGCATATGGGCTTTGGAGATCATGGTGGCTGAACTAGAGGAGCTAAGTAAGAAAGAGAAGTACAGAGATGAGACTCTCTGGGACGCAGTAAAGTTGTTTCACCTCACCCTCGCCCCCACCCCTACCTCCTGGTATGATGGACTCTGTGCTTTTGAGCAAAACAAGCAAATAGTTCTGTGGCACATGAAGTCTAATGAATTTATTTATCACATGAGCTTTCATGGGAGAAATTTTCCTCCCATTCTGTAAGTTCCCCATCTTCAAAGTGTGTGATGAAGTGGGACTTTTTCCCATGAAAGCTCATGCAATACATGAATGTGTTAGTCTGTAAGTACCTCAGAACTCCTCTCTTGTTTTGCTGAACTAGACTAACACGGCTACTCCTTTGGAACTTGTGCCTTTCAGGAGGATGAAATCTCAGGTTTGGGGAACATCACTGGAGCAGACAGAAACAGTCCCATAGGTGCAGTCTTCCTTCCAGGTGATGTCATGGTAGCCTCTCACACTGAGTGTGCCTCTCTGAGCGAGGGAATTCCAAATATGAGGAGGAGACTGGGGGGGGAATTGATCATTAGAAACATAGCTTGCTGGATTTCTGTTGTCACCGTATTGGTTTCCTGGTCTTGCCTGCCAGGTGCTAAGGCTGCGGATCTCTCAAGATATCTAGGCAAACTTCTGTTTGGTGCTGGAGAGGAGCTGGTGGTCATGGTACATGTAGGTGCCAGTGATACAGGGAAAAATAGGAGAGAGGTCCTGGAGGCCAAATTTAGGCTGCAGGGTAAGAGATTGAAGTCCAGAACCTCCGTGGTTGTATTGTTGGAAATGCCCCACTTCTCTGCTTAGGGCCAGTTAAACAGGAAGAACTGCAGGGTCTCAATGTGTGGAAGAGACAATGGTATCGGGAGGAAGAGTTCTGACGATTAGGAATTGGGGAACCTTTTTGGAGAAGTGAAGCCTGTACAGGAAGAATGGGCTCCACCTAAACCAAAATGGAACCGGATTGCTGGCACATGAAAATAAAAAGATCATAGAGCAGTTTTTAAACTAAGAACTGGGGATGCTAACAGGTGTGGAGCAGCACCGGATTCAGACAAAGACTTTCCTTAAGGGAGCCTTTGTTAATAGAGGTTCTCTGTTTCCTATTAAGGAGAGGATGGAAGGTGATAAAATAAGGGTAGGATCTGATGAGAAACCGTCAAATGGAAAAGAGGCCTATTCTATCACATTACATAAGTTTAAAAGTAACAGTTTTTTTAAGCACTTGTATAAAAAAAGCTAGAAGTGTAAATATTAGAACTTAAGAGCTTAGTATTAAATGAGGATATTGATGTCACAGAAAGTTGGTAGAATGGGGATGATCAGTGGGACATGGTAATACCAGGGTACAAATGATCCCAGAAGAACAGAACAGGTCATATTGATGGGCATAGTGGCCTAATATGGGAAAGACTGACTAGCATCTAATAAAAATCTTCAGGGAACCAAACTGTTCCATGTAGTCCCTCTGGGTAGTAAGTTTGTGCTTGACTAATAAAGATAGAACCATAGGGAAACATTACCAGCCACCTGACCAGGATGGTGAGAGTGACTGCAAAATGCTCAGGGAGATTAGAAAGGCTATAATAGTAAAAATAATAATGGAGGATTTCAGCCATCCCTGTGTTGACTGATACGTGTCTCCTCAGGACATGATGGAGAGAGAGTTTCTTGGTGTGTTAAATGGCTGCTTCTTGGAGCAGCCAGTCCTGGAACTCACAAGAGGAGAAGCAATTCTTGATTTAGTCCAAAGTGGAACACAGGATCTGGTCCAAACGTGAATGTAGCTGAACCGCTCGGTCATAGTGACCGTAATATAATAAAATTTAACATCCCAGTGTGGGAGAACACCAGAGCAGCCAACTATGGTCACATTTAATTTCAGAAAGGGGAGGTACACAAAAATGAAGAAATTGTACATTTTAATTTCTGTTGGTTGGTTAGTTCCACTAAAGAATCTCTGAAAGTTGCATGAAAAACTTTTAAAGATACTGAAATAGAGGCTCAATTTAAATGGATGCTCTAAATTTAAAACCATAGTAAGAGGACCAAGAAAGTGCCACTCTGGCAAAACAGCAAAGTAAAAAGAAGCAGTTAGAGGTAAAATGGGATCTTATTAAAAGTAGAGGTTATATCCTTCAGAACTATGGGGGACGGGGAGTGGGAATCAAATCGGTATCTTCAGTGTCTGTATACTAATGTGGCAAGTATGGGGAATAAGCAGGAAGAACTCACTAAACAAGCTAAACAGAATTATGACATAGTTGAGCAAAATAAGCAAGGAGTCCTGTGGCACTTAAAGACTAATAAATGTGTTTATTGCATGAGCTTTCGTGGGAGAAAATCCCACTTTGTCAGATGCTTTGAAGATGGGTACCCTTCTGGAGCTTATGACATGGTTAGCATTGCAGAGACTTGGTGCAATAATACATATGGCTGAAATAATAATACAGCAGGGTTCAGCTTGCTTAGGAAGGATAGGCAGGGGGAAATGGGAGGGGGGTGTTACGTTATATATTAAAAATGTATGTGCTTGAAATGAGGGTCAGACAGAAATAGAGACAAACATGTTGAAAGTCTCTGGGTAAAGAGAAAGGAGTGAAAAACAAGGGTGGTGTCATGGTAAGGGTCTACTACAGGCCATCTAACCAGGAAGAGGAGATGGATGAGGCTTCTTTCCAATAACGAACAGAATCATCCAAAGCACAGGACTTGGTGGTGATGGAGGACTTCAACTACCCAGACATCTATTGAGAAAATAACCCAGCAAGGTGCAAATTATCCAACAAGTTCTTGGAATGTATTGGAGGCAATTTTTTATTTCAGAAAATGGAGACAGCTACTGGGGGAGAGGCCATTCTCAGTTTGGTTTTTGATGTGGATGCAGGAGTAGCTGTTGACATGATAGACTTTGACTTTAGCAAGGCTTTTGATATGGTTTCCCACAGCATTTTCATCAGCAAGTTAAGGAAGTAGGGGTTGGATTAGTGGAACATAAGGTGGGTAGAAACCTGGCTAGGTCAACGGGCTCAGCAGGTAGGAGTCAGTGGCTCAATGTCTAGTTGGCAACTAGTAACAAGTGGAGTGCCCCAGGGGTTGGTCCTGTGGCCCATTCTGTTCAACATCTTCATTAATGATGTTGATGGTGGATAGATTACATGCTCAGTAAGTTTGTGATGACACAAAGGTGGGGGGAATGGTAGACATGCTGGAGGGCAGTTTCAGGATTCAGGGAGATTTAGACAAATTGGAGCATTGGGCCAAAAGAAATCTGATGAGGTTCTACAAGGACAAGTGTAAAGTCCTGCACGTAGGACAGAAAAACCCCATGCACTGCTACAGGCTAAGGATCAATCAGCTAAGCAGCAGCACTGTAGAAAAGGACCTGGGAGTCATGGTAGATGGGAAGCTGGATATGAGTCAGCAGCGTGCTCTTGCTGCCAAAAAGGCTAATGGCATATCGGGCTGTATGAGTAGGAGCATTATCAGCAGATCAAGGAATATGGTTATTACCCTCTATTTGGCACCTGTGAAGCCGCATCTGGAATCCTGTGTCCAGTTTTGGACTCCCCATTACAAAAAGGATATGGGCAAAATAGAAGGAGTCCAATGGAGGGCAACAAAAATGATTAGTGGGTTGGGGCACATGACTCACGAGGAGAGACTGAAGGAACTAGGCTTATTTAGCCGCAGAAGAGAAGACTGAGGGGGGATTTGATAGTGCCCTTTAACTACTTAAAGAGATGCTCCAAGGAGGAGGGAGCGAGGCTGTTCTCAGTAGTAACAGAGGGCAGAACAAGGAGCAATGGTTTCAAGTTACAGCTAGGGAGCTTGAGGTTGGATATTAGGAAAAACTTTCTCACTAGGAGAGTGGTGAAGCATTGGAATGAGTTGCCTAGAGAGGTAGTGGAATCACTGTCTTTGGAGATATTTAAGGTCTGGTTAGACAATACCTTGACTGAGAAGATTTAGTGAGAGTGGTCCTGCTTTTAGCAGGGGGTGGGCAAGATAACCCCATGAGGTCCCTTCCAGCCCTATGATTCTATGATTATATTCTATGAACTGGTTTAGAATTTGAAAATGGAAGATAGCTTGAACGAAAGTAATCATGAAATGGTCACATTCATGATTCTAAGGAATGGTCAGAGTGAGAAGACCAAACTAAAGCAATGGATTTGAAGAAGGTAGACTTTAGCGCACTCAGGGATTTGGTAGATAGGATCCCATGGGAAGTGCATCTAAGAGGAAAAACAACTGAAGACAGTTGGCAGTTTTTCAAAAAGACATTAAGGGAGCAAGAGCAATCTGTTCTTCTGTGTAGGAAAAATAGGAAGTATGGCAAGAGACCATGGCTTAATCAGGAGATTCTCTATAATCTAAAAATAGAGTCCTATAAAAAGTGGGAACTAGATCAAATTACAAAGGATGACTATAAACAAATAACAAAAGTATGTAAGGGAAAAATCAGAAAGGCCAAGGCACAAACCAAGATCAAATCAGCTGAAGGCATAAAGGGCAACAAGAAAACATTCTTCAAAAACATTAGAAACAAGAGGAAGACCAAGGATAGCATAAGACTGTTACTCAATAAAGAGGGAAAAACAATAATGGAAAATGTGGAAATGGCAGAAGAGCTAAATAATGTGTTTCGGTCTTCACCAAGAAGGTTGGTGGGGGATTGGATTTTTCAAAAGGGATAGCCGTGTTAGTCTAGTCCAGTAAAAAAACAACAAGGAGTTGTGTGGCACTTTAAGACTAACAGATTTATTTTTTGCATGAGCTTTTGTGGGAGAAGATCCCACTTCCTCAGATGCTTCGAAGATGGGTGAACTTACAGAAAGGAATGAAACTAAATGCAACGGGGTGTAAAACATAGGATCAGGTCATAAAGTAACAGCAAATCAGAGCAGTTTACAGGCTCAAACCATGGGAAGCCTGAAGTCAAATTACCCTTTGTAATGGGAAAAGAACCCATAGTCTCGATTGAGTCCTGCTTTCACAGAATTTAGCTTGCATATTAATTCAAGTTCAGCTGTTTCTCTCTGAAGTCTTGATGTCATCGAGTGATTAGGAAGATGGAAGTGCTCAGCAACTGGTTTCTTTGTTCTTTGATTTCTGATATCAGCTCTGTGCTCATTCAGTCTCTTACGGAGCGATCGTCCTGTTTGTCCAATATATAAGGTGTTGGGGCATTTCTTGCACATGATGGCATAGACCACATTAGTAGATAAGCAGGTAAATGAGCCTTTGATGGAGTAGCAGGCTTGATTAGGACCTATGATGGTGTCTGTTGTGTAGATATGTGGGCAGACTTGGCAGCGTGGTTTTTTGCAAGGGTGTGTGCCTGCTTCAATGTTCCTGTTGTTAGATCTGTAGTTGCTGGTGAGTATCTGTTTAAGATTAGGGGGCTGCTTAAAAGCAAGGAGTGGTCTGTCTCCTAATGCTTGAGAGAGAGAGAGGGATCATCTTTTAGAATAGGCTGTAGATCCTTAATGATCTTTTGCAGAGGTCTGACTTGAGGATTGTATGTGGTGACTAGTGGTGTTCTGTTGCTTTCTTTCTTGGGTCTCTCCTGTAGTAGATGACTTCGGGGAACCCATGTAACTCTGTCAATTTGTCTTCTTACTTCCCCGGGTGGGTACTGTAGTTTCAAGAATGCTTGATAGAGATCCTCAAGATGTCTGTCTCTGTCTGAGGGATCAGAGCAGATGTGATTATATCTTAGGGCTTGGCTGTAGACAATGGATCGTGTGGTGTGTTTAGGATGGAAGCTCGAAGGATGTAGGTAACTATACTGATCAGTAGGTTTTTGGTATAGTCTGGTGGTGATGTGTCTATCCCTGATTTGTACTGTAGTGTCAAGAAAGTGGATCTCCTGTGTGGAGCGTTCCAGGCTCAATTTGATGGTGTCGTGGAAATTATTGAAATCTCTGTGAAAATCTTCAAGAGCATCCCTGCCACATGTCCAGATGATAAAGATGTCATCGATGTAGCGCAGGTAAAGAAGAGGTGTCTTGGGATGAGACTTGAGGAAACGTTGTTCTAAGTCGCCCATAAAGATGTTGGCATATTGTGGGGCCATGCGGGTGCCCATAGCAGTGCCACTGATTTGGAGATATAAATGATCCTCAAATCTGAAGTGGTTGTGGGTGAGTACAAAGTCGCAAAGTTCAGTCACGAGCTGCACTGTGTTATCATCTGGGATGGTTCTTCTAATAGCTTGTAATCCATCCTTGTGTGGGATGTTGGTGTAAAGAGCTTCTACATCCATAGTGGCCAGAATGGTGTTTTCAGGAAGTTCTCCAATGGACTGTATTTTCCTCAGGAAGTCTGTGGTGTCTTGAAAATAGCTGGGGATGTTGATAACATAGGGTCTGAGGAGGGAGTCCACATAGCCAGATAGGCTGGCAGTAAGAGTGCCAATGCCTGAGATGATGGGGCGTCCAGGGTTTCCTTTTTTTATGGATTTTGGATAGTAGATAGAACATCCCTGGCCGTGGTTCTGGTGGTGTTTCTGTCTCTATATGTTCTTGTGCTGTCTTAGGGAGTTTCTTGAGTAGGCGTTGTAATTCCTTTTGGTATTCCTCAGTGGGGTCAGAGGAAAGTGGTCTGTAGAGGGTTGTGTTGGAGAGTTGTTTATAAGCCTCCTGGTCATAATCTAATTTATTCATGATGACAACTGCACCTCCTTTGTCAGCCTCCTTAATGATAATGTCAGAGTTGTTTTTGAGGCTGTGGGTGGCATTGCGTTCTGCAGGGCTGAGGTTATGATGTAAAGGATGTTGTTTGTCCACAATTTCAGCCTTGGTACGGTGGCGGAAGCAATCAGTATAGAAGTCAAGTCTCTCATTTCGGCCTTCTGGAGGAGTCCATGAAGAATATTTCTTCTTGTAGTGTTTGGAGGAAGGCATCTGTGTGTCAGTGCATTGATCTGTAGTGTTATGGAAATATTCTCTGAGTCTTAGACGACGAAAGTAGGCCTCTAGGTCACCGCAGAATTTTATCTTATGTGTGGCAGTTGTGGGACAGAAGGAAAGTCCTCAAGGAGTAAGTGTGTAGCTTGAGAGATTAACAATGTTGCTGTCTGGGTTATAGGTGTCACTCTTGCTTCCTGTAGTGGTGTATAGAAGTTTATATAGTTTGGTATCTTTTTTCTTCTGTAGAAAAGCAAAGTGCGTGTCATAGATGGATTTTCTCTTTGTTGTGAAGTCCAGCCATGTAGAGGAATGCGTTGTAGGTAGGTTGTAGGGGGATTGGATGCCTGACGTAGGGGAGAGCAGCAAAAATGGGATAGGATCAAAAGGTGAAACAGGGAAGGAACAGGTTAAAAAAAAAATTACTTAGGCAAGTTAGATGCCTTCAGGTCACTAGAGCCTGATGATATGCACCCTAGAATACTCAGGGAGCTATCTGAGCCATTGACTACCATCAGTGAAAAGGTATGGAAAACTGGAGAGGTCCCACAGGACTGGAAAAGAGCAAATGTAGTGCCCACCTATAAAAAGGGAAATATGAACAACCCAGAGAATTACAGACTAGTCAGCTTAATTTCTGCACCAGGAAAAATAATGGCGCAAGTAATTAAGGAATATCTAGAAGAGAATAAAGCGTTAGGTGATAGTCAGCATGGATTTGTCAAGAACAAATCATGTCAAATCAACCTGATAGTTTTCTGTGACAAGGTAACAAGCCTTGTGGATAGAAGGGAAATGGTAGGCATGGTGTATCTAGACTTTACTAAGGCTTTTGTTACGGTCTTGCATCACCTTCTTATTAACAAACTAGGGAATTACAGCCTGGATGGAGCTACAATAAGATGGGTGTGTAACTGGTTGGATAACCACTCCCAGAGAGTAGTTACCAGTGGTTCACTGTCATGCTGAAAGGGCATAATGAGCAGGGTCCCACAGGAATCAGTTCTGGGTCTAGTTCTGCTCAATATCTTCAACAGTAATTTAGATAATGGCATAAAGAGCACATTTACGAAGTGTGCAGGTCATACCAAGCTGGGAGGGGTTGCAAGTGCTTTGGAGGATAGGATCACAATTCAAAATGATTTGGACAAACTGGTGAGAAGATCTGAGGTAAATAGATTGAAATTCAATAAGGACAAATACAAAGTACTCCGCTTAGGAAAGAACAATCCATTGCACACATGCAAAATGGTCAGTGACTGCCTAGGAAAGGGTACTGTGGAAAGGGTCACCCTGGGTCTAGTGTGACTCTCCCCGCCTTGCTTCCCTGCAGCTACATCATCTTCAGCATCTTCCCCATCATCGTCAACATCATCATCGGTATCGTCTACGTCAGCTTGGCCTGCTGTTGGAAGGTGGGATGCTGGACTAGAGGGGCCGTTGGTCTGAGCCAATATGGCCATTCTTATGTTGGCACTAAATAAACTTTTCCTTAAGTGACTAAGAGTACAGGGATACTAAGTCTACAGACTTTTAATAGTATAAATCCCAGAAGTGAGGGAGAATTAGTTAGACTGTGCATAGGATATAGTTGGGCTGTAGCCCTTTATTATGCTTATAATTATCTTGCATGCATATGTTACTCTCTATCTTGTTTCATATACATATATCTTTCCTTACAAATTTAAGAAGTCCTGGTTTTATAGTATTATACTTACCTTAAATAGATCAGTTAGTACAACTTTTGTATCAAGAGCTGATACGCAAGGGACCTACAGGCCTTGTTGAAGAAATGACAAGTCCATATGCAATAGCTTTGCAGTAAGATGTAGGTGGTAACTGTGAAGAAGAAATATCGGTGAAAGGTGAGTCGATGTTCCACCGTCTCTGATTGAAACCTTCAGATAAGCTATTTTGGATCACACTATTTGGGCCATAGGTGAATAACAACTGGAGGCGAGACCCTTGCACTTTCTGTAGAACACTACAAAACCCACAAGATTTGTAAATAGGAAAAGGGGAAAGGTGAAGGGGAATATTCTAGTAGGGAAAATGCATCAATTATATGCATAAACCCCTGAACCAGTGATCTAAAGGCACCCCAACAATTTTAAGGTCAAGGGCCATATTTGGATAAGGAAGAATGAGATAATTTAGTTTATTTGTAGAGAGATATAAAGGTATAATACTTGCTATGTGTAAGAAAAGGTATTTAAGGCCTTAAGATTTGGAGGAGAACTTTCAGCTTCAGTTTCCTTAAACCTGAGCTCAACTTTCTCGAGAGAAGATCTTCCCAGACTCACAAACTTACTTTTCTTTCAGATAGCTTTTATTGTTTTATCTTAGTTTGGTATATCAGGGTTGCTAGGCTCCACGCTCCTATTGAAGCATCAGCATCCTTACCCCAGGGAGTGTAAGTATAAGCAGCTGTAACCTGTGAGGTATTTTATAGAAACATAACTTCTTAGAGCTTACCACCAACTATACAGGCTTTTTGGATGCATTGATGCATATGCACTTATTCCATTGTACGTTTATCAATTACTATTCTTATCAATTATTTGCTTTATGCTGTTAGCAATAAAAGAATTGTCATAACATCTCTTGAAATCTGTGTACCTCTGATTGTCCCCTGAAGTAGTCCATAGTAAATTGGTTTTAGTCTTGATTTCTCTGTGGTCAGGTTTGGACTAGAACCCTCATCCTGCAAACCAGATTGATAAAATCCATATTGGCTATTCAGAATTCCAAATTAAATAGAGAATTTGGCTACAGAGACAGTAGATAAAATTAAGAAGGAAAACATCATCTAAATATCAGGGAACACTTGCTGTTATTAAGAAGTGAGGCTGTGGAGTTGTATCCTAAAGAATTAGATGGAGCGTCATATGCCTGTCTCATCCCACGGTTCTGTGATGATTGATCCCTGTTATACAGTTTCACTTCTGGGACTCTTCAGTTTCACTTCCTAGTTCTTGTGCAAGACTGGAGTTGCACAGGACATGTCAAAGCAATGCTCAAATCAAAATACGTTGTAACTGGTTCTTTTAAACGTCAATCATCCTGTTTGTATTTCATTAAACCTAACTTCTGAACCCAGCCTACCAGACTGTCCCCTTTAATAGTGCAACAGCGGAGCAGTTTATATTGTTGCTGTAGAATGCACTTGCAAAGGCATGAAATTTATTTTTTTAATGAAAGTTTAGTGTCTCTGAAAAGGAAATTAGAGAGCTCTTAAAATTCTGGAACTCCCCCATGTGATTCTTTTGCACCTGAGAATACCCCAGAGATCTTCTCCTTTCACTGATCCCATGAGAAATGGGGTATGGAAGTGTCTTTGTAAAACGTTGTGCTTAGTCTTAAAAATATTTCTTGAGGGTAGGTAGATTCCTTCTTCTCTGTCCTATTTTGGAAAGAATTCTTCCCAGAAAGCAAATCATCAAGACACTCCCTTTAAGATTCATATTTAGGGAAGAGACTGAGGTTCTTGGAGGCATACCCAAGATAAACAGGATGGGGGTGTGCAACACCAACTTGTAACAAAATATTTCTTTAGCAATACTTTTTAGATGTCCTACTGTATACCACACACAGGCTGGTGACCTAATGAGAAATGTTTTCATTTTAATAGTTTTTAGTGCGAGGTGCAACGCTAGGCACCAGAGGGGGTTTTTTTGGTCATGGGAGGGTGCTCCTCTGCAGCATTTCTCCAGTGGAGCTTGGAGCCAGGCTACAACCCTGGTCACAATGGCGACCTGGCACCCGGGTTTTGTCAAGCCCTGTTTTAGTGAATGTTGCTCATGTTGAGAACCTCCTGCCATGAACTCTTTGGAATGGAATCTAGCATGTATTTTCTGTGCTTTTAAGCAGTCCTTTGATTATGCTTGCACTTTGATTGTGGGATCTGTGAACACTGAATACAGACATGGCTGTTGCTGCAAGAGAGTGAAGGTTAGGAGAAGCATTAAAAATAGCCGGCCTTAGTGTTCTGCTTGTGTCAATCAGAAGTTGTGCCGTTCACTGAGCATCGTTGAAGGAAGATACTGGCTGTCTTTTGCCAGTGGACACAGATGAACCACAGCAGCAGTAAATTTAATCCATGAAGCACAGTCCCTGCGTTCCTTGGCAGATGAAATAAGCACTGATCTGAGATAGTTATCTGTGTCCAGAAGAGCAGGTCTGATGATTCTTCCCTTCTCCAGTTGGAGCTTTCTGTGTGGCTGCAGTAACTGACTGTTCCTCTGTCTCCCCTGAAGTGACAAGGGTCTGGTGTGAGTCAGATAAAACGGTGATGTGCTCACATAGTTTATTTTCTCCCCTCAAGCCTGTGCCAACAGCGCTGGCTCAGGTGGACAGAGAGAAGATCTATCAGTGGATTAATGAGCTGTCCAGCCCTGAGACCCGTGAAAATGCCTTGCTGGAGCTGAGTAAGAAACGGGAATCTGTCCCTGACCTTGCCCCAATGCTTTGGCACTCGTTTGGTACAATTGCGGCTCTTCTGCAGGTAGGTGCTTTTGCTGTTCAGCCTGAATCACCAGTAGGATGCCCATGCGGGTGGCGGGGGAGCTCTCCCGTGATTGGTCTTTTGGATTTTCTTAGTTACTCCTCCGTACTGCAGGACAGCCTTGCAAATAAAAATACCCATGTCCCTCTCTCATCACTGTTCGCTGCTTACCTCTTCCTCAGTCCAACACATTTCCCAGCTCTGAGTGACTCACCAAATCTGAAACCTGGGGGTTTCCTGTGAGGAATCAAAGAAGAGTAAAAGGGACGGGCCACCCATCACACTAGTACCTCACTAGCAATTAAAGGCAGCTGTAATCTGCTTCATTATGTGCAAAGTAGATGCATCACCTTGGCACCTGGCAATCTACACTGTGCAACCCTCAGTTGGGCAATGTTTGGATCTCCCCCAAGTTACATAACTTCCCTTTAAAATGATGCTTTACGTGGAGATGTGGCAAATTGAGTAGGCCATCATCTCACTGGTGCTTGAAGCCACTCACCGGGGGATTGCATTTCTGCAGTTTGGACCAGTTTTTTCCTCTCATTTTGCTTTGTTTAACTTTTCTAGGAAATTGTAAATATTTACCCATCAATCAACCCGCCAACCCTGACAGCCCATCAGTCTAACAGAGTCTGCAATGCCCTGGCACTGCTGCAGTGTGTTGCGTCACATCCCGAAACCAGGTAAATAGGGTCAAGGTGTAGTGGCTAGCCTCGAGATGCTTGTGACCTCTTTGTCAGGCTGTATGAAGGGTTTGCTCTGCTGGCTGGTTTTGTGGTACTCAGGGAAGTGGTAACTTCATTTGTAATGCCTCCATGTTAAGTTCTTTGTGACATGAGAGCGGATGATAAAAAGCAGTGCTGTACTGTCACTTGTTCCTTTGGAATCTGTGAAAACAGCTTTGCAGAAGCCCAGGTGTGTGGTGCACATTGAGACATTCTTGAATACTCAGTCTCTAAAATGATATGGTCTCCCCAAGACTGTCCAGCCAGAAATGGGGGTCTCTTTGGATGGAGGGGGGGAGGGTTGTCCTGTAGAAGCACATACTAGGAACTGGTTGCTGTGCTGAAGAGTTTGCAGTGTATGTAGAGAAGACGGTGGGAGAAGGAGAGGACCGCAGCCAGGAAAATGTCCCAAATGCACTTAAAAGGTGCGCTCGAGATGGAGCTCATGCCTCAAGTCTCAATAAAGCACTTTATTTGCTGGAGCACACTGCATCTCGGATACCCTGGAGCCTCTAACTCTCCCTGTTGCTTGGCTATAAGGAAAGAAATGGTCACGCTGCCCACTCTAAAGAACAGTGACTGGAGCCCTGGTGGTCCTGTTCTCTCATGTTACCACTCTCCCTGTGGATAAGGCCCAGTAATGAAACAGGCTGTTGGAACAATTAGCAAGCAGTGTGTCTTGCAGCCTCTGCCAAATGATGTTTAACAACTCTGCTCCTTTCAGAATTCAAAGAACCAACCTAGTGTTTTCCTGGGCTCCTTGTTAACTTCATATAAATGCTGAAGCTCATGATCAGTGTCTGAAGAGTGGATTCTCTTACTCTGGATGCAGTCATGGGCATGCAGCTGACAGTAAAGAAGAGAGCCCTTAGAAATGTGATTGGCAGGGGAATCTCTCCCATGAGGACTTCCCACAATCAGCGCTCTTTCCAAACCACAATGGGGCCGGGAGCCAGGGATGACAGTTCTGTGGTGCCAGCTGATTTTATGTCGTATTTATACTGCAGTAGTGTTTAAAGCCAGTCTGATGGGTGTTTCATTGTGCCAGAGGGCTGGACATGTGCCTGGTAAATTAGTTGCCACCTCAAAGCACATGTACCCTAAAAGATCAAATGTAGCATGGATGAGACAAGAGTCAGATTGGGTTGGGGTGATTTAAAAAAAAAAGTGTGGGGGGGGAGGTTTGTGGCTTCCTTAGCCTGTCAGGAGGGATAGCTGAGGCTCATCCCCTGCCCGCTCACCCAGCACTGACTGTGCAACGGGGAGTGTGTCACTTCGCCTTTGTCAACCTGTAAAATGAGAGTACTTTGCCTGCCCTTCTGCACAGGGTGATGAGCGGTCATGTCTGGGGAGATGGAGGCAGATGTACCCAGCTGTGTTACTGGATTGTGTGCTCTCTTTAGCCTTCTCATGGTGGATCTTCAGTGTGTCTTCTGCCTTTTCTTCCAGGTCAGCCTTCCTTGCAGCTCATATCCCTCTCTTCTTGTATCCCTTCTTGCACACAGTTAGCAAGACTCGTCCATTTGAGTACTTGCGGCTCACCAGCCTTGGAGTGATCGGTAAGCAGCTGCACAAATGCTGGGAGCATTGGGCCCTCCTTTCCTATGATCCCAGGGTGCTTCATCCCATGCCTGCAGTGTACCATGACCGTACAACACTGGAGCTGTTCTTCCCCGCACAGTCTCCTGAGTTAGTGATATTGTTGTTAAACACTCTGGGGCTCTGACATGCCCCTGAGGGGCAGAGAAATTACCTGCTTGCTTCCCATTGATGCTAGAGGGAACTGTGTTCATAGATGTTACACATCAGTGGGGAAAAAAGACCCTGGAGTTTTGGGACCAGGGCTGTGCTGCCAGAAGGGTTTGTCACACTGAATGCAACTGTATGACTTGCATATCACTAGCACCGGCCATGGCTGCGTCTTGGTTTGGTACAGGAAGAATTGGAGCCATCAGGATGTTCTGCTCACAAAGCAGGAGAGGAATTAGCTTGTCAGGAACGGTGAGGCCTGGTGTTTCTTCTGATACAGGCTTTGCTGGAGGAGACGATGCTTAGATTTTCCTGCCTCGTGTGTGTCATTCTGCTCAACCGAGTAGTTCCCTGGCCAGAAAGTTGAGCAGCTGTGCAGTGCTCCCCTAAAGTATCTGTGGGAGCACAGGCACCAGTTTATGTAGCATGTTCCCACACCATTCATCTGTCTCTGCTTACATGTGTCATGTGGCAAAGATGTAGGCCTTGGAGAGGGCTGTAGTACAGCTGAAGTGACCTTTGGGTCACCAGTCACTGAGAGCTGAATAAAACAATCTTCTCTTCCTATTGTTTCTCTGATGCATTGCTTGATGTGCTGACTTCCATAGAGGGAAACCTGACCCCTGCTGTGGGATGCAGTCTAGAGTCAGACAGAAATTGGGGGGTGCAGCCAATGACCAGTGACGGTTGTGCTTGCCTTTGTGTTAGGAACATCAACACACCAGTCACTTCAAATAGTATCTGTACGTCATGTGGTTGGACAGTTCTCTCAGTCATGTTAACGGCTCCTCAGCTTTGGACAAGCGAGTGGCAGGCAGCTTTTGGCAGAGCAGGTGCTAGTCATCCCAAGGATTGTCCCCACCTGATGGTAACAGCATGGGAAGCCAGATTTGGGGTACAGCTGCTGCTTGAGCCTTTGCTCCATAACTCAGGGTATTTCTCAGCTGCCAGCCCCTTGGGGATTGATGCAATAGGGTTGGTTGAGCGGGTCATGAAGACTTGCTCAATCAATTCCAGAAGTGTTGACTGCCATGAAAGGAGTAACATTGCACTGACCGGAGGGCGTCTCTGTCAGTGCAGTACAGGGAAGACACCATGGAACAACAGTGAATGTCAGTGAGGGATATGTAAGCTACTTTGCTCAACCGCTGGCAGCAGTGAAGACCAAGCCTTAGTAACCATTAACATATTCTTTCATTCTACCCTGGCAGTGCACCAAGGCTTCCATCATGCCCTATGGTCCTGAGCAGTACATGCGTTCTGGTCATTGCTGTAGTCATGTTTGCCTTCTCATTCAGGCTGCTGTTTCAGAGACCATAGTAATTAAATCTGAAGCTCTTTTTTGTGTTCTAAGGGGCCCTGGTGAAGACAGATGAGCAAGAAGTTATAAACTTTTTGTTGACAACAGAAATCATCCCCCTCTGTTTACGCATCATGGAGTCTGGCAGTGAACTTTCCAAAACGGTAATTGCTTTCAGTTGAATTAAGTGATTGTTTCTGTTGGCCTCTTGGCCGCTTCCCTTTAGCTCCCATATGTTATGTTCGTTGCATCCCTGCATGCAGCAGGTCGATGCATCTCTCCACTTGGGTTGAACTCCCCCCTGCTGTAACATGATGTTATAAAACAACACAGGCAATTTCTGATTCCTTGTCTCCTTTAAAAATGTTGCTCTGAAAATCCAGGCTGGATGTAGCCACCTTCATCATGTCTGTGGGCCTCACTGCCTGTGACTTCCCCACTTTGTCAGAGCAGCAGTCCTTCCATGGCTGAACTGGGGTCCAGTTTGTCCTGAGCCAGTGAACGTTGGGACCAGGCGGTGCTGACACACAACAGGGATACGTCAATTGCTAGTTCTTCCGCTAGCTTGAGATTTTCCATCTGTGGGCAGAGCATTGACCCGCACAGTCACATATACTCCGCCCATCATTATCCATGTACACAGGTGTTAAGGTACTGTGTGTCTAGCACAGGCTGGAGAATTTTATTTTGTCGTCCTATAGCAGGCCCAATAACTGGTGTGTGTTTGATGCACGTCTTCCAGGGAGGTGTGACTTGAGGGACTGGCTATGTAACACTTGAAATGAAAAGCACAAACCAGCTGGGCAAGGTTGTAAATGGCTAGCAGGGCCGCAATGGGCTGTTCCTTCCTGTTTTCCCTCCCTCGCTGGTTGATCAGTCTGAATGATGGGATTTGAATTGCCCACTCTCTTGGCTAGCAGGGTGGGAATCGGCAGGGAGAAGACTCAGTATAGCCCTTCATTAATATCAGTTGTTGGATCTGCCTGTCTCCCCTTTGGACTGTTGTAGTCATCTGGGTCCCAGGATATTAGAGAGACAAGGTAGGCGAGGTCATATCTTTGTTGGACCAGCTTCCCCTGGTGAGAGTGACAAGCTTTCAAGCTCCATGGAGTTCTCTGTGCAGATTGGGAAAGGTACTCAGAGTCGCAGCTAAATATAAGGTGAAGCAGATTGTTTACTATGAATTGTTACCACACACTTAATCTAAGGTGAAATGGCCCCTGCAGCTGAAAGACAGAAAAGAGAGGGTTAGCTCACAGACTGGATTTATGGTTTATTACAATGAATTTTTATTAAGACTACGGTTTCTAATGTCCAGCAGAATGGTGGATTTAAACTCCTAGGCTTATCTTTTGAAAGTGCTTCAGCAGGTTTCTCTTGAGTGAGTGCTTTGGGAAAACAGTCTACTCCTCAGGTGTTATGGTGGGGTTCATCTTCTATCATTTTTCTGTCAGTTCATTCAAGAGGGTAGTGATTGTTTGGGTCCAGCATATCACTATTGTTGAGGCAGTTAATCATTGAGTGAGGTGCAGTGGCTGTTATGATAGAGATGCATAGTGCCCATGGATTGTGAAAGGGGTGTCGTGGGGGTATTGATCAATGCTGATGTGGAGATATGGCTGCAGGTTTTACATCTGTTGTCTGGGCAGGGTCTGATACTGATTTTAGTTGATGGGTCCTGGTCTCTGAGGAGCTAGTTCCTTTCTCCACTTCACAGTGAATTCTGTGTGTTGGTCCTTCTGGTTTGAAACTGAGTAAACCCGTTAGCCATCCCTGTTACAGTACTTCAAAATGCTGCTGCTGGCCTATGTCCACTCTATGACAGGGCAGGACCTGGATGTGTCCATGGCCAGTGCAGCTGGGCAATTGATTATTCCCTCCGTTCTAGGTTGCTACATTCATTCTCCAGAAGATCCTCCTGGATGATACGGGGTTGGCGTATATCTGCCAGACTTATGAGCGGTTTTCTCATGTTGCCATGATTCTGGTAGGGTTTACTGACCTTCTCTTACTAACAGGGTCATGCTGGCAAAGCAGACATCCTCCCATCAGCTTTCCACCTAACTCTTCCTGGTGTGTGTGTGCAGAACAGTGAATCTCAACCACTGTGTCACGACACATTGCTGTGTCACCACACAGTGGTAACAATGTTCCCTCTAAGAGATGCTGGCAGCTGAGCAACTCATGTTGTTCACTGCGCTCCCCCCGCCCCCCCCCCCGTGGGCCCGCTCCTGCCCCCCCCACTCCCAGCGGCCCGCTCCTGGCCGCCCCCCCTGCTCCTAGCTGCCCCCTACTCCCGGCAGCCCTCCCCCGCCCCTGTGGGCCCGCTTCTGGCGGCCCCCCCCATCCCTACGGGCCTACTCCCAGCTGCCCCCCCCCGTTCCCACGGGCCCACTCCCAGCAGCCTGGCCGCCCCCACTCCCAGTGGTCCCCAGAAACTTACCTTGTGGCTGGAGCCGCACGGCCCAGCCACAGCTCCTGGGGCCAGAGAAGCTCTATGGAGCATGCCCAGATTTTCTAGGCATGCTCCGTTAGAGCTTCTCTGGGCGGGAGTTTTGAAAACTCCCTGCTCCACAGGAGCTCTATGGAGGGACTCTGGCTGCCGGCAGTGCGCTGACGGCAGCCTTCCCTGCGCTGGCGGCTGCGGCGGGCTGCGCTGCAGCGTGCCAGTGCAGCTTACAGGGAACATTGAGTGATAAGTGTGTCACGGAGAGGTGGGGAGATGGCTAGATCTGGCTGGGAGGGCAGGGCTGGTGTGCCCTCTAAGGTCAATATATATCACCATATGTGGTGCGACCTGCAAAAGGTTGAGAAGGTAGAACATAGAATGGATAGTTACAAGCAGACTCCCTAACAGTTGCACTGACTGACTGTCCCAGGAAGGTCCTTCAGTAACAGGAGTTGTTTAATTCGTGGTGGTCCTTCACAGATTGGAGCCTGGAGGCTCTAAAGGAGGGGAATGCTGTCCCCTGCTGGCAATCCAAGTGAGCAGCTGCTGAAAAAAATCATCCTTGGAAATGCTTTCCAGCCTGCCTTGGACCAAAGCTCAGGGAGATGGAACTCCTGAAGCCCCTTGGCTGAATATCAGTGAATCATGTTCTGAGGGGAACGTCCTTCGGATGTAATGTCCTTGAGATGTAATCTGTAATGACATCATTTTCTGTCCAGCAATAAGCACATCTCAGGGTGAGAGGCCCCAGCAGTGGCTGCAGTTGGAGAAAGTTTTGATTTGATGTCATCTCCTATTGGTGTTACAAGCTAGGCTGGAAAGATGAGTATCGGCCTGTCAGTGGGCACCAGTCATCTCTGTTTTTGTGGTTGCCAGAGCCCATTCTTGGTCCTGAGAGACTAAAACAGATCCACTGAAGTTCAGCACTTCCCGGTCCTTCTCACAAACTCTGTTTCTCTAATCGGTTCCTCTACTTCGTCCATCAGGGGAAGATGGTCCTACAACTCTCCAAGGAACCTTCAGCCAGGCTCCTGAAGCATGTGGTCCGCTGCTACCTTCGCCTTTCTGATAACCCAAGGTAAACATTTTAAGAGTATGTCGAGGCTCCTGTGAGTCCCAGGACAAAGGTGCTTTCCCTTCTCGCTGGAAATGCCGTTGCAGCGTGGCATGTGCACTCAGCCTTGATCCCAGACACTGTGAGTTGGATATTGTCACAGGTAAATGCAGCTTTGGTAGGCTGGATGGTCGGAAGTCACAGATGTCCCATCACAGTTGATGCTGGGATGGGAGTTTAGGGACCAGTCTGGTGCTTGTATAGGGTGCTGAGCCAGCGCTGCAAGGCCGACATCTGGAAGTGCACAAACCACTTGGGGAGGGTGGAGTTGTGGCGTTACAGGGTCTGCTCCTCCATCCAATGTGTTTGCATTTCCTCAGCCAGCAAGCAGCTCTGTCCCTCTCTGCCTCTGCTGACTCTGCAGAAGTGCCTCCATCCTTGTGTCTGCAGGGGTGGCAGTGTGGAACATGCTGGGACAGGGGACAGCCTTGGGAGCTCTGTGTTCGGGGATGAGAGAGGGCATGGCTACCAAGGGGAGTCTTCCCAGGCATGGGCAGAGCAGGCTGAAGGCCAGCAGGCCCGTGGCAGCAGTGGGAGATCTGCCCCTTCTTGTCAATGGGAGTTTATTTGTTGGTCCCGTTTCTCGTCTGTTGGTGTAGGGCACGTGAAGCACTCAGGCAGTGCCTCCCGGACCAGCTGAAGGACACCACCTTCGCCCAGGTGCTGAAAGATGACACCACCACCAAGCGCTGGCTGGCACAGCTTGTTAAAAACCTGCAGGAGGGCCAGGTCACCGACCCAAGGGGCATCCCTCTTCCCCCGCAGTGACCCCAGCAGGGGCGGTGGCCCAGGGAGGAAACAGCTCAGGTTTACAGATGACCTCTTCCAGAACCGATTGGGTGCGCGGGCCAGCTTCCTCATCGCCCGCTGCCCAGACTGCAGGACTGCTCCCCCAGCTGCGGGGATTGTGACACCAGCAACTACTGTTACTGAAGCTTAAAAAGCCAAGCACCCCTTCTACCCAGCTTGGCTAGCGTCTGCCTGGTACCGAGCCAGACAGCACCGCTGTAGCCATGGACTCTTCCTGCCAGCACCATCTCAGAGCCTGCGGCGCAGGCTGCCTTCCTCAGATTCCATGTTACTCTTACAGTTTGTCTGTTAGATGAGCAAGCTCAATAAAAGCTGACCTGGTTGTTTTGTCCCCACCTCCAAGTGCTAACCAGCTGTGGCTGACAGGGGATGGCTTGTTCGTGGCCGAGCAGATGACAGCTTCAGCTCTCTGCCACACCCTGGCTTTGGTTTCCCTTTGCGAAGGCTGGAGTGGGGGCCCTGGGTGGGGGAACTAAGGTTTGACTTTCTAGGGTTGGGAGTGAGAAGGGTGATGGCTGGGTCATGTTTCCAGGCTGTAAGTCGTGCATGTTGGCAACTCTGGCTGCTGTGCTCCACCCAACAGGAATTGGCTACTTTCCCCTTCCCAGCCTCTGCCCAGGGCTGCCCTCTGTCAGCAAGATGCAAGGAGAGTGGGGTTTGCCAGCCCACTTGGCTGGCTGGGCTGAGAGGTGGCGGCTTGTGAATGCCTTAGCTAGGCCAATTTGCTGTCGGAAGCCCGTGGAATAAGGCAATCCTGCCACGGGGCAGCAGAGGTGCCACTAAAGAGCAGGTTGGACAGGGCGATTTCAGGTGGTGCCAAGCTCTCCAGGTGTATCAGCTTTGCCTGGGAGGGGTGGCCCTTTTGTCCCTTGGCCCAGTGTTGGCATCTCTCTTGGCTGAGCAGCAAGTCAGCTGCCTGCCTGCTGAAGCAGAGACAGAGGCTGGCTTTTAAAGCTGACTGGAGGGGGGGGAGGCTGGGCAGAAAAGGAGACAGGTTGGCCATACCTTGCAGAGCAGGGCTGGGAGCTAGGAGCCGCAACCATGCCCTTGTCCTGCTGGGAAAGCTGGGGTTGGCCGTGGCCTCACACTGCGGCAGTCAGAGCTTTGCGCTTCCTTGGGCAGAATTTCTTTTTCCTTTTTGCTGGTCATTGGCCATGTTGTGCCAACAGTGTCTTAACTCCCTGGCCTCTCTTCTGTCAGCTGGCGCATAGCGATGGGCCCCTTTCCTTCGCCTGGGCACTGGTTTTATAAGGGACAGTCTCCATTTCTCCATCCTGCCTGGAAACGACTCAAAGATGCTTCTGTTTTGTAACTTAAACTTAATAAAAAACCACCAAAGCATCACCGCTCCTGTGTGATCTCTGAGGGTGGGATCAGGGCGGGGGAAGCGCACAGACAGGAGATATGGTATGTGCGTTCCTTGCTACCGGGTCCCTTGATTTGTTAGCAAGGGTTTGGGGGCAGACCCACTCTAGTTAGGATCTTAGTGGTTTTAAGTGGGTGGCCACAACTGTCCCCCTATCTGACAAATGTCTAGCCAGGCCCTGTGGTCATGTTTGTGTTGCCTGCACCATTGAGGTAAGCGGAACATGGTGAAATCTGCTTGGCTTCATCCTGTGATTTGCCACTGAGCGGGTTTGGAGGGAAATATCCTCTGGTTCCAAAGCACCAATACTGGGGGTTATGTCCAGGGAAATGCTGCCCTGTTTTTTATTTGGGGGGGGGGGTGGATCATGTCTGTTCCCCTTTCCTGAGCCTGCCAGTTGTGCTGAAAGCAACTGCTGCTGTGAGAAGTTAATGAACTGTTCTCTCTTTCCAAGATGGGGTCCCAGCAGGCTCCTCAGTGCCGCATGACCATGCAGACTGCCTAAGACTCACCCATGCTAGCCTGGGGAGTCACTGTCCTAACAGCAGCTGCATTTCTCTTGGGGCTGCAGATCTGCTCCAGCTGCAGCAAAACTGGTGTGACATGAACTGAGAACTGGGGCAAGATTGCAGGCCAGGGCAGAGTGAGGAGGCAGGGGTAAATGGAGCTGGGGTCCAGGTGTGCAATCCACAAACCCAATCCCTGCACCTGTCTTAAAGTCTGGATGGGGGCTTTTGTCCCTTAGTGTGGGTGCTCCTGGGGCAAGGGGTGTGGTGATTTGTGGCAGACCCCAATGGCCTGATGCCCTCCTGGGTGGGACAGTAGCTACCAAGAAGCAGTGAAATTTCCTGTTGTGGGCTGAAATCCTGCAGGTCCCTGAATGTGGCTGGGGCTACCCTGGCAAAGGGTGTCCCCAGAAACAGGAGTTTGTAGCTGTTGATGGGAGCGGAGCTTGGCTGGCTCTGCTGAGCGCAGCGGGGCTGCAACTTGCTACTGCCAGCATGAACACACCAGCACCAGCAACAACCTAATTCTCCTGGCGTCTGTAACGGAGACCCCAGACAAGCCCCTTGGATCCCCTCTGTCCACAGCCAGTCAGGACTCTGCTATGGTGGAGTCTCCTCCCGTCCAGCACCTGCGTCTCCACACTCCATACAGCCAGCTCCCAACTCCAGGCTCAGAGGGACCGATCCTTGCTCTGTCTGGTCTCCCTTGGAGGGGGTTTCCTCCCTCCCGGAGGGTCCCAGCCGTCCCAATCAAAAGCGACTCTCAGCCAGTGTGGCAATCAGAGGGTTTATTAGCAAACCAATTCATACAGCAGCAAGGACAGTTGGTATCAGCATCCTCAGAACAACCAGAAGTGAACCCCCCAGGGGATTAGGGCTACACCCCAGGGCAGGGTCCTGTCTCTTGGACCCTCCATTTCCCTCCTACCCTCCTTCCCCTTGGTCCTTTGTTCCCCTCCTCGCTCTGCCCACCTCTCCGCCCCCTGGTCCAACCAGCTGAATCCAGTGTGACCAGCGGGGGGGTCCCAGGTACAGGCTCCCTAAACACTACCCCCATGCCCCTAGTGGCTCTACCTCATATCACCCACCTGTGTCCCATCACCCGAATAGAAAAGAAACAGCATCAACACCCGTGTCTTCCCTTAAGTAAGGTTCCCACTTCTCCACAGCGTCTGTCCCCAGGATGCCTTGTCCTTCCAGCGCTGGTGCAGAGCGTGATGTGTTTTACAAAGTGTCACTGTGCCCCCTTGTAGCAGGGAGGGAAACTGAGGTACAGTTGGGACAGGAAGGGCTGAGAGGCCATGTCCCCAAGGCATTGCTGGTGGGTTGGGCTAGATCTAGAGGCAGCTCCTGTCTGCAGGATGTGTGGGTGATCCAGGCTTCCCTCGCTCTGGCTCCCTGTGTCGCCTTAGACCAGCCTCTTTTCCTAGGCAGTGGAGAGAATTGGGGCCCAGCCCTGCCTGTATCCTTTGAAGCCCCTGTGTCAACTCCCCCCCTTTGTTCCTGCTGTTCAGGGAGCCCCAAAGAGCGCAAAGGAGCAGGAGGCTCGTTAGTCCCACGCGTCCTCCACTGGAGTGCCAAGGCCCTCGTCCCTCATGCTAACTGGGCCCAGCATGGTTTTGTCCTGCACCCTGGGAGCCGATGGGAAGAAGAGCAGGTGAGGGAGGCTGGCACCAAGTGGTACTTCTCTGGCGGCAGGGTGCCTGGCTGGGGACTGACACATGAAATGGGCTTACCTCGTGGTGCGGGGGTGCTGCCCCTCTGTCAGCCTGACCATGGGAATCCAGGGCTGGCCTCCTGCTCTTTGCATCCCACTCCAGGCCTTTTCCAGTCCCCGCGGGGCCTCACCCACACCCTGGGTCTGTATTAATCTGTCTGGTTTCTGCTTTCAGGTGTGTCCAGCTGTGAGGCGCTGGAGATGGGGGAAGTGGGTGTCCCTCACAGATGCAGCTAGGCTGGGGCCTTCCTCCTGCTGGCTGGAGCCAGCCCTCTGGTTCTGGTTCTCTGTGTAAGGATTAGGCCGACTGGCAGTGTGCTCACACCGCTGGTAAGAGGGAGCTTCCCTTGAGGCCAGGTCTGGTCTGGCACCCACAGATTGTGCTTGCTCTCTGGGCCTCAGTCGGGTCTGCGGAGTGCACAGTTCTCGGCGCTGTTCCTGGAAAGCACTTCCGAGTTTCCCTCCCCTGCGTGGGTTTCAAGCCCCCAAGAATTGATGGTGGCACTGGCAGGGAAGGGTTGGGTTGCAGGCAGCCTGCACCAGCCGGCCCCCAACAGCTGTGCTTGGACAGAGCAGGAAGAAAATGTGCTGGTTGCTGCCTGGTGAGTATTTCTGGCATCTTCTGCCTACTACAGCACCAATGCTCCTGCTTTGCCCTGTAGCCTCCTAGCACAGTACTTCCCAGACATGCTCCCCATAATGCTGTCACAGCTCGGCTACGCCGTAGAAGTGCATCTTGGTGCTACCTAGCCTGGCGCACCCTAGAAATACCATGGGAGGATCGTATTCTATAGGAAGAGATGTGACCCCCATGGGAAGACCATCTGGTCCAAGGCCTGGGCAGCTGGTGTCCTGGATGTGCTGGGTGAGGTCCCTACTGCTGAGGACTGTGCAAGATGATGGGAAACTCCCACCGACTTCAGCAGTGCATGTTTGTGGTGCTGAGGTTCATCTGTGCCCACTTCAGCTAGCTGTTGTGCCAGAAAGGGGAGAGACTCCAATTGTACCAAGTCTGCACCCTGGCTGCTGGCTGGAGTGCACCCAATCCAGGATGTGTCCTTAAACAGACCACCTTCTCCATCTTGTAGAGAGCCAGGCACACCCACTTCCTCGTCCCCTTCTGCCAGGGATGTCCAACCTGCAAGGAAGCACAAAAGCTGAACAGTGTTGTCTGTCCGTCCCTGATGATTCTCACCTTCCACGCCTTACACTGGAGGTACAGAGCTGCTGTGCAAGCTTGCAGGATATGGCTGTGAATCCATCCCCCCTGGACTGGAGTGTAGTTGTCACCCCAAACCCTCACTTCTAGGCCATGGCTTTGCTTTGTGGGGTGTGGCTGAGGCCCACCCATGCCCAGCCTCCTAAGTAACTGGTCCCTGGCCCAGTGAGGGAGCGCTTCTGGCCAGCTGCTCATAGGATAGATGTGCAGAAAACACCCCAGTCCCAGAAATGACTGTTCTGCAGGGTACGGTGCTGCCCACTGCATGCTGCCACCTCATTTACGTTTGTCCATTAATGTCTCTGAGAATTGCAATGCGCCAGCTCTATCTGTTTGAGCAAGGTCTCAGCACACACTAAATCCACATGTGCTGCTTTCGATAAAGCAAACAGAAGTTTGACTGTAGTGAGCTTTTGAGTGATTCGAACTCAGATTAATATGAACCAGGCTGGGTAGCAGTGGCCAGGGCTGACCCTTCAGGGTCTAACGCTGGAGTGGCAGAGGGAGCTGCAGAGGCACCGTAGCAGAGCTGCTGGGGAGCTCAGGGCTGGGCTAGCAAGGGGCTGTGGGTCAGGACTGAGGGGCGCTGGCAGAGCAGAGGGGTGGGAGGGAGTCAGGGCTGGGCTCAGGAGTGCTGCTGGCCCCGGAAAAGACCTGGGACTCAGTGCATTGAGACTCGGGGCTCACAAGCCGCTGGCACGGGTTGCCCGGCAGCCGACCCAGGGCTTGGGCTCAGATGCTGTGACTGGGGGCTTGCACCCTGTAAACCCGGCACCAGTGGCGCCTCTGGCTGAGCTAGTGGGGGTGGTAGGAGCCAGCACAGGCTCTGAGGGATGTGAGTAGAGCAGTGGGGCTCCAGGCCAGGACAAAGCTGTATTAGGATAGTTGAAAACAAAGGCTTGCGCTGCTGGCTTTTAAGAGGCCTTCCCTTTCTATCTTTGGTGTTGCAATTCCTCTGGGGCAGTGGTCGATATCCCTTCTGTTTTTGCTGCCCAGTCTGTGAGCAGCACCACAGCCATTCAGCCTCTCCTCTTTGCCTGTGTCTCAGCTGTAATAATGGATTTCTGTG
>ML681984.1:2201073-2384182 GCA_007922195.1 Podocnemis expansa | reverse complement strand
ACTGCTCTGATTTGCTGTTACTTTATGACCTGATCCTATGTTTTACACCCCCTTGCATTTAGTTTCATTCCTTTCTGTAAGTTCACCCATCTTCGAAGCATCTGAGGAAGTGGGATCTTCTCTCACGAAAGCTCATGGAAAAAATAAATCTGTTAGTCTTAAAGTGCCACACAACTGCTTGTTGTTTTTTCACTCTGTGAAGTGCACCTGTCAGCCAGGGGCCTCCGTTACTTGATCTTTGCATTCCTTGGTGCTTGGGGACACCAGTTGTGGTGAAAATGAGCAAGGATGGATTCACAGGTGCACCCTTTGCCCACACTAAAGCCAGGAGGAAACCCCCCTAGGAATTGCCCTCACCTGGCCCTGCTTAAATCTTCTTTCAGCCTGTTCTTTGCTGTAAAAGAGGGACGGCTTGGCTGGTGAATGAGACTTCTGGGGTGTTGAATGCCCCCTGCTTTCCTTTGAGCAAATAGCATCCCATAGCCCCTTCCATCTCTGTGGGGTGGGGATTCTGGGCCTGGCTCCTGTTACGGTGTAGCTACCTCTGGAGTTTGCAGTAATTGTCCTTCCTTTCTGCAATGCTCAGGGGGCTTGTGGGTTGAATTAGCAGGGGGACTGGGGGCCAAGAATGTGAGTACAACAAATCCCCTGGCCCTGCAGTCCCAGTCAGCTGTTTGTGAAAAGTTCTTTGTAAATTTCTGGGACAGTAGCTTTGTCCTTATTAGTTTCTCTTCTTTTCTGTCTTTATCCCAACAACCACTGCAAAGCAGATCCATCCCTTGGGGCCTGATGTCCAACCTTGCAGTGAACGTCCCTCGTGTAAGCCAGCAAACCCATTTGCAAATGAAACATGAGCTCAGAGCTGGCTCCAGTCTCCCGCTGACCTCAGAGCTGACAATCACCCAGACTAAAGTCCATTGCCTGCAGCTGATGTCTTGACAGCTCAAGCCCAGATGCGCTGTCTCTGCAGTGAGGCTGTTTGCAGTATGGGTCTCAGGTGCAGTGCAGGAGTGACCCAGCTCGTGACTTGTCCTTGTGACGGGGTGGAAGTGCTGTGACTGTCCGCCTTGCAGTGTGCTAGTGGTTACTCGGCTCGGGGTACAAGCCATGAGAGCTCACCCTCCAGGTTCTGCTGTTTGTGGCCCCTTCGACACAAGCCACCCCCTTGGCTGCGGTCAGGAGGGTGGTGCCCCCCTCCTGCCCTGCCCAGCCCTGAAGTTGAGTCAGATTTGACGACTCCTGTGGGGAAGAGATACCAGTCCAGAACAAGACTGCTGCAATGTTCCTGGCTGCTGGCGCTGGCACGAGATAGCTGGGTGGCATGTGGAACCCAGGCGTCCTTGTGGAGCATGACCTGAAGATGAGGCTGGCTGTATTCAGGGCAAGGGGAGTGTCACAAGGGATCCAGGGGAAGGCCCAGGTGAGCTCATGGGAAAGGTGAGTCTCTGACTAGAAGGATCTCTGGGGAGCAGGGCTCTCCTCGTGGGTGCAGCCATGCAGCAGCTCCCTAGACTGTCCCCCCAGGCAGCAGAGCTGTTTGCCAAGCGGCTGGCTGTCGAGAGAGCCCTTGGCTCTGTGCCTTGAAGGGGGGAGAAAGCGAGCGGGGCTGGGCTCGGCAGCCATTAGATCATTTCTCCTTTCAGGCTCAGTGGCGAGCAGGAGCTGCCCTGAGCACCCCCAGCGTGGGGTGGGCGCCGGAGACGGGAGGCACCAGCCAGTGGTAGGGGAGCCCCTTTGGTGGCAGCTCTGCTTCTTGGGAATTTGGGGGTGTCTGGGACTATCCAGTGGCAGCCACTCTGGGCCCCTGTTGGCCAGAGCAAAGAGGTGCCCATAGGTGGGCAGCAGTGCAGAATGGATTGGGAGTGTGTCTCAGATGGCTTCACATGGCCTTGTATAGCAGCTCCAGCCCTGAGACACACCTGGGATGGATGGGGGGAGGCAGTGCCACCTGCTCTATTCCACCCTCCCTGCCTGTGACTAGCTCCTAGGATCCCCCTGTTCCCATCCCCTCTTTCTGCCCTAGGATCTGGTGCTCAGCTCTCGTGGCACCCTGGGATCCCACTCCCGTTCACCATAGCACCTGCGCATGTACTGCCAGGTCGTGGAAATACTGAATAGCTCTGAAGCTAGGGCTGATTTTCAGAGGACTAGAAACATCCGCTTCGCTGATGACTACTCCTTGGGTGCTGGCTGGCAGCCACTTCTTAATCCACAGACCCGCCACACCTGCCCTTGTGCTCAGTCCCTTTGACAGCTGCTGGCTCTGGCTTTCGGCTGCCCGACCCTTCCGTCCTGCAGTCATTGCTCCTTTCAGGCCAGGAGCTCTCTCAGCAGGTGAGAAAGCTATGGATGGCAGAATCTGCCTCCTTCTCTAGGCTCAGGATCCTTACTGAGCAGCTGGGGAAACTGAGGCACAGCAAAGGGCTGCACTGGCTATGCACTCCAGGAGCGTGCCTCTGGACATGGTCAGCATGCGGTGCCCAGATTGGCACCCAGCTTTGAGATCACCCTCTAGGCCAGGCTAAGGAGCCAGGGTATGGGTCAGGGCCATGGACGTGGTGGTTCGGGGGCTATAGCAGGCACCCCTCCATCACAGGATATTGCTGCAGAATCTGACACTTAAAAAATTCTGCCCAACTTGTTGTGAAGAAAATGCCTGTGAGGCCACCTTACACTGTGGTGTCTGCCTGAGTCTGCTGACACACTGCACCTGCCACACTGGGGGGAGAGGGGCCAAACAGCCCCATCCTCTATCTGGGTCCCAGGGACTTTGTGATTCTGTGGAAGCTGGCACTGGGCAGCTGCCTGGCATTTTCTCTGCCATTTCCCTGTCCCACTGGCACCTATATGTTGTAGTCTCAGCAGGATTTTATTAGCACTCTGTGCACCCACCACTGGGCACGTCTCGGCTCCATGTCATGGCCCTTGCTAGGGCCAGGACTTGAACCCATGTAAGTGTCCTCAAGAACCATGGCCTTTGGGCATGGAGGGCTGCTCATAGTGGAACAGCACTGGGTTCTTCTGTCTGGTGGCTGTTCCAAGCGTACAAGCAGGGGCAGGCACCGGCATGGGAAGGAAATATTGGGTGGAGTGAGGGGAATGAAAGAGGGTGAGTGGAGGAGCAAGGACCAGAGCTCTGGGCTCCCTTTTGTCTGTTGCTGTCGTCCCCCCTTCCCCAAAGCAGGGGGGGGGGAAGGAACCACCTGTGGGGCCCCTTCAGGGCAGTGCAGCATGATAGCCACTGGAGGCTAGGGGTCTATGGCCCCTACATGCCACAAACTTTACAAACCAGGAGACAGAACAAACACCTGGATCCAGCCCCAGCCTTAGGTCCTGGGTAGGGTTACCAGACACCAAAGCCTGGAAAGGAGGACATTGGAGGACACATGGAGAATATGTAGTATTAATGTAATATTCTTCTGTTTGCAGGGGCTCTGGAAGGCTTCCCCTTAAAAATAAGGTGTTCTGGGGTGTTTGAGCATACTCTAACCCCTGTAAGTAAAAGCCAGACAAAATCATCTATTTTTAAAATGCCTGCCAGATGGAGGACATGAAGGTAAAAAGGAGAACATGTCCTCCTCCTGCCTGACATCTGGTAACCCTAGTCCTGGGGGAGTCACTGCCCTTGTCTTGTGCCCCATTCCCATGTGCACAGCTCAGCACAGGTGGGGCAGCGCAGAGGCAAGGTAGCTACCCCTTTAAATGGTTGGTGAGCCCTATAGCGGTGCTTACTGCGTCCTGGGGTTGGTGTGGCCCTTGGGGCATCTGCCTGTTGTTTTGCAGCGTGCGGTGAGCAAACATGGAAGCGGACCAGGCATGTGGCTGTGGTGTGTCTGCAGCGTGGCTGCCCCAGGCCTTACCCCATGGAGCCTGCCTTCCCCTGGGCCCCAGTGAGAAGGAAGGAAGGGACAGATGGTTGTGCAGAGTGGGGCTATTACCCCTGTGAATGGCTTTTCAGTTCAATGGGGCTCCCAAGAAACCAGGACAGCCTCTGCCCAGCCATGGGGCAGCTGGTTCCTGGTGGGGGGGCGGTCACAGAAGAAGGGAGATGAGGGCTGGGGCTGCACAGAGCAGGGAGGGCGCCCCTTGTGCAGAGACAGCTGGGGGCGGGAGGGCACAGCTGGTACTTTGTGCAGGTGGCTCCATGCTGGAAGGGCTGTGAGGGAGCCTAGAGACGAGGCTGAGGACAAGAGAGACCCTGTCTGAGATGGGGCAGCATGGCCATGGGTGCTGCTATGGCAGCTTCCTTTTGTAGCCTCTTTGCCAGCATGCAGCTGGGAAGGACGTGGCTCCAAGTGGCATAAAGCAGGTTCCAGTCCACTCAGCCCCCACCAGTCCCAGAGCTTCCCACCCCTTCCCTGAAATTCAGCATGTGTTTCCAGTAAAATCCCTTCTCCTTGGCCTGCCTGAGCCCAGCGCCGGTGGCTGCCCTGGGCTGCCCTTTCCATTTCTGAGCTGGGCTGAATCGTCCCTTGGTGCCTGACCAAGGGGAAGATCTGGGCTCTTAAGTGGTTCAGCAGCCGAGGTCAAACCCGCTGCTGGGGAGGGATCTCTGTGGAGGTTGCTTGCTTCTCAGACATGCAGACCCTGTGGTGTCAGTGCTGGGCCGGCTGATTGCAAGAATCCACAGCCTGGTTCTTCTTCTGTGTCTGCCACGTGGTCGCCCCACCTGTAAACGGCCTGGCCACGGCTTCTCCATCATGGTGGAATTGAAGGACTGGAGGGTGCAGGCCAGGGGGCCATCTGGCTCCAGGGTTAGGAGGCAGGGGAGCTGGAGAAGGGCCAGCCCCACTGGGATCAGGGGTGCTACAGTGAGTTACACCCTTTGGACAGCGACCCTGTTGGGGGCTCTTCGGTGGTTAAACTGACTTCCCCGGGGGGGGGGGGCATAATTCCAGGGGGAAGCATTTCCCAGGTAAATTAGCCTAACGGGCCCCTACCCTGGTTCCCTGGAGACCCCATGGAGCACTGCCAGTGAATGTCTGAGTGCCCAGCCAAGCATGCTTAGACTGGCACCCTGTTCCCCCACCCTGGCATGGCTTAAAACTGGTGAGCTGTTCAGGGCTGGCCTTGCATTGCCCAGGCCTGCCCCTGGCCGCCTGGCTGAATAGGGAAGAGACATGGCTGAGAAGACCCTGGAGCAGCAGAAGGTGACCCCCCCCATATTCCACACGTGATGTACGGGTCTGACTCTGGGGGCTCCCTTCTCTCTGCCACCTGGCAAAACACCCTTGGGGCCTCTCCCACAGCTATGGCTCGTTCCTGGCCAAATGCGGATGTGAAGAGCTGAAAGAAGTGACTGGAGCCAGCTGAGCATAGGCAGCCCCAGAGCAACGCCCCTGGTGTTCTGCGGGGGGGTCCTAGTGCTGCTCCCTAGAGCCCCCTCTCCTGCTATCCCTGCCCTGGGCTCCCTCCCCACAGCCCACCTCAGGGACCTACAGACTCAGGCCAGCAAAGGTGACAAAACCTCAGACAGCTGAGTAGCGGCCGCCAGGGCAGATGGGGACCAAGGTCACGTTATCAGGTGGCCTGATCCAGGTAAGTCAGAGGAAACGGGTGTATGAGCAACACAGAGACTGAGCTGTCCACAGAGCGACAGCAGCAGCCGGGCGAGAGCTGGTCCCCAGCAGCAATATCCCGAAGGAGCTGCAGGAGCCTGGTCTGAAGGCCAGCGTGCCGAGGGCTGATGAGATGGGGCAAGGGCCTGCCAGCGAAGGCCACATCCCTCAGGGGACTGCCACCGAAACAGCCGCGGTCGCAATGCCTGTTGAAGAAATGGTGGCGGGAGCAGCCAGCGTGGAGCCTGGCGCAGAGGAGGCTGGGTTGCAGGCAAGAAGAGGCTGGAGGTTGCAGATGTGCTAGGCAGTCTCTGTACATGTGGCTGGAATGTCTCCGGTTGCAGTTGCGGATTCTTTGTCATTAGAGCCTTTAGCAGAGAGCTCATGTCACACACCTGGAGTCCTCTCACGTTATCATCCAGCGCGTGGTCCTCGAAACACCCATTGTTCCAGCCCTGGGCTTCCCTCCCAGCTCTCCTGATGGCTCCCAGCTCTGCTGACCGTCCCACCCTGTCCTGCACTGCAGACTGTCACGGTACAGGGGCTGTCAAGATGAGCCAGACAGACTTGATTTTTTCTAAGGACTCTGTTTTCTTTTCTCTCACTAGATGCCCATCAACCTAAGCTCATGACAACTGTGCCATGACGTCGCCCTTGTACAGCCCCGGTGAGTGTCCCTGGAGCGCCCCACAGGCTGCACGTCTGGCAGGCAGGGTGGCGAGGGAGGAGTGCATGATGTGGGTGTGGGAGAGGAACAGCTCTAAGTAGTGGGGCTGGCTCAGGCCCATTCACGGTGTTGGTGGGGGGTCCGGATGGAGAGCTACTCTGGTGAGCCATGCCCTGTTCTGATCCCTGGGTCAACCGCAAAGTCCACAGAGCTGGACTGAACCAAAAAGGCAGGGTGGGGCTGAATTGCTCAGGCGGCTGGATCAGAGTTGAGCCACCAGCTGTCAGCTGGGCCCCACCATGGGCGCTCCTGGCACAACCACGTGGAAGTTGGGTCAGCTATATGACTTCGCCGTGAGCCAGTTCCCTCCAGACGCCAGCCAGGAGAGACCATGGTGCATCATGGGAGATGGAGGCTGGCCAGGGAGCAGGGCTGTAGGGGCAAATGGAGGCATCCCGGCTATGGAACTCCAGCTCCCAGGAAGCACTGTGGTGGCTCAGGGGAATATTTCCCGGGAGTGGCCCAGGGCTCAGTAATTCCCGCTGGGCTGAGTCTTTTCCCCAGCTGCCCAGCACAGGATGCAGGGCTGAGGAAGACCCCAGCTTCTCTGGCCCCAGCTGAGGGAGACTTTGAGGGCGACATCTTTGGGGCGAATCCGGTTGACCTCAGGTTGTTTTGTGGTGGAATGGGCCAGGGCGTGGGAGAGGCGTGTTCTGGAGTCTCGGGGCCAGAGACTTGGGTGCAGAATTCCTGGCTCTGCCTATTAACAACAGCTGGCCCCAAGGGAGGCATGACAGGAGGGGGTGTAAACACTGTGGTGTAAATCTGGAGTGACCCCAAGCACCATCAATGCAGCTGCTCCAGAGTCACTCCATAGTCGCTATGGTGAGCAGTGCCCTTTCTGGAGTGCTATAGTCATTGTTCTGCAGATGCAAGCGTGCATAGCACTATCACAGCCTCTTAGGCCTTCCTTTGCTGAGC
The DNA here is from genome assembly GCA_007922195.1 of Podocnemis expansa. Taxonomy (NCBI): domain Eukaryota; kingdom Metazoa; phylum Chordata; order Testudines; family Podocnemididae; genus Podocnemis; species Podocnemis expansa. The sequence goes on along the minus strand of ML681984.1, from coordinate 2,376,976 downwards.
TCCTGCTTTGCCCTTACAGGCCTGCAGCTGGATGAGAACCTGGAACAGATGCAGCAAGGAACGATGCTGCGGAAGGTGAAATCCAGGAGCTGGAAGAAGCAGCGAGATTTCAAACTGCAGGATGACTGCATGACTGTCTGGTACAAGTCCAGGAAGACTGGCAACACCAAGCATGCCTGTGAGTACGGCGGCTGCTGCCTGCCGCTTGGTGGGTCATAAGTAGGGTTCAGAGTGAACAGCGTGCGGATGCACATGCACCCCCGTCAACAAGTGTGCATGTCCATCAGGTGTACCAAATGGGTACATGTACGATAGGAGTGTGGTTGTGTATATGGGTGGTGAGGTGCACGTGACTCTGTGTCCAGGCCAAAGGTGTGTGCCAGGTCTCTCCATGGGAAGCCCTGAGGTTCAGATGGTCCTTGCTTTATTCTGCGACTCTCTCAGGATGCCTAGACACTTAAACTCTGTGAGGGTGGCCCAGTCAGGCCCTGAGACTCTGCTAGTCTTAGCCATGCTTGGAGCCAACAGTCAGTGAATCCCAGTTCCCCGGCTCCCTTAGGGATGTCCCTGCAACATGAGGCCAACCTGGTTACAAACCAAACCTAAGTGAAAACAGGTTCTTGAGTTTCTAGAACTCACCAGGATGCAACCTAGTCTGAGGCAATTTTTCACTCATGGTTAGTTCTCAGCATTTTCAACCCGCAGGGCCAAAGGATCCACCTTCCCCAGATCCCAAGAGCACTAACTTCTTTCCCTTGGACGTGCTGGATAACTGAGGAGTCCCTCCCCTTCTGTTCATGATCCAGCCAACCAATATTCTTCAAGAGGGTATCCCTGATAAAGATCCCCCCGGCTGTTTGTCACTCCCTGGTGACTTCCCATCCCCCATCAAACTGGATGTGAATGTAAGGGCTGTTGTTGCGAGTGTCACCTAAGACCCCTTGGAACTTAAAACTCTAGAAGATGAGGGCTGGAAGGGACCTAAGAGGTATCTAGTCCAACTGACCCGCTGCTCGAAGCAGGACCAGTCCCAACTAACCCATCCCAGCCAGGACTTTGTCAAGCCGGCCCTTAAAAACCTCCAAGGATGGAGATTCCACCCACCTCCCTGGGTCACCCATTCCATTTCACACTTCCTAGGGAAAAAGCTGTTCCCAATATCCAGCCTAGACCTGCCCCACTGCAACTTGAGACTATTGCTCCTTGTTCTGCCTTGCTCAGTTTACGCTGGAGACCCAGGCAGACAGGCAGGACGAGATGCCTTAGTCTAGGACAAACGTGTGCATCAACTGTGCCTCCACACCCTCTTTCAGGCCCATGTTCCCAGCGCATCGCTCCGTGCACACTGCCTGGACAGACAGACGGAATGCCAGTGATGGCTGTGGGGTGTCCAGCTGTCAGAACAGACGGGTCTCGATGCACTCTTGTTGTGCACTCACACTGCAGGCAGTCGATGCAGTCGCTCTTTGGGGTACAGCCCTGCTGTGTGTATAAGAGGATTCAAAAACAAACGAGATGTTCCCTGAGGACAGGTCCAGCCATGGCTCTTAGCCAGGGATGGTCAGGGGCGCAGCCCTCATGCTCTGCGTGTCACTAAGGCCTCATCCGCACTAGGCTGTACACTGGCAAAACTTTTACACTCGGGGAAGTGAAGAAACACCCATGAGCAATGTAAGCTTTGCCATTTTATGTCTCTGTGTGGCCAGTGTGGTGTTGGTAGGAGATGCTGCTGCTGCTCATTGAGGTGCTTCTATAACGTCAGCAGGAGAGCTCTCACATCACACCACTACATAATCTCTTATGCCGGCAAAATGTCACTTGGGCATGTTTTTTTCACATCCCTGTGCAACAAAGTTTTGTGGACACAGGGGGTAGTGTTGACAAGGCCTCAGCCTCTGATGGCCAAGAGCTGGGAGTGGCCAATCAATGATCACCTGTTCTGTCCGTTCCCTCTGAAGCCCATGGCATTGGCCACTGTTGAAAGGCAAGATATTGGCCTAGGAGGGCCATTGATCTGACCCAATGTGGCCGTTCCCGTGGGTTGTCTGGACCCTGATTGTCAGACCCTCCCTCTTCCAACCCTCTCTATCAGCCCCCCTACTGTGACCCTGTGGGACACCATGCTGTGTGGATCAGGGAAGAGATCGCCAACTCATTCCCACAGGGTCCCCAGCACAGCTTAGGGCCTTCCAGCATTTAGATACCAACAGACAGTCCCTGAGAGGTGCCAGAGATGGATCTGAAGGTGATGACATGATGCAAACTTTGCCCCCCTGACTGGAGCCTGACCCACCCCTCCTACACAGTCTCCATCAGTGACGTGGAGATGGTGCGCGAGGGTCACCAGTCCGAGGTGCTGCAGAGCCTGGCTGAGGAGTTCCCGCCTGAGTGCTGCTTCACCATCGTCTTCCATGGACGCCGTGGAAACCTGGACCTGATCGCCAGCTCCCCAGAGGAGGCACAGTGCTGGGTCCAGGGCTTGCGCCGCCTGGTGGAGATTGTCACCAACATGGACCAGCAAGAGAAGATGGATCAATATCCTTCTGCTGGCCAGCCCCATGCTGCAGCTCACCCCTGCCCTCTTGGCTGCCAAGCTTCTCTCCAAAGAGCACCCAGATTGCCCCCCCTTGGGTGTTGCTGTCCCACTGGTGGGCAAGGGCCCCTTGGGCAGGAGTGTGTCACATGCTCATTTCCAGCGTGGTGGGCATTTAGCAGCACATGGCTGTGGGAACAGACTGGGGTAGCGTCAGGTCAACAAGGGGGATCCCACCAGCGCTCTCACACTATGGATGACACCTGCAGGCCAGGGCCCGGTGGCACGCGCTGAGTACATGGTGCTCCCTACACATGCGCCTGTTGCTTTCCTTAGCGCCCCCTTTGGCAGGTGGATCCGTGACTGGTTCCAGAAGGCTGACAAGAACAGGGATGGGCGCATGAGCTTCCAAGAGGTGCGGCAGCTTCTCAAGATGCTGAACGTGGACATGAACGAGGAGCATGCCCGCCAGCTCTTTCAGGTGAGTGCCAGGCTGGGAGCATGAAGCTGGAGCAATCGGGGTATCACCCGCTTTGCCCCAAAAGACAGGCCACCCCCCACACCTCTGGAGGCTGTTCTTGGAAAGTAAGCCCCTTGCCAGTGCACGTGACAAGGGCTGGTAGAAGTGTGGCCACTAGGGTTTTCCGCTTGGGGAGTCTGGGGGTCTCTGCTGGAGCCCACATGGGTCCAGCAAACAGTGGCCTCACTCCTCATCCCCCCCGCCCTCAGGGCTTGGCATTGTCTGCTCCTGGCAGCCAGCTGGAGAGGACACACTCACGAGCCCCCAAAGAGAAATTGGCTCCATAGCACAGGTGCCAGCATGCAGTTCAATCAAAGGAGAGTCACCTCTGCTCAGCATGCTAGCACCAGGGTCCATGGGCACCCATGAGCAGAACAGGGACAGACAGACACACGCATGAACTCCTTTCCCAGCCCTGCTGCTAGTCATCGAGGCTGGGGTGCAGACTGGACCTTCTGATGGCGCCTTCACCTGGTCCCTTGGGAGCTGGCAGGTCTCACCCCTGGGGGTTTAGAGGGGGTGCAGACAGTGAGCTGAGTCCCACAGTTTGGGTTAGAAAAACAGGAAAGAGATTTATCAGCCTGTTTTCCTTCCTTCCATCCACCAGCCCTCTGTACCATCATCTACCTGTAGCTACCCATTATCCATCCCTCCATCCACGTTCATCCATCCATCCTTCCATCCATCCATCTTTACTCATTATCCACCTATTCTTCTGTACCCATTGTCCATCTGTCCTGTCACCATCTGTAACCCACAGAGTGGTTTATAGCATATCTGAAGGTGGTAAAAAAAAAAAAAAAAAAAAAAAAAAAAAGGCCTGATCTCTGCAAGGCAGGTGGAGGCAGTTTTGGCAGCGGCTCCACTCCCGACATGTGTGGTCAGTGCCATGGGGCCATCAGTGCTGGCAGGGGGGAGGCGCACATGCACGGTCAACCCTGCAGCCTCCCCCCAGGCCCTGCTCTCATTGCAGATGGCGGACCAGTCGGAGTCGGGGACTCTGGAAGGTGAGGAGTTTGTGCTGTTCTACAAGGCACTAGTGCAGCGGGATGAGGTGCTGAGCATCTTCCAGGAGTTCTCTGAGGACGGGAGGAAGCTCACCCTGCTAGAATTTGTGGATTTTCTGCAGCAGGAGCAGCAGGAGGGGGGGAACACAGAAGAGCTTGCCATGGAGCTGATCACCCAATATGAGCCATCAGAGACTGGTAAGGGTTGCAGAACAGAGAGGGAAGAGCTGTAATATCCCTGCTGGACCAGGCCTGGGCTCTGAGGCAGGCGTGTTCCCTAAAGGGCCCAGCTAGCCCTTTGCTTGGTCTGGAATTGCATGTGCTGAGTGTGTGTGGTGGGGGGGGAGTCTCAGCTTTTCCTGGCGGGGCCAGAGGATCCGGTTCCCAGCTGAATTAATCTTCCAGACTGGGAGCTCCATGGCTCACCGTTTTCAGGTGGGTGCTCCCTGATCTCAAGCCGAGGTTTTCATGCATCCCTTACGCTTTTCCCTCTTACCATGACAGCAGCTGTATCAATGCTGACCATGCTGAGACAGTGTCATTGCTGGGGGGAAGGTTTTTCCAGGGGGGACAGTGACCTCCAGTGTCTGTGAACGGGATTTTCTTGGTCCGAGATTGTAATAAAAGGTTGAACACCTCAGGCTTCCTGAGAGCCCCTGACCAAAAAACACCGCTCCAGCGTTGACACTAGGAAATCGGATTGACCGTCTGGTAGCCAGTGGAGCCTCTACCCCCAGCTCCTCCCTGTGCCACTGATGGCAGCTGGGCTTGGTCCCCAGCACAGAGCCAGATCTGGGGCAATTTGAAGTGGCGACAAGGATACAGTTTGGTGCAGAGCTAACGAGCCCACCCTGCTACACGGGTGCCTGTAATTCTGTGAGCAGTGACAGAGCAAGAGTTGTCTGGCGCAGGGTTTGTTTTGATCACCCCAGTGCTGCCTAATTGCCTGAGTTTCTCTGGCTCCCTAGACATTTAGTGATTTTTTTCCTCCTCCCTCTTATTATTGGCTTTGACATTTGATCAGCTCTCTGGCCATAGTAATTGCCAGGATCACTATTTTTCCCTTTTGGAAAGATTGGCTCCACGCTTGCTTTCCTTCTACACCTCTTTCCCTGAGGAGATGGAGCCCTCCCAGGGGTGAGCCAGCAATCTGCATGCTTCCTGGTTCTTTGACACCACACTTTGTATGGACACCTTTGTCTCCAGCCAAGGCCCGTCACGTGCTCAGTGTTGATGGCTTCCTCCTGTACCTGCGCTCGCCGGAAGGCTCTGTCTTCAACCCTACTCACGGGGAGCTCTGTCAGGACATGACCCAGCCCCTCTGCCACTACTTCATCTCCTCCTCGCACAACACCTACCTGATCGAGGACCAGTTCCGGGGCCAAAGCAGCATTGAGGGCTACATCAGGTGTGTCAGGAGAGGGATGCTGCTCCCGCAGTGTGTTGCCGGTCTCCAAAGGGGGCCAGCATCAGGAATAAGGGGCTGCAGGGGAGCCTCTGTGTTACTCCTGACTCAGTGTCCCAGCATGGTGGGAGGGACACTATGTTTTTCCAGTGAGACATAAACCCAATGTTCTGATCCAATATGGTCATCAGCCCCTCTCTCCCCTGTCCTCTTTCAGTAGACCCCTAGTGTTAGCCCCACCACCCCAGCCAAGCTCAGCTGTAGGGCACGTCTTTCCCCCACCCTAAACCTCTGCCCTGAATAGGCTATTCCCCTTCACTTCCTGACTTGTACAGTGTTGCTGTTGAGCAGCTGCCACGTTCCACTCAGAGGGGGCTGCATCACTATGACAGGTAAGATCTGTAACCCAGGCCTCCTGGGATAACCACATGAAAATGCAGAGATCAGGGCAAGCTTCAAAATGAAAGTAAATTCTCTCAGCACTGATGGGTGATACTGAAGTCAGACTTCCCAAATCAGTAACAATCCATGCTCCTGATTCCCCACATCTAGGGTTACCAGATGTCAGACAAAAGGTGGACATGTCCTCCTTTTTACCTTCACATCCTCCATTCGGTAGGCATTTTATAAAACATGATTTTGTCTGGCTTTTTACTTACATGGGTTAAAGTATGCTGGAATGCCCCAGAACACCCTATTTTTAGGGGGGAAGCATTCCAGAGCCCCCTAAAAACAGAAGACTATTACATTAATACTACATTTTCTCCATGTGTCCTCCAAAGTCCTCCTTTTCGTACTTCCCTGTCCTCCTTTCCATGCTTTGGTATCTGGGAAGCCTACACACATTGGGTATCAGGAGCATTAAAAAATACAAACAGTCCCCTTACTGCATTTCAGCCACTGGTTCCCAAATAGCCCCTGGGTCCAGTAAAGAGATAAGTTACTTCAAACTCCAATCTCTTTACCCAAAAAGGGTTCCTCTAAACCCAGAGGGCCAGCCACATTACACAGAACAATATAGGCTTGGATCTTACCCAACCTACCATGCTGCCAGTCAATTCTTTAGTAACTACAACCAAAGGTTTAATATTAAAAAAAAAACAAAACAAAAAACCTTTGGGAAATGTTAAAGGATTAAAGCAAATCACCTACATACAAGGATTAAGAGTCCATGTAAAGCAAGTCTTTGGAAGAATTTGGAGTTTGCTGACTTGTTCAGTTCCTCTGGTCAACACCCAGCACCTGGGTGGGCCTCAGTCCAGAGCCATAATGCTCTGTTTTGCCACCTGGGGCATGTTCCGATTGGAGCCGGCACCACAAAACCCACCCTTTAATAGAGTGGCTCTATTAAGCCTCTCCGGCGTGCTCGGGGAAAGACCCATTGGCCTTGCCGTAGTTATGGCTCTGCCTCAGTCCTTTGTTCAGTCGCAGATGAACAGATCTAGAGGTAGATGTTAGATGAGGGCTAGAGATAAAATGGAGATGCTGCTGCTACCCCTTTTATCATCTCTACTCACACACAGCTGGTGAGGTATTTTCCAGAAACAAAACAGTTGAGTCATATGGTCAAGTCTTAGTGTCTCAACAGGTTTCTCCTTGGGCCCACTGTCCCTGTGAGCTTCCTTAATGGGCCACCAAGAAGACAATGGCTATGGACATCCTGTCTGGAGAGTTTCGCAGAACCAAATAAGTTGAAACACAGATATGACAAACATATTCTTAACTTCTACTACAGCTATGACACCTACATCTAAATCTTAGCATCACATCCAGCGGATTGTAATGTTTCTACTGGCACCCACCATGGGTAGCTTCCATGGAGTATTGCAATTATGGAAATATTGATATGAAATAGTATCATAAGCGATCCCCTAACACCAGCTGGCGTCACTCCAGAGCAAAGGTGCTGTATGGCGATTAGCATGCTTTGCTTTGCAGCAAGGTAGGAGGGTCAGGCTGAGTCATTTGACCCCTGTGAGTAGGGGAGGGAGGGAGCCCATTGCTGGCAGAATTAGACCTGGCCCCACTTACTCCTCTGGATGAGACCAAGAGGAAAGTCACAATTCCTCAAGGCCCTGAGAGAAGCAGAGACTCATGCAAGGCCAGTGGTGGAGCTGGGAGCCCCCTTGACTTTCCCCACACCAGGCCTGCTGGCCTGGCAACCCCAAGGCGTTGCTGTCTGAAGCATCACTGAGCAGGTGGCAGGAGCTTTTGCCTCCAGCCCCCGTTGGTGACTGGGCCAGGCTGTCACACTTCCAAGGAGCAGGATGCTGACCTCAGCTGGGGTTGGTGGCAGAAGGCGCTGAGATGAGCAGCCTGCGAGGGGCCCACCAGAGAATGTGAGGTTGTGTCTCATGGGGCATCTCCTTTTGGCAGGGCTCTGAAGCGAGGCTGCCGCTGCTTGGAGGTGGACTGCTGGGATGGGCCCAATGGGGAGCCCATCGTGTACCATGGCCACACGTTTACCTCCAAGATCCTCTTCAAGGATGTGGTCGCCACCCTGGGGCAGTATGCCTTCCAGGTAGGGCAGCCCCTGCCACCAGGGGGCACAAGCTGGCTCCTTGGGACAGGTTCTTAGGTCCAAACCCCTGGGGTGGGTCACATCAGGGGTCGGGGTTGGGAGCAGCCTGCCCTTTCCCTCTTGCTAAGTGGGTAGGGGGAATCCCCCTGGAGGAGAGGCCGAGGCTGGCATCGCACAGCTCTGGGTGTGTTTGCTGTGTGCCTGGCTGCTGAGCTCTTGGTGAGCAGCTGTCATGTTCTGCTCAGAGGTGGCTGCCTTACTGTGACAGCTGAGGGCGTCTCTCCAGCAGAAATGTGCTATGTGGGATTAGGATCATCTGCTTTATGGGGAGGGAGGAGGTGCTTGGTGGAGTCACCTGCCAAAGCGGCAGCACAGGCTGATGTGCTGCAAGCAAGGTCCAGGCCTCAGATCTTCAGTTTCCCTCTACTCCGTTGGGAATGGAGCGGGAGAGAGAGCTAGGAAGGTCCTCACTGCAGCCTCGTGCAGCTGCAGCCCAGTACGGCCAGGGTCTGCTGCAGTGCTGGGGGTGCCATTCTGCAGGGAGAGTGAGGGTGCTGGGGGTGCTCTGCCTGCCCCAGGGACCAGGTGCCACAGGCTCCTTTCTTTGCAGGTGTCTGACTACCCCATCATCCTGTCCCTGGAGAACCACTGCAGTCCAGAGCAGCAGGACGTCCTGGCACAGCACCTGACGAGCGTCCTGGGAGAACAGCTGCTCACGGCCCCCATTGAGGGCTGCGTCCCAACCCAGCTGCCTTCGCCGGAGGTAGAGGAGAGGCTGGGGGTGGGGGGCTGTTGCTGCGAGGGGGGCACCTGCCCTGCAGCTCTGAGCTCTCCTGCATGGGTCTTGGCCATCCCTCTCTGCCAGTGACAGCTACCCTCAGATGCCAGCTGATAACCAATCTGCCCTGCGCGCCCCCGGCCACAGCCTGCTGTTCCCTGGCAGGGTCCCTGAAGTGGGGCACTTGCTCCAACTGCGGCTGTGCTGTGGGGCCCCCAGGGGGAGGAGGAGTTGGATTTTCCCCTTTCTCCAGTGAGGATGCTGTCCTGCATCTGTCCCCCCATACTGTGTCCATCCACCCTGTCGTGCCCCATCTGCCTGGCTTCCCTCCCTCTGCCCCGGGTGTTCCTGCAGGAGCTGAGAGGAAAGATCCTCCTGAAGGGGAAGCGGGCTGGGAGCCCAGCACACTCTCTGAGCGGGCACCCAGAGGAGGTCCTGGAGGCAGAGTCGTCTGATGATGATGATGATGATGATGGGCCCGAGGCGGAGGAAGATGGCCTAAACCAAGAGAGGAAGACCAAGGTATGGAGACAACCCCCTCAAGTGGGGGTGCTCCTGGAGGGTGCGGCTCTGTGAATGGGCAGTGGCTGCCAGAGGTGGGGTCCCAGGGACAGCTCTGTGCAGTGAGAAGACACTCTCCTGCACCTCACCCAGGGACTTCCCGGGGTCTAGGGTTCGCCACCCCGCTCCAGAAGGCCCTGGTGCCATGGAAAATGCCAGCCGGTGGAGGAGCTGCCCCAGCCCAACCAGCTGCAGAGGCCTTGATCCACTCCATCAGTGTGAGGAGTTATCCTGGTGGTTGGCTGCCCCTGGAGAGGGATGCTCAGGGACACTGTCCATGACTGCATGACCCAGCGTGCACATCCCTGGGCGCTGGCCTACCCCTGGAGCTCCGTGCCCAGAGCCAGTCCAGCCTGCCACAGGCAGCCAGTCCTCTGCCCTTCCCCTGGGCTCTGACCCACTTGGCATGTGGCAGAGGTCCACACAGAGCCAGGACTGGACAAAAGGAAGGAAGGAGAGCAGCAGGATATGGACCCAGACTTCAGGAAAGCAGACGCTGACTGCCTCAGGGAGCTGGCAGGCAGGAGACCTTGGGAGGCTAATAGGAGGGAGAATGGCATCCCAGGGAGCTGGCTGGATTTTAAGGAAACCTTGGCGAGGGCACAGGAACAAACCATCCCAATGTGCAGAAAGACTAGCAAATATGGCAGCCAGTCAGCTTGACTTAGCAACATCTGGGGGGCTGAGATGCAAAATGGAAGCTTCTGGGGGGTGGAAGCTCAGTCAGAGGAGTAGGAAGGAATATGAGAATCCTGCCTGAGCATGCAGGGGTGAAAGCAGGAGGGCCAAAGTCCAGCTGGAGTTGCAGCTTGCATGGGATGTGAAGGGAAACAAGGAGGTTTTCTACAGGTCTGCTAGCAGCAAGAAGAAGGTCAGAGAAAGAGTGGGCCCCTAACTGAATGAGGGAGGCAATCTTGGGACAGATGATGTGAAAGAGCTGAAGTCCTCAATGCTTCTTTTGCCCCTGTCATCACAGACAAAATCAGTTCCCAGACTGTCCCTGGGCCACACAGAATGGGAAAGGGTGGGAGAGCAGCCCTCGGTGCTGGAAGAACAGGCAGGTTCAGGACTGTTTAGAAAGGCTGGACACATACAACGCCTTGGGGCTTCACGCAATGCATCCGAGAGCGCTGAGGAAGTTGGCTGATGTGACTGCAGAGCCATTGGCCATTATGTGGTGATTGGGGAAGGTCCCAGGTGACTGGGAAAAGGCAAATCTAGCACTCATCTTCAGAAAAGGGAAGGAGCAAGGTCCTGGGAAGTACAGACCAGCAGCCTAACCTCAGTCCCTGGAAAAATCACGGAGCAGGTCCTCAAGGAGCCCATTTTGAAGCACTTGGAGGAAAGGAAGGTGATCAAGAACAGTCAGCATGGATTCACCAAGGGCAAGTCATGCCTGACCAACCCAATGGCCTTCTGTCATGAGATGGTTGGCTCTATGATGTGGGGGAAGCAGTGGACATAGCAAAGGTTTGGATGCAGTCTTTCACAGTATTCTCGTCAGCAACTTAAAGTATGGGTTGAATGAATGGACTATACAGCGGATAGAAAGATGACTCGATTATTGTGCTCAGAAGGCAGCTGGTAACAGGCAGAGAGCCCCAGGGGTCGGTGCAGGGACCAGTTCTGTTCAACATCTTCATTAATGATCTGGAGGGTGGGGGAGATGTGCCCTCAGTGAGTTTGCAGGTGACACTTAGCTTGTGGGGGGGTGGTGTTAGATAAGATGGAGGGCAGGGATAGGACACGGAGAGACCTAGCCAAATGGGAGGTTTGGGCCACAGACAAAAAAAAAAAAAAGAAAAGGCTCAACAAGGACATGTGCAGAGTTTAGCACTTAGCGAAAAGAATCCCACACGCTGCTACAGACAGGGACCGACTGGCTGGGCAGCAGTTCTGCAGGAAAGGACCTGGGGCTGCCAGTGGACAAGAAGCTGGATCTGAGTCAACAGTGTGTCCTTGTTGCCAGGAAGGCTAACAGCATGTCAGGCTGCATTAGGTGGAGCATGGCCAGCAGATCGAGGGACGTGATTATTCCCCTCTATTTGGTGCTGGTGAGGCCCCATTTTGTAGCACTGGGTCCAGTTTTGGGCCCCCACTGCAGGAGGGATGCAGACAAATTGGAGGAGGGAAACAAAAATGATTAGCAGGCTGGGGCACATGACTTATCGAGAGAAGCTGCGCGAGCTGGGCCTGTTCAGTCTGCAGAAGAGCAGAGTGAGGGGGGATTTGACAGCAGCCTTTACCTACCTGAAGGGGATCCAGGGAGGATGGAGCTGGGATGTTCTCAGTGGTGGCAGAGGACAGAACAAGAAGCAATGGTCAGAGGAGGTCTAGGTTGGCTATTAGGAAAAAAATCAACAGGAAGGTGGTGAGGCACTGGAATGGGTTACCAGGGAGGTGGGGGAATCTCCATCCTTGGAGGTTTTTAAGACCTGGCTTGACAAAGCCCTGACTGGGTTGGGTTAGTCAGGGTTGGTCCTACTTTGGGCACAGGCTGGACTAGATCCCCCTGAGGTCCCTTTCAAACATCATCTTTTATGGCAGTGGTTATTAAGCTTTTTTTCTTGGGACCCATTTGAAAAATATAGTTTATGCCCACAACCCAACAATTCCATGTTTCGGCAATGTGTTCCAGTCTTTTGAAGGCAGCAGCAGGGGCATCACAACCCAGTACTGGGTCCCAGCCCATGGTTTGAAAACCCCTGTTTTGTGAAGCAGGTCAAGGGACTGGCTGACTGCATCATCTACTGCCACAGCGTCCCCTTTCGTGGCTTCCAGCAGGCACTTGCCCACCACCGGCCCTACGAGATGGCATCTCTGTCAGAGGCCAAGGCCAGGAGGCTGATCAAGGAGGCAGGTAAGGATGGGGGGGTGATCAGCAAGAGAACGAAACACACAGAAACATCCAAGACAGCATTCTGGGGCCAGCGTGGGGCATGCTCACTGGGCATCCCAGAGCACTGCCCAGGGCTGAGGGGCACAAAGCCAGCATTTAGACCCAGCTCAGGACCCAGCCTGCAGTGAAGGACTGTGGGATACTGTGTTCGGGGGTGTTGATGGCCTAAGATCCAATGGGTGCAGCACCAGGCTGGGAGCCAAGACGCCTGGGTTCTATTCCCAGCTCTGCCACTGCCTACCTCTGGGAGGTTGGGCAAGGCCCTTAGCCCCCCCCCCATGCCTCAGTTTCCCTGCTGTCCCATGAGGACAATGATGCTGACCCTGCTTTGGGAGCCACACAAAAGCTTGCGTCAAGTGCCAGGATCACACCCACCACAGGGCTTTCTGGAAAGCTGTGTTAGCCAAAGCCCCAGCCCTGGGTGAGGGTGCCTGGACTGCATCAGATGGGCTCAGCATTATGAGCCCTTCTGGCTGGTCTGAATCTAGGGCTGGCAGCCAGGGCAGGGCAGTGCTGCACTGAGGAGCTGCTCCAAGGCCACTGGTCTTGTCAAGCCTGGCAAAATCCACCACCTTCAGCAGCAAACCCAGGACACCGTCCCCCCAGTTGCTCACAGAGCTGGTGGGTACAGCAGCTTAGGCTCCACATGTCCCATGTCCCTCCAAGCCAGCTCCAGCTCACTAGTACCCAGCCTTGGTGCCGGGGGGCAGCTACAGCTGGCAGCAGAATCCAGCCAGTGGCTGGGTCAGCACCACAGCCCCACACCCTGATCCAAGCCCCACATGGCCCAGGCTCTTGTGCTAGGCCAGCTCTGGCCCATCAGCTGCTTGCACACACAAGCGGGTGGGGCGGGCTGGGTCAGGAGAGCAAGGGGTGACTTGGGAGCCATGGGTGGACCAGGGTGCCCTGTGATGGTGGTGGGGGTCAGCAGGGCTGGGGTGTGAACATCTCCTTCTTCCATTAGGGAATGAATTTGTCCGTCACAACGCCTGGCAGCTGACGCGGATCTACCCCAGGGGGCTGAGGACAGACTCCTCCAACTACGACCCGCAGGAGATGTGGAATGTGGGCTGCCAGATTGGTAGGACCCTGCCCCCCGGCCCAGCCTGCGCCCTGCGGGGTAGGAGATGCGGGGTGGAGGCCTGGGGCCAAACCCCAAGCGAGTGTTCTGGGCTCACAGGGCCCCAGACGTCAGACATGCCAGCCAGGCCCATAGGTATGCTCACAGGCATGGGAACCTGGCCCACCGATGGGCTGTGGGGCCACCCAGGGGGCCGGGGTCCTGACCCTGGCTAAGGGGGCTCCTGTTTAACAGCCCCTGAAGTGTATGCAGCTGCTGCCTTCACTTCCTGTCCTAAACTGCTAGGAAGTAGCTGGCAGCGCGGGGGGGGTTGAGGGTTAACAAGCTGTTGGTGAGCCCTGAATGGAAGGGGTGGCTGAGCCCCAGGAGGGCTGGTCCTGGTGCCATGGCCACACTTGTTCTTCTGCCTCCCTCCTCGCAGTGGCCTTGAACGTGCAGACGGCCGGGGCCGAGATGGATCTGTGTGATGGGCTCTTCCGGCAGAACGGCAGCTGCGGTTACGTGCTGAAGCCGGCTTTCATGCAGGACGTGGCAACCATCTTCAACCCTGATGAGCCCCAGAGCTGGGCTGGGGGCGGCCCATGGAGCCTGGCCATTCAGGTACGTCAGCCTCCTGGAGTCTTCACGGGGAAAGACCCCCTCCCAGGATCCTCTCTCCAGTGGGAGCAAGGAGGCAAGGCTGGGGGCAGCCTGGTGCTAGTGGGGTCAGCTGGGCACAGGGTGCTGGGGCAGTCCTGGCACAATGGAGAGATGCCCTGGGCATCCTCACAGAGACCCAAGGATCTACCACCTGCCCCGCGGCCAGCCCAAGGAGCTCCAGTCTCCCCAGGCAAGGTTTCCGTCCCACTGTCCTCCCAGAGTCCCGGGGGGCTTCTTTTCACCTGCCTCCACCCTCTGGGAGGCGGAGGGGGAGAAGCCCTAGCCAGGCACCACCTCCCCTTGTGGCATGGCCACCTGAGGTTCCCTTCCCCCATGGACTGGGACCCCAGAGGCTGCTCCTGGCCTAGGGTCCCGGGAAGGATCAGCGTCTTGCTGGGTGGCATCCGGGAGCCTGCAGAGGGCTCTGGCAGAGCTGACTGAGCTACGTGGCAGTTGCTTCTCATTAGCACTCATTCAGTCAGCTGGTGTTGCTGCAGGTCATCAGTGGCCAGCAGCTCCCCAAAGTGGGCAGAAGCAAGGTGAGCGCTATCATCGACCCGCTGGTGCGCGTGGAAATCCATGGTGTCCCCCTGGACCGGGCCAGGCAGGAGACCAAACACGTGGAGAACAACGGTGAGTCCAGCCCAGCTGTTGTCCCTGATGAGGAATGTGGCCGCCTGGTGCAAGTGAGCCGCTGGCCCTCCTGGGCCAGCTCCTCTGTCCCTGTTCCCTGGGACTCAGGGCCAATGCTGCCTGCTTCCTGCTCCAGGCTTTAACCCCCACTGGAGAGAGATGCTGCAGTTCAAGGTCCATGTCCCTGAGCTGGCCCTGGTGCGCTTCGTGGTGGAGGATTATGACAAGACATCCAGGAATGACTTTGTGGGCCAATTCACCCTGCCCTTTGCTAGCCTCAAAGCAGGTGAGTGTGGTGCACCCAGTGCCAGGCAGGGAGCTTCAGCCTGAGCCTGGCAGTGCTGTGGCAGCACCAGGGCAGGAGAGTGGTAACCAGTCAGGGGAGCAGTGCTGGAGCAAGGGACAACCCCCTGGCAGGTGCTAATGGTGCACGGGGGGGGCGGCATTCAGAGAACAGTTGCAAGCAGGCAGTGTGCAGGCTGGAGCAGTGAGCTGTCCCCATGGGGCCCAGAGGGGATGAGAAGAGCAGAGAAAAAGGGCAACCTCCAGCTAGTGTTGGATGCAGGAGGGGAGAGCCCTGCCCAAGGTAGTGCAGGATGCTTTAGGCATTAACTAGGACCTAAGAAGCCCTCTGGAATAGAGCCAGAAGGAGGCGCCTCTCACCTGGGCCTGGCAGCCAAGGGCACTTCTCCCCAACAGTCGTAGGGTTGAACCCAGCTGTCTGGTCTCTTCTCTGCAGGTTACCGCCATGTCCATCTCCTCTCCAAGGACGGCACGCCTATCCCACCCTCTTCTCTCTTCATCCACGTTCAAATCACGGAGCTTCCTGCTGCCGAGTAGGTCAGAGCAACATCCTGCTCCCCCATGAATGGCTCCGTCTTGAGCAGGGGGCGCAGACAGGTGCTGGAGAGAAGCCCCCTGGCCCTGCTGCTTTGCACCATGTTCTCCCTGCTCCTCACTCCTCTGGCTGACAGTTGGGGGCCAGATCAAACTGTTTCAATGAGAAAAGTCTGTCACAGAACTGACCTCTAACAGGGGGAGGAGACAGACTTCCCTGGAGGTGCCTTTTCCCCAGCTGCCCACTACTGCATCCCTGAGAGGGCCCTCGGAAGTAGCAGTGCTGCCTGCCACTGGGGACAGGAGCCTGGGCTAGATGGCCCTCGGCTCTGGCCCAGCCTGGCCATTCCTAGGACAGCAAGACCCAGAGCAGCTGTTGCAGGCAATCCCGTGCCACCCGGTTGTACACTTGGCACCCTCACATCCCATGGCCTCATGCCAGCTCCTTCCCCTCTGGCGGCTGGCCTTGTCACACAGCGTATTAATGCGCACGTCCTGTGCTATTGAGGTAGGCGGCTCCTTGTGACTCTCTGCCCTGAACCTGCGTTTGTGGGTCTGTAAAAGCTTCTGATCATCTGGGCCCGAGTCCCCTCCCCTTAACCTCACCAGGACAGGGCAGTCAGTGAAGGTTTCAGAAGCTCCTGCAATAAATAAATGTGTTAGTCTGTAAAAGTGCCACAGGATGCTTTGTTTGCCAGGCTGATCTATAACCTAAGCTGCATTTAACTGTGCTGCTGTCTCCTTCATGGCCCTGGACAAGCAAACCTGGCTGTCTGCAAACAGCAAAGCAAGAGCAGGGACCCAGCGTGTAAAGGATCCTCTGTTAGGGCCCATGCCAGAGTCCCAGGAGGGGAATTGGACTCAGATCTCACACTCCATGGGCTAATAGTTCCTAACCACTACTGGAGCTAAGCAGACCCTGAGCTCCTTTTGCCACAGATGGGCCAGCAGGGCACCCCGTAGGAAGTCAAGTCATCATGATCCGAGTGTCACACTACTGCCTCTTGGCTGGGATGATGGGCTGCAGCTCGTTAAAGTGGCCTGCTGGAGATAGGAACAGAAGGAGCAGCAGCAAGTTGGAGTGGTACTCTGCAGAACAAGAGAACAGCAAGCTGGGGGAGCCACTGCTGGTTGACTGGAGGAGTGAACCCATTTTGGCCCTAGCCTTGCTGCACTCTAAGGACAAGAGCCAAGTTGCTGAAAGTGCCAGAAGTCACCATGGCAGGAAGCTGCAGAGAGGCACGATAATGAACATGGCCTGATGTGCAGAGAAAGGGCCCCTCCAAAACATCCTGCTTAGTCCAAAACTCTGAACACCTCAGCCTCCAAGACCTTGTCCAGCCTCCCCAGCAACCAGCACTGCCTTTCCCCACTTCCCACCACCTCTTGCTGCTTCACTTGGGTATCTTGATATGCCACATACAGAACACACAGGCATACAAACCAGCACTAGCTGCATCATGGATCTGTTGCCTGTCCTCTCCTTTTGTATAAAAGGGAGATAATAAAATAGTGGCTGCCTATAATGCAAGAGGCTGGCTTCTTTGCATTCTTGTATGCTAATGGTAGAAGGGTAAATTCTACAGGGGGGTGAACTCCAGTGCCTGGCTTTAAATGAGCATATTGATCTAACAGGTGTCAGAGAAGTGCGGTGGAACAATGATATTTAACAGGGCACAGTAACGCTGGGGTATAAAATCCACAGGAACGAAAGAGTAGGTCGTGCTGTGTGTGAAAGAAAGCATTCAGTCAAATAGAGTAAAGATCTTAAATTAATGAAACTGTGCCACAGAATCTATGGCTAGAAAGTCGATGCTTGACTAGTAAGAATAGAGCAGAAGGGAGACACAACTGACCACCAGCCCAGGACAGTGAAACTGCAGAGAGTTAGAGAAGCCACAAAAAGCAGCAAACCCAATAATATTGGGAGATTTCAATTATCCCCTTGGCTGGGCACAGGTCACCTTAGGACAAGATATGAGATAAAATTTCTAACCACCATTCATGACTGCTTCCTGGAACAGCTAGCCCTAGAACCCACCCAGGCAGAGAGAGTTCCCAATTGAGTCCTAGCAGTGCACAGGAGCTGGTCCAAGAAGAGAAGACAGCTGAATGGCTCAGCAAGAGACCACAATGTAACTAAATGGAATTTGTTTCTGGGGAGAATAACCTCAAAGATGCCTCCCCCCCCCCAGCATTTCACTTCAGAAAGGGGACAGGAACAAACCTGAGGAAGCTAGTTAAAATGGGAATTCAAAGGAATGGTCTCAGGTGTGATATGACTGCAAACTGCTGCTTCTAAAAACCACTGCAGTATAGGCTCAAATTAAACATCTTCCCCAAATAAAAATGGGTGTCAGGGCACTCATGCAACGTCATTTGTCTAAGCTGCATCCTCAGCCATGGATGGGGGCCTGCCAGTAGAGGACCTGAGGCCACGGAAATTTTGCTAGGTTTGACAAAACATCTTCCAGACTCTAGTTATGTGCAAGAGAGAAAGTAACTAAAGCTAACGGGTCAATGGTGCAGCTCAAACAGCTTTCTAAGGAGCACATCTCATCCCCTGCTGCCCAGAGATCCCCTCCCACTACTGTTCTGGATGCATTTCTGCGACCTGGCTCTCCCCACTGGAGGCTCTAGCTACCTGGGCCAAGCTCGCACAAAATACTTCTTTGAAAACAATGTCATGAACAGCTTACAGCAGGTCAGGGCAAGCCACTTCAGCCTTCCCACCTGGACAGCAGGGAGAAGACTGCTCCGACCCAGAGTCTTGCAGCTACACTCGCTGCGACTGCTAAGGTGTTCAGAGAGCAGTAGCTAGAAAGGGAATTGTTTCTCTTGCCTGTGAGCAGGAGAGAAGGGGCGGTTTATACAGTACTCAGACAGCCACGGCCCCCCCTTTGCTCATTGTTACAAACCAGGCATGGCCAAACTGCGGCTCAGGAGCCACATGTGGCTCTTGAATGAAAAACTGTGGCTCCTGGAAGAATGTCAGCAAATCAGTTTAGGAAAGCAGGCCCAGCCTAGGAGTTCAGTAAGGAGTTGGGATGATGGGGAGAAGTGCAGCATGGTCAGGATTTTAAAAAACTCTCCACTAGCCTGCAGTCCTCTACATCAAGCAGCAGTTAAGTTTTTACTGTATAGACCTAGTTTTCATGGTAACCTTAAGTAATTATTAGAATCTGACATTAGTAGGATCAATATTTGTTCTCTTTTTACAATAAAATTAAAGTGTACAACTAATTTTAAACTTAGTAATTTTGGAGTTGGTAAAAGTACATGGCTATATGCCTCAGTGAAGCTTGCAAAGGTTTAATCAACTTGTGTGGCTCTTGAGTTCTATAAGTTTGGCCACCCCTGCTATAAACTCTACTTTCTGACAGCTGCTTTCAGCAAAACTGCAGAAGGACGTGCAATGGTGTGCGTAACATTGCTTCCGACAGCCCTGAGTGTCCCCCAGCCAAGCAGTGAGCAGCCTCTCTAGACCAGTGGAGTGAAGGCAGTCGGGGGGAGAAGGGAGAATAGGTGCTGCTGAGCTCCAGTGTGGGCATGGCCAAGTAACAAGCTCCTCAGGCCTCAGTTTCCCCACTTAGCTGCCTCTAGGGTGTGCTGTGAGCATCCAGGCTGGAAATGTGATGTGCTCAGGAGAGGCATAGCTAGGAGACTTCACTGGAAAGGGAAGCTGGGCTCTCTGCAGAGCTGAAAGATGCCATGAGGCATCGAATCCAGCCCCTAAACACACCCCAGAGCACTGTTTTCCAAGCCAGGAATCTGACAAGGCCATCCACATTTCAGTCTCAAATGCTCAGAGCTCCATCCAACACTCCCACCTAATGATGGACTATCAATGTCTAAGCCTGCTGAACTCTTCACTGGGCACTGGATCTCCTGCCTGGGGAGCCACCTGGCCCCCTGAACTGTGTAGGAACTTGGCCACCATCTTTCAGGCCCCCTTTAGCTTTGAGATGCTAGTCACTGGGAAGCAAATTCCCAACATTCGGCTCAAAGGAGCCTTTGCAGTGCATTGGAGCATGCCCAAAGCCTCCTTGCATCAGTGCACCCTGTGCAGAGGGGTGCTGAGTGGCATGATCTGCTGCAAGTGGAGGTGGGAGAGAAGTCGCTCACACAGCAAGTGGACCCTGAGTGCTGTGGAGCTCCGCTCTATGGGGAACCGTGGGGTGACAGAGGGGACTCACCACTATGGAGTGGGGCCTAGAGGTTCCACCCAGCTGGGGGATCTAACTCCAGCCCAGTGGCCGGGGAAGGCTGATGACACTTCAGGACAGAAAAAGCCCAGGTACAAAGAGACAGAGCCCCCTCAGACTTAGAAACGAGAGCGGAGTTTCCTTTTATACAGCTGCATATTTTACATCCCATATTCACATTGCCTATACACATGTCCACTTTAGATGAGGCCTGCGCTCATGGGGAGCCAATGAGAACTCACCCTAGTGCGGCCCGTGTGGGTCTGGCCCCAGGCTCGGAGCATGGGGTGAGCCAGCATCTCTGCCCTGCACTGATGGCTGGACCCCATCCTCACCTTCCAGCTTGAGGGGCACATCGGCTGGCTCCAGCTGGGCGTCATGGAGGTAGAGCGTAGGGGTGCTGGTGTCCTTGCCAACGCCTTGGCTGAGATCACCTGTGCTGCAGTCAGGGTGGTGCCTCTGGATGTGCTTGATGACCTGGAACTTCTGCTTGGCCTTGTAGCTGCAGTAGCGGCAGAAGAAGGGGTGCTCGTTGGTGTGGGTGAGGTAGTGATGCCGCAGGCCGGCCGCCCAGCGGAAGCCACGACGGCAGACGTTGCAGACATACGGTTTATCCTCACTGTGCTTCTTCAGGTGGGTCTTGAGGAGGAAGCGGGTCTTGAAGGCTTTCCCGCACTGCTCACAGATGAAGGAGCGGGCATCGCGGTGCCGCGTCTCCCTGTGGATACGCAGCGCATCAGCCCGGTTGGTGCGGTACTCACACTCGTCACACCGGTAGGGCTTGTGGCCTGCAGGTGGAGAGATGGAGCTGCTCAGGCAGAGAAGACTGGGGAGAGGGGCCAGAAACAGGCACGGCCCCGGCTCCCAGCCTGAGAAGTGAACACGGTCTCCAAGGTGAGGCTCATCCAACCCCTCCACCCTCGGCACTAGGGACAGGAAGAAGAGGGATGCCCAGTCACTAGGGACAATGCAGACAGGCCACGCCCTGCACACACCCCATTGCCCCCTCTCTCCACATGTGGGGGGAACAAGGCCAGTGGGCCTCTCTGCCCCCATGGGCTGGAAGAGACAGCAGAAAAGGGGCGCCCATTCCTGTTCCCAGCAAGAGACTTGGGCTTTGGCCACCTCCCTCCCCCAGCACTGGTCCTTGTTAGCCCAGGGTCTGGCATTCTCTGCTGCCAACTGCTTGCCACCTCAAGCATTCAGTCAACTTGCAGGCAGCTCGTCCTAAGTTTCCTGCCCCACAGCTGTCGTGACTCTGCTACCTCCTCCAGGGAGCTGGTGACCGACCGTGGGCCTTGCCCAAAGGCCCTGCATGGGCAGTGGAGAATCCGGAGCATGTCCCTGGTGGAGAGGTGTGCAGCCAGCCACTTTAGACTGGTTAAAGTAATTCTGCAGCCCAGAGCCCGTGCGCGTGGAAGGATGCTGCAACCCGGGTCAGGAAAGGTGCGTGGCCCAGAAGGGGAGGCAGCGGGAGCAGACACAGAGGGCAGAGATGCTGCTGTTGCCCAGTGGGAAAACAGTTCGTCTCATGAAGACCCATCTGCACTGGGCTCAGCCGTGGGGGATGCTGCCAGAGCTGCCCCTGTCCACTCACTCACCCGTGTGTTTGGTCATGTGATACTTCAGCTGATTAACCCACTTGCACTTGTAGCCACAGTCGGGACACAGATATTTCCGCTCCTCCTTATGGATGCGCATGTGGTACTGGGGGGAGAGGGTGTCACCAGATTCAGTCACAATCCTGCCAGCCGGCCCACCCTGGCTCTGCCCGGCCCTGCCCTGCCCTAGTGAAGTGAGGTGGAGGTGGCATTGCCTAGCAGATGGAGCACTGGACCTGGAGGTCCTGGGTTCTAGGCCCATCTCTGCTGCTGGGTGACCACAGGCAAGCCACAGGACTGTGGCTCAGCTTCCCCACCTGTACTACGGGGATAGTAATCTCAACTTGCTTTCAGAGCTACGGTTGACAGGCCCGAGGCAAGAGCAACTGTGCTGACCAACGTCTGGTCATTTTCAGTGCCAGGATCTCACCTCTGAAATCTTTCCTCCTCCACCACTCCAGCAGGGTCTGAAATTGTTGCCCAGCCTGGCTCTGACTCAGGCTTTTGCCTGGAGACGGGACCTGTTTGTTAGGCTGATGTCAAGTGTCTGCACATGTTCAAGGCACTGTACACCTGTGAGGTAACCAGGCCTTCCCCCACCCCCAGGGAGGGGGCTTCAGGAGAGCTATTGCACAGATGGGAGAACAGAGGCTGAGCAGCAAGGCAATAGTGACAATGCCATGGGAGGAACCCATGGCCAATCGAGGATTAGGACCCAGGACATCCTGATCCCAGCACTCAGTGCCACAATAGGCCAGGTTGTCTGTTTAAGCCCCTGGGCTATCATCTCCTCCCCACCCCTAGCCTGGCCTGGGGACCTTCCTGCCCCACACAGTGCTGCCCGCCTTTTGTACACAGCAACCAGTCGCCCATGCACTGGCCCTTGTGCAACAACAGATATTTCCTGCAGTCCAGACACCACTTGCTGCTTGGGAGGGGCCAGTCTCCCTCCCTCCCTGAGCACCCCAGAAGCCTGTGTCTCTCATGAGTGGCTTTTTCTGGGCGTCATGTTCCCCTGCTGATGGGGCAAGGAGGGACCCTGACACCGCCCCACTTAGAGCAGGGCAGCAGCCAGTTGGCACTGCCCAGGGGATGCTCCCCACCCACCAAAGCAGGCCAGCAGTGGACTCTCACCTTTAGGCGTGAAGGGTCGGCGCAGGCGTACTTGCATAGGTGACACTTGTACGGCTTCTCACCGGTGTGGATCCTGATGTGCCACGTGATCTTCTGCTTGTTCTTGGTGGTGTAGTCGCAGTCTGAGCACTTGTAGACGCGGGTGCCCCCATGGCCCTTCACGTGGTGGTCGAAGACCAGCTGGTAGTGGCAGGCGAAGGCACAGAAGGGGCACTTCAGTGGCTTCTCCTGCGTGGTAGCGGGCTCGTGGCTCTCCATGTAGTGGCGCACCAGCTGCTGGCGCTCCTTGGCGGCGAAGGCACAGCACTCGCAGCGGTGGCTGAAGTGCAGCGTCTTGTGCTCCTCCAGTGCCTCCCGGCTGGCGAAGGTCTCCTTGCAGGTGCCGCACTCCAGGTGGGGGTGCTGCTTCTGGGCATGGCACTTGAGCGTGGCTTCGCTGTGGCAGATAAAGCTGCAGTGCGGGCAGCTGTGAGAGACCTTCTCCTCGTGCCGGCGCAGCATGTGCTGCTTGAGGGCCGTCTCCGAGCTGAAGCGGGCCTCGCAGCGGGAGCAGGTGAACTTCAGCTCCCCTTGGTGGCAGCTGTTGACATGGCGGGTAATGTCGTTCTGGAGGTAGCCGCTGTAGTCACACAGCAGGCAGAAGTGCGTGGGCTTCTTCTCGTGGACCCGCAGCTTGTGGATGCGCAGCTTGGAGTTGGTGCCAAAGGTCTGGCCGCAGACGCCACAGGCAATCCGGCCCACCCCGGTGTGCAGTGACTCGTGGGCTTCCAGCCGGTAGCGCCGCGTGGTGCTGAAGTCGCAGTAGGGGCACTTGTGGGGCTTCACCCCCTCATGCTTGATGCGGATGTGCTGCCGGAGGCAGCGAGCCTGTTTGCAGGTGAACTCGCACTGGTGGCACTGCAGCTGTGGCCGTGTGCTGTAGTACTTGCGGTGCAGCTTGCGGTGCAGCCGCAGGGCGCTGGCTGCCTGGGAGGTGAAGGGGCAGGCAGTGCAGCGGAATTCATCCAGCTTGACACAGCCGCGCTTCCTGTGTGTCTTCATGGCCCGCTCCTGATGGCAGGTGAAGGCACAGGTGGGGCAGGAAAAACGCCGCCTCTTGCACTGCACAGTTTTCCTGGCAGCTGCCATGGCCCCAGCCTTGCCGGGCTGGCTCTTATCTTTGCTGATCGCATTGCTCTCTTGCTGTCCATCCAGAGCCGCTCCTTCTCCCAGGGGTCCAGCTCCTGCACCACTGTCCTCTCCTGCAGGCTGGCAGGTCTCCAGTTTGACATGCTTTTGCAAGCGATGGCTTTTCAGGGCCCGCCTGGATCGGAAAGCCTTTGAGCACAGGGAGCAGCAGAATTGGTCCAGGCTCCGGCACCCATCCTCCACATGGGAGCTGATGGTGGAGAGCCTGGAGCAGACGAAAGAGCAGGCATTGCAGTAGAGCTTTCCCTGCTCCAACCGGTATTTCTCAGGTGGGGAGGGTGTCTTGGCTTCCTCCACTTGGGCACAGTCTCCTGACACAGACAGTCCTTCCGCAGTGGTCTCAGGTGCATCCTCAAGTGCCTTGCTGGGCACCTCGGCAAAGGGCCTGGTGTTGGAGGATGCTTTTACAGGCATCAGATCTAGCTCCCAAGAGGTCTCAGGAATCCCATTTGCTTCCCCTTCCTCCAAGCCTTCCCTGCCGTTCTCCATGTGCAGGCTGCCAGGCTGTATGTCTGTGCTGTGGTGGCCAGGTTGCTCCTGAACAGCTGGCTTTAGCAGCTTGTTCTTTCTCAGGATCACAGGGCATTTCTTAAGGAGGTGGGTGTTGAGCCCCCGCTGTTGCTTGAAGGTGGCACTGCACCCCCTGCACACCAGCGGGGCTTTCCGGCTCTGGCAGCCAGCTTTGATGTGCAGGGCCATGGACTTCTCCTTCCGTGTGACGTACGAGCACATCTCGCACTTGAAGATCTGGCTCTCCGATTGAACCACAAGCATCTGCACCCTCCCCTCCAAGACCAGTGTCTCCGCCTGCTCCTTGTCCTGCTTCCGCAGAGCTTTCAGCACAAGTTCTGACTGAGGCCCTGCCTGGGCCTCATCGCACAGGGAAGTTGGGTCATTTGGGGCAGGAAAATGGCACGGTTCAGTGGGTTTTAGGATGTTAAACCAGGCCTCGTGCGTGCTGGCCTGTCTAGTCTCTGATGTCATATCGGTGTCCATCCTGGGCAAGTCAGAGCAATTCTCAGGCCCCTGCTGCGTGTCCTTTTCCTGGCTCTTTTCTGCACTTGGGAGATAGGCTGTGTTGCCAGCACCATCCTCCAACCTCACCTGCTCTTGCCCCGCAAGCTCTGGCTCTTCCTCAAAGTCAGGGACATCTTCAAGCCCATCGTTGTCATCCTCCAGGACCAGTGCATCCCGTGAGCTCAGAACATCATAGGCAGGCTCCTTGCAGCTCAGGGAATCTGCGTTCTCTGGGTGGGCTGCCGGAGGCTGACTGATCACCTGTCCCAGCATAGGGTTCAGAGTCTCCAAGTGCAATGTGCAGCTTTCAACTGCATCACCAGTGTCATCCAGCATCCCTGGGTCTTCTGCCCGCAAGCAGGAATCTTCCATGGGACCTGCGTCGGTGGCTGAACCCCTCGCTTCCTCCGTCAAGCCTTGCACCATCTCAGCATTGCCACCAAGTTGCACAGCAGCCGAGTCAAAGAGGGGAACGACAAAAGCCTGCTGATACGCCTCCTGCTGGGGTTCCAATGTGGAGGGTTTGCTTTTCTGCCAGAACTCCTTTCCGGACAGGGAGGAGCTAGAGTTGGCTCTCAGAGCCAGGCTGATGTCACAGTTGAGCAGCACATTGGCCGTGCTTCCCTCCATCTCCTTGCTGGCATAGTTCTCCAGCCAGTCCTTGTCCCCAGGAACGTAGCCGTGGACCTTGCGCTTGTGGAAGAAGAGGCTAGTGTTGCTGAAGGTGCAGTAGGAGCAGAGGGCGCAGCGGAACTCCTTCTGCTTGGTGTGCTTGCAGTTCTCGTGATTGAGGAGGGCCTGCTTGTACCTCGTCTGGTAGCTACAGTACTGGCACTGGAAGACGGGCACCTGGTAATTCTGTGAGTGCTTCACCTGTGTGTGCTTCTGCAGTTCATACTTGCGCTTGCATGCAAAACCACACACCTCACAGATCAGGCTCTTGCCCTGGTGGCGCAGTTTGTGGCTGCTCAGCTGGTCTGCTCGATGGCAGCGATAAGAGCACTCGTTGCATTGGTACCTGCCGAAGGGACCAGAGACAGTCAGACAGCCTGGGCATGGCCAAGGGACGCACCAGCCAGAGGGCAGCTGTCCTCTCTGCTGCCGTCTCTTTGCAAGCCTCTCTGACTACATGAATCACCAGAGCCTCATTGTTAACTAGTGTGAAGGGCTGATCTCCACTATCCTTCCCTGACACCTGGTGGACTACCACAGGACTTAGTGGACAAAAGCCATTTACTGTTCTGCTCTGCCGCACGTGAGTCATGCAAGTCAACTCCTCCCATCAGCTGAATGTGCAGCTCAGAGCACATGGCAGGAGGGGGATGAAAAACCCCAAATAAAGGGAACTAGGGATTGCTAGGCTGCTTGGATTCGGGGATGCAGGATTTCTAGGTAGAAGCAAGAGAGCCCCAGCTCCCTAGCCCTAAAGTAAGGTGCAGCTGACTTTGGGGAAGGGACCTGTCCCTGGGACTGGTGGTAAGCTGAATATTGCTGTGATTTCTGGTGTGAGGGCCCATCTATTGTTGAGGGAGGGTTGCCTGAGTTCAGAATCCCATGGGGACCATCTGGGACTCCTTGGTAAAGCTTTTATAGAGCTTGAGGATATACAGACCTGAAAATTGGCTGGTAAAATCTAAGCTGGAACTCACAGTCGCTCAATGGAAGGAATGCGCTCTGCTTCCTAAAAGCCTGCCCTGAGGATGCTCCTGTGGTCAGTCACTGCTGACATCAGTGGATGCTATGCTGGCAGCATCCAGCCCCAAAAGGGCAGGAGGAGAGTCTAATGTGGAGAATCCCTGGGTCCACTGGGGATGATGCAGAACACAAACCACCACGCCAAGGGCAAGCAGGCAGGCAGACTCCACCCATCCCAGTTACAGTGGATGCTTGCTGGAAGCCCAAAGAACATCCCATAGTAAGTGGGGTGGGCTGTAGCCCCTACAAGTCCTAGCATGGGAAATAGACAGACCTCTTGGATCGAGGGAACGTCCTACACCAGGACCTGTTGTCTCCACGGGCTGCCCTGAAATGGGTTACTGGCCCAACCCTGTCATCAAAGTTGATTTGGTTTGCGAGAGGAGACAAGCAGACCAGCTGCGGCTGCAGAGGTGACCCAGAAGGAGGTACCTGAGGTCTCCGGTGTGCTTCCTCATATGCACATTCAAGTAGTGCTTCCACTTGGTGACATAGCCACACTCAGTGCACATGTAGTTCTTGTCGTTGGAATGGGTGAGCATGTGCTTGGAGAGGTAGCTCACGTCTCGGCAGGTGAATTCACACAGCTCGCATTTGTGAGGCTTTTCCCCTAGGGATGGCAGAGAAGGAATCTATTTGTGTGGGGCTGAGAGGCCAGAATGCCACCCTCCCCTGCCCACAAAGGAGAAAGTTCATGTGCTGCTCAACAGGTGGGAGGCACTGAACAAAGGGGAGATCGCCGCAGGCCCCCAGCCTGCCAAATCCCTAGACACTTGGCAATGCAGAACAGAGTCAGCAGCTATGGCTGGAGCCAAAAAGCAAGAGGAGCAACTTCAAGCCCAGCACGTCACTGCTGCTGCTCCCACTGGCCAGTGACCTGCAGCAGGTGAGGGAGACGGCCTGTGGGAGGGGCTGGCAGGCAGATCCCCACCCATGAGACCTGAAAAAACACCAGCTCCTCATTTGTGTGGCCAGCTGTCACCTTGGCTCCAGTGAGAATCACCCAAATCCTTTCACCTTGCCTCAAGGCTCCAAATGGTACTGCCACCTACTGCAGTGCGGCCAGGGCAATTGCCTCTTCCCTGCAGGATGGGGCCTGCCATGCTGCCCTGTGGACAGGTCTGCCAATGCACAGTCGTGCAGCTTTGCTCCACTTCTTGCCCCTCCAGCAGTAGCACCTGCTTGTGACTTACCCCGGGCTACACAACAGGGCCTGAACCCAGGAGTCCTGGCTCTGCCTGATGCTCCAAGCAGTAGTTCCCATTCCCTCCCGTGGAGCAGCACAGGACAGCTGGTCAACCCCCCCAAGGAGCAGAGTGATGGGGAACTGAGAGGCTGTGGCTCCTCACTTACCGGCGAGGCGACTCACCCGTGTGGAGCAGCATGTGGCGGATGAGCACTCTCTTGTGTGCTGTGGCAAAGCTGCACTCAGAACACTTGTGGATCTTCTCATTGGCGTGCATCTTCCCCACGTGGTCATGGAACTCCACGGGGTTGAAGGTGGCATATGGGCAGAAGGTGCATTGGAGTTGCTCACTGCCAGGGTGCCCTTGCTTCTTGTGCTTGCGGAAGACGTGCTTATTGGAGCAGATGAAGTCGCACTGCTGGCAGTGGAATGCGTAGTGGGTTTTGCGGTGGGCCTCCATGGCCTCGGCCGTGCTAAAGAGCAGAGAGCAGGCGTGGTACTTGCATTCCACTGCCTTGATGCCGTGGGCCTCCTTGAGGTGACGGAGAAACTCCTTGCGGTCTTCAGTGAAGTAGCTGCAGTCACCCTGGAAACAGTTCAACCTCTTGGGCTCAGCCTTGTGTGTCTTCAGGTGCTCCTTGAGCGCCTGGCTGAGTCGGAACGGCTCCTGGCAGACAGGGCAGGTGTAGACGTCTGAGTAGAAGTTGGAGATGTCCTCATGCATGCTGGCCATGTGGCGGTTGAGGGCGTTCTTCTCCACTGAGCTGTAGTGGCAGAGTGGGCAGCGGTGGGCTTTCTCCCCCATCTCCCGCATCATGTGGATTTTCAACTTACTCTTACTGGTGAAGTACTTCTGGCAGTTGGGGCACTGCAGGCTTGGGTCTGGGAAGTGCAGATGTAGGTGTTCCACCAGGTGCGTCCGCTTCTTGAAGCACCGTTTGCACTCAGGGCACATGTGGGTTTTGAAGAGATATTCGGAGCCCTCTGCTACATCCCCTGCAAAGAGATGCATCACTGATCAGCACACAGCAGGGCATGGAGGGATGCTGGGTCAGAACCAGCAGGGAGGGGAACAAGTGGCCCTAGCAAGCAGGGACTGCTGAGCAAAGCTGCAGGAAGAGTGTCTCCTGCACAGATCCCCGAGGACAGGAGGCTCCAGGTTGGAAGCACAGGAGCTGGGGCTTGGTAGAAAGCCTTGGCTGGAAGTTTCATTGCTTAGCAGTGACTAACAACCCATACTGCACAGGAAATAATGCTGTGTACATGCCTCACCATAATGCACTCGGGAAGGACCAAAATGCAGTTTGCAGGGGCAATGTTTCCTGACCTCACACACAAAGATTGATTGTTCCTATTCCAGTACATGTGACCCAGTGTTATTGGTAACAAACCCCCCTTTCCAAAGCAGCTACTACAGCACACCCTCCATTTCAGGGAGACTGGACAGCTGTTTACCACCCACTGTTTGTTACCAGTGCCATTGGGACCGCAAAGAATGGATCAATCAGTTCTCATCCTGTCCTTGGAATCCGCAAAACATCAGCCAAGTATCACCCAGCTCCTGCTTTCCCAGGTTTTGCGTCACGTCCTCCACCCAGCAGGGCCACATGCACGCCAGTGGCTTACAGGAAAAGGTCTGAATGCCAGCACCTGGAGAACACACACCGCTCACGCCTGAGTTGGGAACCCTACCTTTGAAATGCTGGGCCCGAGGTGCCTTTACTTTCTTAGAAGCCACCTTCCCATTCCCTTTGGTCTCTGTCTCATAGGTGCTCTCCTCTTCTTCCTCCTCCAGCAATTCATCACCTGCGCTCCCAGAGTCTTCCTCCTCTACTGACATTCTCTGCCCCTTGCCAGAGGCTTCTCTGGTGCCACCAGATGCCCTGTGGTCAGCTGCCTGCTCTGCAGCTCCCCAGCTGGTCTGATCTAGGGAATTTGCTGCCTCCTCCACTGTCTCCTTGTCAGCTTTGGAAAAGAAGGAGGAGAGAACCTTCCTCAGACCCAAATCACTCCATCCAGCCCTCACCCTTGGAGATTCAAACTAGGGATGTCAGCAGGAGCCCAAGGACCACATCTAACTAGCCTGGAACAGGGCATCTTTAACACAGACCTGTGGCCAACTCACAGGTGCTGGGATGCAGTACAGCTGGCTGCTTAGATTAGCTGGAGTGCATAGTTTCATTTGGCTAGCAGCAATTCATCCAGTCAGTCTGTGCAGCTGGAAAGGTCGGCTCTTTAGGGGGTTTATTCCCCTGGAGGAAGCTGAGGTGAGCAGCAGCACCCGCTTAGCAAGGAGGACTCAGGTTTCTTTTTCCCCTGCCCATAGTTTCAGACACAGCATGACCTACTTTTTCCAAGAAGCCACTACTGAAACTGAGTCTGGGGTCTTCCCCTCCCTTCTCACCACCTGCTGGGCTTCTCCAGTGTCAACTGGGATGCACACATGCAGTTGGCCACTGCACCAACCCACAGGCCATGAAAGGGCAGCACAACCCTGGGCACTGCTGTCATACATCAGAAGTACCCTGCCTACTTTGGGGACGCTGACCCGACTTGCACCTCTCTCCTGTGTGGGGGGCAGGATCATCAGACCATTTTACAGCTGAAGATACAGCAGCAGCACAGGGAAATGACTTGTGAAGGTCACCATGAGTCTGTGTCTGAGCTGGGGGGTAGCCCAGGAGATTCCATCCTCTCCTACTTTGGCGGCTGCTGCTGCCCTACCCATCAGCATCTGGGCAGAGAAGCCTCGAATAACCCAGCACGGGAGGGGCACCTGTCGCCCGGTGGACAGGGATCTACCCTAGATCACTGGGAAGTCATTACACAGCCCCCAGTACCTGAGGGCTCCACCCCGCAGCACAGCTCAGCTCCGCAGCGACCACTCATGCCACTGTGATTTCCCACTGTAGGAAGCGGCCAGGCGGCCTCAGCCCCGCTTCCACATGGCAGGAATCTCCATCCCTGGCAGTGAAGGGCCTCCCCGGCTGGGAGGCTGAGCTCCCCTCCCAGCCCTAGGGCTGAGGCACCTGGTAGGGGCAAAGTAGGGAGCTTGCCCTGTTGCCATCCACTGTGTCTGTCCCATAGACAGAGGACTCTCAGTCCAACCCCCCTCTTCCCCTGGGCTCAGCGGGTACCAGAGAGCAGATGCAGACACTTGCTGGGGGCCTGACCAGAGTTGCACTTGCAGGTTGCCTCAGTCTCCGCGGGGGGCTCCCTACCCCCACTGCTCTCCAGCAAATGGCTCTTTGTGTGCTGCCTGAAGAGCTTGGCATTGGAGCTGACGAAGTCACAGTGGCCACAGTGAAAGGGGAAATGACTCCTGTGATGCATCTTCATGTCCTGGAGGCTGCAGAACAAGAGCGGGCAGCCGCGGTACGTGCAGGAGACGGGGGACACCTTGTGGGCACGCCGCAGGTGCCCACGCAGCTGCTTGCGGTCCTGCGGGGTGAAGCAGCAGCCCTTTTCAGGGCAGGCCAAGGCCCCTTGGGCACTGCGGTGGGTCTTAAAATGCTCCTTGAGCTCCCCGGGAAGCCCAAATTCCCCCCTGCACACGGGGCACAAGAGTCGCTCAGCAATGCAGTCAAAGTCCCCGTTCTGCCTGCTTGCTTCTGGCACGCTCTGTGCTGTCTCCTGGCAGATGGCCGGTCCCCCTCTGCATTCAACAGGCAGGGCCGGAACCTCTCCCGGAAGCTGAGGGAGACCAGCAAGCTCCTCTGCAGGAAGCTCCAGGGGTTCAGGGACAGCTAACGTGACACATTGGTGCTGGGACAGCAGGCTGGGCTCGGAGAAGCTGTGGCCGCACTGCTCACAAAAATACAGCTCAACCACGACCTCTGCAGGAGAGAGAGAGAGAGAGAGGGAGAGAGTGTGCGAGTCAAACAGCTGCAAATGAGATCTGGAGCCTTTCACCTTGAGGTCACCTGTTCAAATCTAGCTCAGGTCAAAGGCAACCATTTTTTTCCCTTTCTTCTTGGGTGGGGTGCTGAGAAGGGCAAGAGGGGGCCGCCTGCTCACTCCACATTGTTCACAGCGAGGGGCACTGATGTCACATCCACACCACCTACTCTGACAGAGAAGGGACCAGAAAGTCTAGGCCACCCCAACGCAGGGCGGAGGGCATGTCCATGGACTGACCCACCCAAAGGATCTTTGGTCTTTGTATGCTGCTGCCCCCCAACATGTGCCATACCTGTGGTGTTGCCTGAACTGTTCAATGACACGTTGCCTGCCACAGCCTCTACAAATATCTCCACGTCAGCTGCTTCCGCATGAGCTCCATCCTCAGCCATGGAAGTGTTCGCCAGCAACAAGCTCTGTCCCATAGTCAGTGGGGCTGTTCCTGCCACACTGTCACAGGAGGCCTCATGACCTCCTCCGGTTCCTGCCTCTTCCAACGTGGGCACCAGCATCTTTGGGCATAGGGCATCCATCTCTCCTCTAGTGGGCTCTGCAGTCTCCTCTTTTGCATTCATTTCCTTTCACTCAGCAATGGGCACCTGCGCTGGTTGCGGGGCAGTAAATCTCTTTCTGAAAAGAGACAGAAAGAGGACACTGCTGGCGTGGAAAGGGGGCAAGATTCCAGAGGCGTTTCCTTTTAAGGTGTAAACTTTGCAGGGGACATTAAGACAGCAACAATTTGCAATAGTTATTTTGGAGGCCCACACTGAGATGCTTTAAATGACATCAGGTTTCCAACCTGAGAACAGGGTGAAAAATCAGTCCCTTTAAGGCGTCTCAGGTTGGATACTCAATATAAAGGTGCCTGAACTACCAATTTCTTTTCAAAATCTTGGCTGAAGTTCTTCCCTGTCATTGAGGCTGTATATTCGTAACAACTACCACTACTAGCCTAAGGGATTTCAAAGCATTTTGCAGACATCCGGGCTGATGCACAATGCACACGCTGGGCTCACGTCACTCAATGGTGAAACACAGCTGCTGCTGAAGCAGTGAAACACAGCTATATAACTGCTAACAGCAACGTTAGGGAGAGGTGTAAAGCCAGGAAGTAATGGTCCTGGATGCAGCTGAAATAGCAGAGGGAATTGCAGAGATAGAATAGACTCACGGGGCTGGAAGGGACCCCATGAGATCATCTAGTCCAACCCCTGGGGGTTTGAACCCAGGACCATCTGTGTATAAAGCAGATGTGCTAGCAACTACACTAATACCTGAGAGAAACTAGGTGGCTAAGTCACTGACATCTGTTTTTCTGATGCCTCTTGAGTGAGTTGCTCTCTGAAGGACCCAGTGAACACAAGGAAGAAGGAGGTGGAAAGACACTAGAATTCCCAGACTAGGACATAGATCAAAGATCTCGATTCTTCCAAGAAGTGCCTAGGCGATCTTTAATGATCACAAGCAGTCAGCAACTTTGTGTTACAGCTCAGCCCAGAGCTGGCCTCAGTCCCTTTCAGGGGGAACTGGAGTTGGTGCCAATTCAGAGATGAAACCCCGCCATCTGAATCACAGACACCACCTCCCACAGAGCCTAGGGCTCCTTATGACCCTGTGTCTCAAGCTGGCTTCGTTTGGGGGATCAGATGGGTTGGCTGCAAGATAAACATCAGACTCAGTATTGAGTGAGTCACTATGCTGGCCACTGTTTATATTGTTTGCAGCTCACTCGCTTTGGAACAAGGAAACTAGACAGTCAGATTCTCCTGTTTTGTGAAACGGAGGAGGAGTCTGGTGGCACTTTTAAACATGCATCAGTCTTTAAAAGTGCCACCAGACTCCTCCTTTGTTTTGCTGAACTAAACTAACACAGCTACCCATTTTGATCCTGTTTTGTGCTTCCCCATTTTTCTGTTTGTCTCCACCTGTCGTCTCTTGTCTTATGCTTGGATGGTCACCTCTTTAGCCTCAGACTGTTTTTTTATTGTGTACAGCACTAAGCACCATGGCTGGAGCTCCCAGGTGCTACCATGATGTAAGCAGCCAGAGGAGGAAGCATGAGCACGGAACTGAAGAAGGACTAGAGACGAAGATGGCCTCTTCAGCCACCATATTGTCTCCCCCTTGGCTAACGTAATCTACAACCAAAACACTAAAGACTAATACCCCACACGATGGGGCAAAACACTGATGTGGGTGTCATGCTAGACCTGAGAAGGCCAAGCCACCTTGTAAAACACATGATCCAAATCTAATCTTTAAAGCAGGGGTAGGCAAGCTTTGCAGACCCCTGTGCCAGTCCTTCCTCCCTGACCTTTGACTGGTGCCGGCGGTCCCCTCTGCTGAAAGAATTCGACAGCTGCCTGAAAATTTGGGAGCAGTCGCAGCTGGAGTAGGAGTGCCTCCCAGGCATGCCATGAAAAGAAGCCCCTCCTTTTAGGGGTTCCCAGCATGCTGCAGAAAGAAGCTGGCTGGAGTGGCTCCTTTGGGGAGCATCATAATACCGAAAGGAGCCACTCTGGGCAGCTTTTTTTCTGTGTCACATGGAGGCATAGGCATGGGGGACCCCCCTGTCTCCCAGCTGAACCTGAAGGGAACTGCCTAGAGTGGCTTTTGGTGGCAGGAGTGGCAATTTCTGTCATACTGCAGAAGGAGCAGTTATATAGCTATGCTTCACTGCTTCAGCGGCAGCTGTGTTTCACCATTGGGTGACGTGAGCCCAGCGTGTGCATCAGCCCGGATGTCTGCAAAATGCTTTGAAATCCCTTAGGCTAGTAGTGGTAGTTGTTACGAATATACAACCTCAATGACAGGGAAGAACTTCAGCCAAGATTTTGAAAAGAAATTGGTAGTTCAGGCACCTTTATATTGAGCATCCAACTTGAGACGCCTTAAAGGGACTGCTGCTCCGAATGGGCTCGGATGCCACTGTTGGCACAGTGCCGGTGGGGTTGCCTACCCCTGCTTTAAAGACACATTAGAGGAAAACACAATGGTAGTGTTACAAGCAGGCTAGGGCTTTCATATGCATGTGTATCATTAGTAGTTTCTTGATGATGTTTACATATTTCTGGTTACAGGTTAGCAAGGAGACAAACTGCTTCCCTATCTGTTACTATTGTTCTACCTGGAGAGGTCAAAAGGGAACATTAACATCTAGACGGCTCTTTGATGTACCAGAGTAAACCCTCTATTAATGGTGCTAATGCAGCTAATTACCTGTGGTGCCCAGGAAGGGAAGGCTTTACTTCAAGGCTACCTGGGAACTGTCATCAAAGCTCACATGGACAAATGCCCTGCAAATGCCCACCTTGCTACAGCTATAAAAGGAAGTTGGGAATATAATCCCTGTATCTCACTTCTGTCCAAGCTCTCAGGAAAAGTCTGGCCTAGCACTGGTCTGGACATCACCCTGCTAATTCTCAGGGGAGAATTAGAACAAACTAAACACGTGGCCTATTTGGTCTATGTTCCTGTAAACTGCATTTTTAACAAATGAAGCTGTGAAACAAGGACTTAAACCCACCTAGGTATTGGATGTATGCTCAAGACCTGCAAACTTTGAATTCTGCTGGAAACCTGATGTATTGGACCTTCAAACCAATGTACTTGTGAGATAACTTTAACAGTATTCTCACAGTCTTCCTTTTCTTGCATAATAAACCTTTAGTTTTAGTTACTAAAGGACTGGCTGGCAGCATGATATTTTGGGTAAAATCCAAACTTATACTGTTCTGTGTAATGTGGCTGACCCTTTGGGGTCAGGAGAAACCTTTCTGGGCAAAGAACCTGAAGTTTTAAGCAACTTCTCTCTTTACCAGACCCAGTGGCTGTATTGGAGATTAAGGACTGAAATGCAGTAAAGGGGGCTAAGTATATTTGAGGGTGGCTTCTTGCTATCCAGTGTGGGGGATCAGAAGCATTGTTTGTGACTGGCTGGAAAGTTTATCTCCACGTAACCCACCAGTGCTGGGAGAATCTGTTCTCCTTTTTGCAGCTTGCCCTGATTTCTGCATATTCACGTGGTTATCCCAGGAGGTCTGTGTCATATGGGCATTCCAAAAACTGTTGAAAGCTACCCTTGACCCAAGGCCCTCTCATACTCCCACCTTGGACCCTCCTCTTCTCTGCCTGTGGCACATAATAGCATAGTCCCCTGGGAGCGTTAATACTTGTTTCATTTCCCTTGTTGGACAAGCATGTGGGCACTGGGTGGGGTTTGTGGCCCGTGATATACAGGTGGTCAGGCTAGACCAGGGGTGGCCAAACTTGTGGAAATCAGGAGCCAGACAAGTTGATTATTAAACCCTTGAGAGCTACACTGTGGCGTACAGCCATATAGTATCTAATTTCTTTTCTGTATTTTCATTTCTTATTATGCAATGGCATGTTTAGAGGGACTTGTAAAACACGATTTAATGAATAAACTGCATTAAGGCCTACAAGAAAATCTAAACATGCTGCGCTTCTCCCCACCATCCCCAAACATGCCACACTTCTCCCTGCTGTCCTGACCCCCCCCCCCAAATCTCCAGGCCCTGATGCTGGCTTCCTTGGGCCAACCCAGGGCCCCCATCCTTGGCCTCTGCAGTGGCTAGACACAGGCTGGAACTCGCCATCAAGCATGCTCAGGGTGGCAGATTTAAAACTCCTGTCTAGGCTGGGGCTGCTTTACTAAATTGATTTGTTGATGTTCTTCTGTGGCCACACTTTTTCATTCAAGAGCCGCATGTGGC
This sequence comes from Podocnemis expansa, assembly GCA_007922195.1. Lineage (NCBI taxonomy): Eukaryota > Metazoa > Chordata > Testudines > Podocnemididae > Podocnemis > Podocnemis expansa. The sequence continues at coordinate 2,340,900 of ML681984.1, read as the reverse complement.
TCGAGAGCTGCAGTTTGGCCACGCCTGACCTAGACAATCTGCTGCTCCTTTCTGGCCTTAATTTCCATGACTTCTAACAGGTTCTGTCTCACAAGCAGACCCCAGGTCTGCATCGGTCTCATCCTGCCAGCCATCACTGCAGCACCTGGGCACCTTCCACATTCGGTCTGTAGGAAAAGCCAAGTCCCTAGCGGATTTCATAGGTCCCTGGCCCATCTCCCTCTGCTTGGCATAGGGTCGGGGGGTTAAGACTTCACTCACTTTCTCTTGATGATTGTTGGCAGGGTTGTGGGGCAGAAGGGGCTGTCAAGACCACGGGTGTCAGTCCTATGATGACAACATTGCTGCGTTAGTCTCTACAGCAAAAACAACGAGAGGCCTGTGGCACCTTAAAGCCCAACAGGTTTCTTCAGGTTTCGTGGGCGCTCGGGGCGGGGGTGGAGAGTGTGGGGCTCAGACCCCCTGGCGGGGGGCAGTGCCCTGCTTGAGGGTTTGAATGGCCGCAGACATCTGAAGGGAACCGGTGGGGCCGCTCCCTTGGCTCTTGGGCCTTTTCTCCAGAGAGCGGCAGCCCCCTGAACCCGCCTGCCCCGGCCCCCCCCCCGGCCCCTTCAACCTCAGCCTCGCCCGGGCCCCAGTAACCGCCCCTCCCCCCGGGCCCCCTTACCCTTCCCTTGCCCCTTCCCCGCGGGGCCCGGCCCGCCCGGCCCGGCCCGGCCCATCTCCCGGCAGCCTCCGGCCGGGAGCGGAAGCAGCGGCGGCGGCGGCCCTTTGTATGGCGGCCCCGGCATCCGGCCGCTCTAGCCCCGGCCCGGCCCCTCTCTATGGTGCAGGCCTACGCGGGCGGGCAGCGGGACCATAGAGACGAGACGAGTGCCGGCGGGAGGGGCCTTCGCGGACCGGAACCATAGAGAGAAGGCAGCCGGCGGGCCAGAGCGGCGCGGCTGAGCGGTAAGGGCGGGGGAATGGAACAGAGCTGGGGCCACCGCGCCCGGGGGGGCAGAGGGGGGCTCGGGCCCAGTGAGGTGAGGGGCGGGGCGGGGGGCTCAGACCCAATCAGGGGAGGGCCAAGGGGGGCTCAGAGCCGTGGGGGTGGGGATGGGGATGGGGATGGGGGTGAGGGTGGGGGCGGGGGGCTCAGACCCAGTGAGGGGAGGGGCGGGGGGCTCAGAGCCGTGGGGATGGGGGGGGGGCTCAGACCCCGGGAGGGGGGGGCCCAGGGGGGCCCCCGCCCCGGGGGGGAGGGGGCCAGCGGGGGGCTGAGTCCAAGTGGAAGTTTGGGGTTCAGCGCCACGGGGAGGGATCAGACCCATTGAAAAGGGGACTTAGGTGGGGTGGTTTAGGTGGTTCAGAGCTGGGGTGGGGCAGACCCTATAAAGGGGGTTCGGAGGGCTCAGTGCCAGGTTCTGCCTTTCTGGCAAAAAAACCCCCAAGGATTTGTGTGGCACTTAAAGACTAACAGATTTATTTACTGCATGAGCTTTCATGGGAGAAAATCCCACTTTGTTAGGTGCTTTGAAGATGGGGGAACTTACAGAATGGAAAGAAAATAAATGCAAGGGGGCTGGAAGAAAGGAAAAAAAGGAGGATCCGGGGAATTATAGACCACTCAGCCTCACCTCAATCCCTGGAAAAAGTGTGGAGCAGATTCTCAAAGAATCCATCCTCAAACACTTAGAGGAAAATAAAGTGATCAGGAACAGTCAGCATGGATTTACCAAGGGTAAATCATGCCTGACCAATCTCATCTCCTTCTATGATCAGATGACTGGTTTTCTGGATGCAGGAAGAACCGTTGATGTGATATACCTTGACTTTAGCAAGGCTTTTGATACAGTTTCCCACAGCATTCTCATTGGCAAATTAAGGAAGTATGGGTTGGATAGGTGGACTATAAGGGGGATAGAAAACTGGCTAGATCAACGGTTTCAGCATGTAGGAATCAATGGTTCCATGTCTAGCTGGCAGCCAGTCACGAGTGGTGTGTCCCAGGGGTCGGTCCTGGGGCTGGTTCTGTTCAACATTTTCATCAATGATCTGGATGATGGAATAGACTGCATTCTCAGTAAGTTTGTGGATGACACCAAGCTGGGGGGAACAGTTGACATGTTGGAGGGCAAGGACAGGATTCAGGGAGACCTAGATAAATTGGAACAGTGGGCCAATAGAAATCTTATGAGGTTCAATAAGGATAAGTGTAAAATCCTGCACGTGGGATGAAAAAACCCCATGCACCGCTACAGGCTGGGGAACATTCAGCTAAGTAGCAGCAATGTAGAAAAGGACCTGGGGGTCCTGGTGGATGGGAAGCTAGATATGAGTCAGCAGTGTGCGCTTGCTGCCAAAAAGGCCAATGGCATACTGGGCTGCATCAAAAGAAGTATTACCAGCAGATCAAGGGATGTGATCATTCCCCTCTATTCTGCACTGGTGAGGCCACATCTAGAATACTGTGTTCAGTTTTGGGCTCCCCACTACAAAAAGGACAGGGACATGCTAGAGAGAGTTCAGAGGAGGGCAACCAAAATGATTCAAGGGCTGGAGCACAAGCCCTATGAAGAAAGACTGAAAGCATTAGGCTTATTTAGTCTGCAGAAGAGAAGATTGAGGGGGGATTTGATAGCAACCTTCAGCTACTTGAAGGGATGCTCTAAGGAAGATGGAGCTTGACTGTTGTTGGTAATAACAGAGGACAGAACGAGGACCAATGGTCTCAAGTTGCGGCTAGGAGGTTGAGGCTGGATATTAGAAAAAACTTTTTTACTAGGAGAGTGGTGAAGCCTTGGAATGAGCTGCCGAGGGAGGTGGTGGAATCTCCATCTTTGGAGGTGTTTAAGGCCCGGCCGGACAAAACCATGACTGGGATGGTTTAGTGGGAGTGGTCCTGCCTCTGGCAGGGGGTTGGACTAGATGACCTATGAGGTCCCTTCCAACCCTATGATTCTATGATTCTATGGCTGCCAGGACTCCTGGGTTCTGTGCCCAGTGGTGTAGAGCTGGCCTGCTGGGGGGTGGGAGGTGGGCAGGGAACCACAGTTCCTGGATTTTTCTCAGATTCCAGAGGGGCAGCCCTGTTAATCTAGTCCAGCAAAACAAACGGAGTCCTGTGACACTCAAAGACCAACAAATTTGTTTATCGCATGAGCTTTCGTGGAAGAAAATCCTGCTTTGTCAGGCACTTTGAAGAAGGGGGAACTTACAGCATGGGAGGAGAACAAAAGCAGGGAAGCATAACTCATGGAATCTGGTCAGACTGTCACAGTAAATCAAAACGGTTGTTAGGATTCAAACAGTGGAGCACAATTAGACACAGAAACTCCTTGTTTGGTTTGCTGGATTTTTCTCCTGACTCTATCTGAGACTCCAGCTCCCCTCTGTGCTGCAGCTACTGTGCATGCAAAGCACTCATGCAGGATTGCATCTGGATAGAGAAGGGGCCACCTAAGGACAGAGTGGGTCTGGGCAATGCAATCAATGTCTTATTTATACAGCACATATTACAAAGTGTCATGCAAACTACTTGTCAGGCTCCATCAATAGCACATCAAGAGAGCATTAAGGAGGTAGGAGTTGGGATGGGATTTTAGAATTAAACCCAATGGCCACCCAAAATTCTGCTTCCTCTTTGATGCCCCTGTTATAATGATTTCTAACTTTTATACAGCAGTTTCATGGGTAGATCTCAAAGTGCCTCACAGACCAGGTCAGTGTCATCCATGTTTTATAACAGAGAGAGGGAAGGGACTTTCCCAAGATCTGCCAACAGGTCAGTGGCCATGGCAAGAATAGAATCTACTCCTGTGATTACCCACTAGTCCACTCTGCCTTAAAAGGGTAACATTGGTGCACAACAGCTTTGGTCCTTCTGCAAACATGGGAGGCTGCCTCTTTGTCTATCGTGGCCAGGCCTCCAGCTGCATGGGATGCATGTTGGTTGTTTCCAACAGTTCACAGCTGGTGGGTTCTAGTGATAAAGCCCGGGTTTGACTTTTCAGTTGAGGAAAGCTGGGATTGTTTGATACGCTTGTGTCCACAGACTTCTCCTAGTGGCCTGCGGTGTTGTTCACTGCCCTCCCCTGTTCCCCAGAACTCCTGACCCTTGTTCCTGAGAACCTTGCCCAGGGTGCATCTTCCCAGTTGACTGTAGCACTCTAGGCCCGGGGTCTCAAACTCCAATCATCACAAGTGCCGCATGAGGACTAATACAGGGCCACATGAGGGCTGGTACATTAGCGTAAGGGCCGTGCCACTGAAACCTTTCCATACAATGATACTGCAAATATCAGTAACAACAGTGTCATTGTGGGCTGCAGGAAACAGCTTTAGGGGCTACATGTGGCCCGCAGTTCATGTGTTTGAGACCCCTGCTCTACAACATGGGAAAAGTTAGGAGCCCCTGACCCACTGAGGACTTCGGCTAGGAGCCAAGATGCAGGATTCCCTACTGGCTGCTACTCCATGTTAATGGCTGCAGTCTCCTCTGAGCCTGCTCACTAAGGGTGGCAGTCCCTTTTAAGGGCTTGAGGGCTGGGCGTTGCCAGCCCCACTAACTAAACTGGCATACTTGAGCACAGATCAGCAGAGTCCCCTGCAAAGGGCAGCAGGAATTGGTGCTGGAGTATGCCCTGGTAGAGAGGGACTGGAGAGTCTGCTGGGGATGAGCAGTGTCATCCACAGATCCTTGCATTTTGAGAGAAAAGGTTTCAAGTAGGGAAGGCCTGGGAGGTCCCCTGTAGGACTAGAACAGTGGGTGCCAACCTGTGGTCCAGGAACCCCTGGGTGTCTGTGGACATGTTGCAGGGGGTCTGCAGAGCCTCTCCCTAGTGGGGCTGGAATCCAGCTACAGCCCCGATGCTCCCCACCAGGGCTGCCTTTCCCCTCCTGTGGCTGGATCCTGGCAGGGGGATGGGGCCACGGTGGCTCCCCAGCAGAGGCAAGGGCAGGGGGCTGTAGCTGCAGCGGCTTGGCTCCCCAGTGGTGCAGCCATGATGGCGGCAGCACTGCTTACTGGGTGTCCCAGTGGCACCACCAGAGGGGTGCGGGTCAGAGTCTGCCCATGCGGCCCAGATTACATAATCAGCCAGGGAGGCCGCAAAGTTTATTTTGTTAAAAAGGGGGTCCCCAGCCTGAAAGAGGTTGGGAACTACTGGACTAGAACATGAACTTGATGGGGATCTGAGGCCATAATTTGGCTATTTTGTTATGTTAACAAATCCAGCCTTTGGAGGGGTGTTCCTGAACTGGCAGAAAGTTCGGTTTGATAATATGATGGAGAGAGCCCTAACAAGTGGGGAAACTGAGGCAGAATGCCCTCGGGTCACAGGAGGCAGCTGGCCCAATGACAGCAGTCCTTGGGCTCCCCTAAGGCAGTGGTTTCAAACTTTTTTCCTCAGGACCTAATTGAAAAAAAATCATTTATGCCCATGACCCAACAATTACATCTTTGAGCAATGCATGCCAGTCTTTTGGTGGCGGCAGCAGAGGGTGCTGCTACCCAGTGCCTGAGGGTTTGCAACCCAATACTGGGTCCCAACCCTAACTTTGAAAACCACTGCACTAGGGTAGCTAGGACGGGTTCAGTCTAAGAACAGTGCCCAAAGCAAGCCAGGATCTGCTCTTGTCAGGGTGTGAGGGGAGGGCTGAATTCTGTCTCTAATTGTGCTTGATGGGCTGAGGTGTAAATCCTGGTCCTGTCTCAGACAGATGTTGCTGTACCTGCTGCCTTGGTTCATGTTTGGGAGGTTTTCTCTGCACCCAAAAGGGCTAGAGACTTGCTTTGCATGTTAAAGACAGCTCAGAGGTGGTGAAAAGTCAGAACAACTCACATGGACGGGGCCTGGTAGAAACGCATTCTGGGCCAGATCCTGACAATGGGTCATAGGCATGATATCTTAGCTCCATACCTGTGTCAACCCTCAGGACAAGCATCACCCCACCCAGCTCAGCCTTTTCCTGTTTTGTTCATCAACAGGTTTGCCCTGGGTGGCTGAGAGAATGCTTCTAAAAGCAGCCGTGTGATGCCCCAGCCCCACTATGCCCTTCTCCGACTTTGTCTTGGCGCTGAAGGACAACCCCTACTTTGGGGCTGGATTCGGCCTGGTCGGGGTAGGCACAGCTCTGGCTTTGGCCCGGAAGGGGGCCCAACTTGGGGCGATTGCTTTTCGCCGACACTACATGATTACCTTGGAAGTGCCTAGCAAGGACAAGAGTTACCAGTGGTTGCTGAGTTGGATCTCACACCACGCCCGGCGCACTCAGCACCTGAGCGTGGAGACCTCGTACCTGCAGCATGAGAGTGGGCGCATCAGCACCAAATTCGAGTTTATCCCCAGCCCTGGGAACCACTTCATCTGGTAAGGGGAGACTGAGCGGCGGGGAGGAATGGACTGGGATTGGTCTTGCTGTGTCCCAGAATCGGGGCTCCATGTGACAATCTAAAGCCCATTGATGTCAGGGGAAAGAGTCCCACTGATTTCAGTGGATTTTGGATCAGCATGTAAGATTGCCTAGTCTGGGAAGGAGACAAGTAAGAGGTGATGTGGCTGACATAAAATGGGCATTGAATTCCCTCCAGACCCTCTTTTGCTGGCTTCGTTCAACCCAGAGACTGGTATGCAGAATTCCACTCAAATCTGTTTGCTCAGCGGTGCAAAATAAGAAGGGTGCTCTGCGAAGTTAAAATGCTGTGGATACGAAATGGAAACCAGTCTGTTTCTGAGCGGGTTATGGACCTGACCTGTGGGACGAGATTGGAAAAGTGCTTTGGAAAATGAGGTGAAGGTGCTCCTCAATGTGAGAGCTTCTCCTGCTTGTGTAATTGATCCATCTCCCTGAGAGGCAGTAGCTATGTTGACTGGTGAAGCTCTTCTGCAGACAGCACTGTCTACACTGTGGGGTTAGGACAGTATAACTGTGTCACTTTCATTTTCCACACCCTCAAGCAGCGTAGTTACACTGATCTAGGTCTGCGGTGTAGATCTGACCTCTGAAGTTCTTGCAAATAGGCAGATCAGCTGTGGTGACACCAGCAAAGATGGCTGATACCCTGGCTGGCAGCATTTCTGCTTCTGGGCGTGACCCGCTGGAATTGCCTTGTCACAGGGCATTACATGCTCTTTCGTTGGCCACTCCTAGAAGCTCCTTGTGGCTTCAGGAATGGTGTGTGATAACTTCAGAGAAAGGCCTAGTGGGGACAAGGCTGCCTGCAGTTCTAGACATGTTAGCATGTTGAGTTAGATTGGGGCCGCTTTTGGCTTTAACATTTCTGAAAATCACAAACTGGCAGGTCTTCCCTGGACCTTGACCTGGAGTGAGTCACTCGCTGACTCCTGTGGGGCAGACAAGGCCCTAGAGGAATTGGGCTCAGTGGCCTGATGGGATTGTTCGTATGCTGGGTCTGCTCTGGAATGGCTGGCCACTTGTGCTCCCCAGTTTCCCAGTGATGCACAGCATCAATCTCTGTGCTGGCACTCTGGGAGCACTCTGTCTTGAAAGCTGTTCCTGGCCCCTTGTGGTAGTCAGTGCCTTCTCGGCACCAGCCCCAGGCAGAATATGGCGACTCTCAGACTTGGGACTGCTGCGTTGTGCTTTCCTTGTGTGTGAAGACTCGAAGCCAAGAGCAGTTCAGCCCACCCTGAGGGCACAAAGGAGAGCACTGCCGGCAGTTACTCTGGGATAGTGTCCCCACTGTTCCCCAGGAGTCCCCCTACACACCCGGCCCATTCACCTTCATCCTGACCCACAGGCCCTCTGCTGTTCCTGTTGTCATGCAGATCCTTTGCCCTTGACCCATGAGGTCAGGATGGGGAGAATATGGGCACGTGGCCCTTGTGTGCCCAGTGTGGGACCTGGGGCTGCTGAATGGGCCCCCAGCCTTGTGTTGGAGCTGCAGATCTATGTCCAGCCAGCAGCCGCCCATTCCTAGGTCCCAGTCCTAGTTCGTTGTGGGTGCTGCTTGAGGGCTTCCCCCCAATGTTCCTGAAAAGCCCCTGTGCTGAGCCCAGCTCTGTCCTGCCACTCCCCTCTGGGGCAGCCTTCAGTGCCAGTTGGGGCCTGCACACCTGGAATGGAGGGGGATAGCCAAGATCAGTGCCTGCTGAGAAGGCCAGCAGCCTCGTCTTACATCATCGCGCCCTCTGCTCACCTCTCTCTGTCCTCCGGCCCCAGGTATCAGAGGAAGTGGATCCGCATCGAACGCAACCGAGAGAAGCAAATGATCGACCTGCATACAGGGACACCATGGGAGTCAGTGACGTTCACGGCCCTGGGCACCAACCGGGAGATCTTCTTCAACATCCTGAAGGAAGGTACGGGTACGACTGTCATGGCATTGGCTGGCTAGTGGCCTGTCACTGCTGATTGGAAACTGGGCAGTTGGCTGGTTTCTTCTGGGAGATTCCCTTTCACTGCCCATCTCTTTCTCCATCTCTCTCCAGCCAGGGAATTGGCTTTGAGGCAGCAGGAGGGAAAGACCGTCATGTACACAGCCATGGGTGCTGAATGGCGGCCATTTGGCTTCCCGCGCCGCCGCCGGCCGCTTGCCTCCGTGGTGCTGGATAAGGGGGTCTCGGAGAAGATCCTTCAGGACGTGAAGGAGTTCATCAATAACCCCAAGTGGTACACAGAGAGAGGCAAGGCTCCCTGCTGGGCAGATGGTCAGGGGTCTCTGCTGGCTCTGGGGTGAAAGGGAGGGACACTCAATGCTCCCTAGAGCCAGGCATGCTGTGCAGTTACCCACACTTCCTCAGCTCACCAAACCTGTTGCAGTGCAGCTGGATCCTGGCCTGCAGCCCACTGGTTCACCCAGGCCAGCCTAGCCCTGCAGGTACTCCTTATTCCTGCCTCACTGCCCTTTCTACTGTTCCAATCTTGCACCTACAGTTCTGTGGATGAAGAAGGCTTCACGTCCCATCCTTGCCACTGTCTGTGGGCCACTGGCATCCTGCTGCGGTAGCCAAAGCCCAGAAGGGGGGAGTTTCCTCACTAGTTTCATTCTGCTCAGTGGGCCCAATTCACTGCTGCCAGCCTTGATGGAAAACAAGCCCTGCCATGGCAAGTCAGCCCAGGGCATTTGGCAGCTCTCCTGTGGGGTGCCGGAGCCATGGGGGCTTCTTGCAGCACCAATGGCTGTGTTCAGTTCCTGAGAGTCTTCCTGCCACCATGCTCACTTCAGTTACAAAGCACATGGGACTCCAGATGCTGTAGGATGCAAGCAAGTTACCCGTCCCTCCTTCAGCTTCCCAGCTGATTAGCCATCTTGGTTCGGCTCTGGACAGCTAATCCACAGCTGGGAGCAAGCTGGACCTTCTGCTCTGAGTGGCAATCCCCACCAATGGAGGGTTTCCTCTGCATGGACAGATCCAGTGCCTGTTGTAGAACTGTGTTAAGAAAGCACACTGGCTGTGAAGGATGAGCTAATCCAAAGGAGTTCAGATCAGAGGGACTGAAACAGATTTCTGAGCCTCAAGGACTTGGTGGCAGCAGAGGAGAAGGGGGTGTGGAGGGTTGAGCTGAGTGTGGGGGCGCACTGCCAACTTCTGATGAGTCCCTCTCTCCCTAGGAATACCGTATAGGAGGGGGTACTTGCTTTATGGGCCCCCAGGCTGTGGGAAGAGCAGCTTCATGTGAGTATTGTACGCTGGAAGTGGAAGCTTTCTAGGGCTCCTTGGCCAGATGGAGGGAGGGCCAACATGTGGCTAGGTAGGACTAAGTTGACCAAATGCTCAGTGATGAGCAGGGTTTAGCAAGGTATGAATGTGCTGCAGAGGGGAAGGTCAAGGGACCAGGTCCGGAGGTGCTGCTGATTCACTGGGGGCCCCCTACCCTCCCCCTAAAACACCAGCTCCATTATTTCCACAAACTAAAACCCATCCCAGCTAAACATGCGCTAAAACCCATGTTAAACAGGCCACGTTTCATAAGAGGACAAGTGTTCAGTGCCCAACGCCCCCACTGACACTCTTCATTCAGGATCCAACCTTCGGTCTGGCAAATCTGCCTAGAGACACCCACCTGGTGCCTTGGGTCGTCATGTGTACCAGTACAGAGTGGGCAGCCCACTCCCAGAGTGGAGAGCTGGCACGTACCCTCTCCCTGCTTTCGGGCAAGTGACAACACGAGGGGACAGGTGGTGGAGAACTGGGTGCCAGGTGTTTGTACAATGGCTGCCGGAGGCCCCCATCACTGTGCTATCTATGCACCCCACAGTCTAATGTCTTTATCCTCTGACCTTCCCCCCACCTCCTGGGAAGCAGAGCAGGCTGGTATCCCCATCTTGCATGTGACAAGCGGAGATGGAGACTTGCCAGAGAGCCATCTCACAGCTGTGAATATGATCCCAGGCCGGCATCCAAGCCTGCGGTCCTCTGGCTGGCTGTGATCTGGGTGCTTCTACCCTGTGGGATTGGATAGGGAGCGTTTTCTCTTCAGGTCTCCCTTGTGGCCTGGAGTTTCCCCAGCGGGTGCTTTACTCTTGCCATCTCTCTCCCAGCATGGCCCTGGCAGGGGAGCTGGAGCATGGCATCTGCCTGCTCAGCCTGAGCGACCGCAGCCTCTCTGACGACCGTCTCAACCACCTCCTCAGTGTGGCACCGCAGCAGAGCATCATCCTCCTGGAGGATGTGGACGCCGCCTTCGTCAGCCGGGATCTCACTGCAGAGAGTGAGTTGCGGCCCCTGCCCAAGGAAATCAATGTGAATGTCACCGTTGTCTTCTGTTATGGTAGGCCAGGCTTCTGGCTGCTACCAGGCCTGGTGCTGGATGCAGGTGTCTGTTCTGGTGGTGTGTGGCAGGGAGCGTCTCTGGAAACACACTTGTTGGGGGTTGGTAGTGAGGCTGCCCTGGTGGGATTGCAGGGTGGAAAGCAGCTAGGCCCCAGGAGTCGAGGTGAAGGAGGTTTGGGACCTTCAATTTATGGCAGAGACATGCAGTCCTGAGGCAACTGGAGAGTTACCAGCGCTGCTGTCTGTTGGGCAGATCTGGGTGCCCTAGTCCATTCTGGGTCCAAGACATCTGTGCTGCCTTTTCCTCCAGACCCAAGTGCCTACCAGGGCATGGGGCGCCTGACCTTCAGCGGCCTGCTTAACGCACTGGATGGTGTGGCTTCCTCAGAGGCCAGGATAATCTTCATGACAACTAATCATGTTGACAGGTCAGAGTCATCTCCTGTGGGTCGAGGGGTCCACAGGGCAGGAAACCCCTTGGCTTGGGCATTAAGCAACAATGATGCAGAGGAGAAGGAATTGCCCAGCTGCCACCTGAGTTCTTCACTTTATTTGGGGGCAGATCATTAGAGCCCTGTGTGTGGATCTGTATCCAATCTGCACCCATAAGAAATGGTCCATGCTGATATTCTCATTGCGTTGCAAATGTGGATATCTGCAGATTTGCTGGGCTTTGCAGTCTGTCAGAGGCTCTGTTTTTTTCTGCAGGAAATGATCTGTAGATATCCGCAGATATAACGTGGATAGCCGTTGTTTGCAGGCCCTACAGATCATTCCCTGATGTGTGTGTTTCAGGGGTTGATGCTATCTAGTATTACTGGTCAAACAACAGCTCCTCCCCCACACACCTTTTCCTAACTGTGCATTTCCACAGTCTCAGTCATTGTCTAGGAAAAATGGTCCTGGATATTCAGCCTGTCATCTCCCATTGCTTAATCTCTGCAACCCTTTTGGCAATGCCCTGCTGGATCATCAAATTCTTCCTCCCCTTCCTTGGTGTTTCCACTGTTTCCAACTTGCTACAGCTCCTCTCTCAATAGAAGGCAGGACGCCTGGCCAGGGGGTGTGGATGGATGTGTCCGTGTGGCCTGTCTGCCCAGGACATTGGGCATCCCAGGAGAGCCCTGATCTTTTCAGGCAGCTGAGGATTTGCTTCTCTCTTCTCTCTAGTTCTTCTCCAGATTTCTTTCTGCAGCTTTGCAGGGATCCCATGAAGCTAGAAGCCCCCCGCGGGATCTTGCCATATCTTCTATGTCCCAGCAGTGCATGGGGCATAGGGTCTGTGGGCAGGGCTCCCTACCAGCCTGTGAGCTTTAAGGGGCCGTTCATGTTGGAGACAGCACAGAGCCATGTCTAAAGCTGGGGTTTATGCCATGTCCCCTTTGCTTTTGGGGAAGATATAGAGATATCCTCCTGTCTCAGCCCTGCCTCCACCCCCAAAATAGCAAAGAACCATAGGTGGGTGGATCAGCTAGTAGGCACGGGCCCCTCACAGCCCGGAGAGGTGACTCCAGGCCCAGGAAGCTGAACTCCCCGCTGCTGGCTGACAGTGTCTCTGCCTCCACAGGTTGGACCCAGCCCTGGTGCGCCCTGGCCGGGTGGATCTGAAGCAGTATGTGGGGCACTGCTCACACTGGCAGATTGCCCGCATGTTCCAGCGCTTTTACCCAGAGCAGCCCGCGGCGGCAGGCGAAAGGTTTGCAGAGCAGGCCCTGCGCGTCTCCAAGCAGATCAGTGCTGCCCAGGTGCAGGGCCATTTCATGCTGTATAAAGCAGACCCAGCTGGGGCCATTGAAAATGTGCCATCAATTTCACTGTGACCAAGGGCACACCCCCGCAACGGGGAGGGGCTCACAGCTCCCTGGACTTCGGACATTCCTGTGCGTGACTCACAGAGGACTTGGTAACCATGAGGATGTAGAATAGGGACAGTCCCATGGGCCCAGTTACTGTTTGTTTTGCTACCTCAACAAGGCCTTGGATTGCTATTAAAACATAAAAAGAACTAGAACACCCTGATTCCACTGGGAGTAATGCACTGTCTAGCATGACTGCTCCTCCTCAGATGCAGAAGCCAGCAGAGAGATACCTGTGCTTGAAATGCAAGGGCTATCCTGGTTCTTAACGTTGCATGGCGATGACCCAACCCCACACACAGTCTCAACCCACCGAGCCCCAGCATGGGGGAAAACAAGAACAAGCTGAGGAGATAGCTGAGGATGTGACTAGGCTCTGGAGCACAATGTTGACCAGCTGCTTTCGAGAGCCCAGCTTGAAGTAGAGTGAGGGGCAGTTTGCAAGTTTTCCAACCACTAGATGTGGCCTTCTGTCTTCCAGGGGCTTTACAAGCCTTCCGTTGCCCACCCGGCACCTGAGGCTGTAAGGAGTCAGCTGTTAGCTTCTCCCTTCCCAGGGCCCAGACACCAGCCTAGCTAGCAATGGGGGACTTGAACTACCTGGTCATTTGTAGGGAAAGTAATACGGCAAAACATGAAATAGCCAGTGAGTTTGTGGAGTGTGTTGGGGACAACTTTTTGTTCCAAAAGTGGAGGAAGTAACCTGACATTGGGAACAGCTATGTTAGACTTGATTCTGAGCAGTTGGGAGTGAAGGTGGAAGGCAGCCTGAGCGAAAGCAATCGCAAAATGGTGGGTTTCACGAGTCTAAGGAAAGGAAGGTATCAGAGCAGTGGAATAAGGACAACGGCTCTTGAGAAACCAGACTAAGAAACCCCAAGAACTGGCAGGTGAGTTCCCCAGCAATGTCATCACTTGTCAGCTGAGCATTTGTTCTCTGGGCTGTGCCAGCTCTGCGTAGCTGGCTGGCCCAGGAGGCCTCGGTCAGTGTGCACAAAAAGACCCACACTTGCTTTGGTGGTGAAGGCGTTCGGCCGGATGTGTTATCAACAGTGCTCAGTCCTAGCTCCCCCAATCGATGTCTACAGTTACATGAGCACATATGTGCCTGTGATGCTGGCCCAGCTCAGTGAGCAGCAGGGCCTTCCTCCCCCCATCCCTGTCCAAAGCTGAACAAAGGGCTAAGGAGCGGTGTTACATGATTTACAGACTGAGACAACAAGGGCTAAGCAACTTAGTACCACTGCAGGAGTTTTAGTAAAACAAACAAACAAGGAGTCCTGCGTTTTACTGAACTAGACTGACATGGCCACCCCTTTGGATCTTGACAACACGCATGTGTTTTTTGACCTTTTTCATGATGTTTCAGACAAAACACCCCAATTTGTCACTTCTGTCAAACCACCTTCTGGGGGCTTGGTTGGCGTGTTTTTGTCTGGCTGCTGTACCGTGTTCACGCGCTGCGTATTTTAGCAACACCAGCTGTAGTGGGGCAGAGTTTATGTACCAGACCCTGATCAGGCTGACCAACATCTGCTTTTGACAGTGCTTGTCTTTCCCTCCTAGCACACCTTTTGCTGACGTTGGCTCAGGCCTCGGGTGTTGCATCAGCCCTGGGCTTCAAACCATCTCACTCCACTCCAGGTGGTTTCTCATAGTGAAGGCACAACTGTAAACTATCTTGCTGCAAAGGTGAGATGGGAGGACCAGTCAGAGGCCACTAGAGCTCCATCAGGAGCTTTTTACTTGCCTGAAAATTAGAGAAGAATCCTACAAAAAATGGAAACTTGGCCAAATTGTTAAGGGAAGTACAGAGACCGATATGATCATCTAGTCTGACCTGCACGATGCAGGCCACAGAACCTCATCCACCCAGTCCTGTGATAAAGCTCTAACTGAAGACTGAGTTCCTAAAGTCCTCACATCATGGTTTAAAGACTTCAGAGTACAGAGAATCCACCAGCAAGTGAGCTGTGCCCCATACTGCAGAGGAAGGCACCACTGAGTGGCTTGGTGCTCGTGCTCGTGCTCACATCTAGGCCTGGTGGGGTTTTTGAACCAGACATTCTCCATCTGCCTCCCCAGCAGGGCCCAGTCCAGTCAATGAGCTGTGAGGACACCTGCCAGGTTGGGCCTTGCATAGAAGGCACCAAGCCAGGAGGGGGAACGTATGTACATTATGTGCAGAAGCGTTCCTGAATAGACAGTAGCCCTGTAGGTTGAGCACTTGCCTTGGAGGAGGGAAACTTGTTTTCAAATCCTCCCTTGGATTTGACCCTCCCTTTTCCCCAATCCTGATTTGGATTAGGGTCTTAGCTGCAGGGCACCTGCTCCTGGACCAGGGGCCGGCCCCCCCAGGTGAGGGGCTGGTCCAGGGAGGGTCTCCTGGTCACTCCTGTGGAGGCTCAAGTGGGATGGGTGCTTGAGGCTGGGTGAATTCACAGTAACTCTAGAAAGAAGCAGAGTGGGTCAGCGGCTGGCTGGACAGATGGATATAGCTGTGTGGCTCCAGGAAGCTCCTTAGGCAGCCATGACAGGCACAAAGAGGTAATTCCCTCTCACCCCACCTCCCAGGCAAGTTCCAGGGATCCCAGCAGGCTGCTGAAAATCACTCAGCCAGAACAGCTTCCCCTTCACATGTAGCAGCTTGGGGAAAGACTTGGCAGTGGAGACCCGGAAGGGGTTCTGCTGGATCAGGGGATGCCTGGTGGAGACATGCTGCATATCCTGAGCCCCTGCTCTACATAAGCCCAGCAGAGAAGCTGCTGGCCAGGTTCATTCATGGCCGTTGGGTCTGCACCAGCTATGGGCAGCCTGGTTATGTGCAACAGTGAGATCCTGCATGGATGGACCTGCATGCCAGCACCTGCCCTGCAAACCTGGCTGGTTTCACAGCTGATTCTCCTACTTCTCTGCCAGCCAGCACAATGCTGACTTTGTTCTGGGTCTGCTACATCAGCAAAGCAAGCACAGGGAAAACAGTGGAGAGGTTCGCACCAGCTCTCTGCCCTAGGAGGAGCAGGTCTGGCGCTTGTTACAAGTCTGGGGTGCCCAGGAACTTTGTGATCTGACAGTGGCTGCATGCCCCACAGCCTTTGAGCACCATGGAGATCTTTTCACTCTATGAGTGGCATTCTTCTGCAAAGGGACAGAGACATGCTTTTCCCCAAGCTTTCGCTCCAGCAATATCCAGTTCTCACTGCACCACCACAGCTGCCTGGTGACTGATAACAGCATGCTCAGTGGCTCGGAGCCAGACTGTTGCTACACTATGGGCCAAGTCCTGGAGAAATCCTTGAGTCCAGAGGTTAGTCTGCCAGGCTGCCCAGCCGCATCCAGGCAGAGATGGGTCCCCAGACTGCTTTTCTCTCAACCTCTTGCCACTTCAGGCTGGGCCCTTCCCATCCTGGGACCCCCAAGAGAACTACTTTAAGCATTTGCTTGTCATCAGCACCTTCTAGCCAAGCATCCCCAAGGGCTGACCAGACAGCCTCACCCTGCCTTAGGAGGCAGGTCACTGATTACAGCTGGGGAAACTGAGGCACAGAGCAGCACCATGACTGGCCAAGTTCACCCTGCAAGCCCTGGAGCAGAGGTAAGAACAGAACCAATATGTTGCAAATCCCCACACTCTACTCATGAGACTACAGTTAACATGTCAGGTTGTTCTGTGCAAATTCTCTCCATTGCTTTATATACCTGCCTCTCGCTGGGAGCACCAGTCTCCAGTGCCTCAGAGGGAAAGCTGAGCTATGCCTCCGCCAGGAGAGAAACCCTCCAGCCACGATTTGACCAGTTTCCCTCCCAGGTAGTGCAGCAGCTATAGCTTCAACTGGTGCCTGTAAAATTCATTTCAAACTTTTCAATGTAGTTTTCTTTTAAGTCTGGAAGCCCCACTGTTGGGAATTTCTCTCATCCCCATTGGGGACCCTGTGTGGTGCTGGAATTCTGACTCGCACATTAAGATTTAACTTTTTTAGGAACATTTTGTCATTTGATTGCTTTAAATTGGCCCTGAGCTCATTGGGGTGTAGACAAAGAAATTCTCCATCTTCCTATATCACAGGCTGCCCCAGACAACTGTAAATATTCTCAAAGGAAGTGCAGAGGTTTGAATAGCAAAACATCAAGTGCCCAGTTTCCAAGAGAGAACCGATTTCAAGCTACCTCTCCATTTGGGGGGAACAAGAGGAATAGCAAGGACCTAACTCTGCTCTCAGCTCTGGAGGGGGGGACAAGTGGAAGGCAGAGCACAAGTTGACAGTATTTAGAAATTCTCTACTCAACCAGCTGCCCTGCTGCTGTTTGCCATCCAGCTTCTAGAACTGAATGTCTGAGCTAAAAAATGTCAGGGCTCAGAAGAAAAATCCTGTCAATGGCATCGACTTTCATTGCACGACATGGAATTGGTCAGCAGAAAAGAAGGCAGCAGACTTCTCTGTTCATTGGAATACAGGCTTTGGGGCGCTGTTTGGTGCTATTCCCAGAGGAGCTAGGAAGGTGAAGGTTAGCTGGAGCACAGGTCAAAGGGCAAAAAACTGGGATCAAGGGTCTTAATGACAGGTCCTATTCATCTGTCCCAGCAGCCCCCTTGCTCCATGGCAGGGAGGTCAGTTGTTTAAGCAATGGTCAGGACCCTCACAGGAAAGGGATGAAAATGTAGCAAGTGTCTGCTGATGAGGCTAGAGAGATGTGAACAGACTGGCCCAACCCAACTCAATCTCAGTAAACTAGAGTCCATCAAGCCACACCGGTTAGGGATGAATCCCAGAGAGGCTGTAGCCAGCTGTAGGGCTTGAGGGGATGAACATGTACAGAGGGCTGTACAGAGAAGAAGGGGAGTGAGAAAAGCCACGGGAGGGGGACAATAACCATTAATTGCCAAAGCACCAACTGCTCTGAGGGGAGCTTGCTGTGGTCTATAAGGGCTGGGCAGACCTGGTGGGAGCAGATAGCAAGCAGGAAAGGGGCCACCACTGAAAAAGGGATGGGTCAACTGAACACCATCAATATGGTCCTGGAACCAGTGGCAGGGGCTGGAGGAATCCAAGGCACTAGAGACCCCAGGGCCCAGGCAGCAGTTCCCTGCTACAGCTGGCCTGGGCTGAATTAGCTGGGCACTAGGGACAAGAGGGCTATCACTTAAGCACTGCACCCATCTCCAGAGGAATGGTGCTGGCGGGCTGCCTCCATGAGCACTAGCACACAGGGCACCTGGCCTGGCTTCCCTGATACTTGCTCCTGACAATGACCTCATGGACCCTGCAGGGCCAACAGCTGTGAACCTAGTGCTGCTACTCCTGGTTGGAAGAACCAGTCTAGGCCAGGCTCAGGGCACAGCCTCAACAAGGTCAAAGCCCTGCGGACCCCCCACCAAGATGGCTGTCATTGAGTGGCCTCTGGCAGTGCCTGGCGCCTTCCTTCAAAACGGAGAGGATTTTCCCAGCCCAGGCTGAATGAGCGGATTGTTTGCTAGGAGCCCCTGAAAGGCAGCCATTAGTGACCACACTGGCCCAGTATTCCCTGAGCCCTCAGTCCCCTTGGGATTCCCCCCACTAGCCCTGTCCCGCACACCCCGCTCAGTGCAATGCTATTATATTTCTTTACCGCCTGTGTTTTGCCAGCAAGATGAGTGCCACCCAACCATCCACACCACCAGAGCAATCCCAGCTGGCCCACCTCCTCCTCCTCACGGGATACAGAGGCTGAAGAGAGCTGATACTCCAATAGACACTTTATTATTCTCCCTGCCCCCTCCTGCTAGGAGCCATCCTCCTTCACTGGGCCATGGGGGTCTCTCCTTCCACTGGGCCTGAATGCCCCTCGCCCCCGGGGCACTCTGGGATAGGAACCATGCCCTCTGCCCTGGGACTTCTCCCATTTCCCAGAATCCCAGGTCCTGTGATGGCTCTGCCAGCTGGTAGGGCCCCAGGGGTCACGATGGTTCAATGCCAGGTTTTCCTTCTCCGTGCTCCGGGCCTCAGCTTCCCACTCTGGTGTCCAGCTCCCCACAGCAGGATTCTCCTCTTTCAAATCCACTGCCCCTTTTATGGACAAGGGGCCCTCAGGGTACAACTCTTTCTTATCAGCCATGGCAGCCACTCTGCCTCGGCTGGGTGGTTTAGGGAACTGGCTGCACCTCTCACCGGTTCTCTGGCTCTTGTCCTCCCTCCGGTCAGGTCTCCAGCCGAAACCACTGGGTCCCCCAGAGCCATAGAAAAGGTGATGAGCATCCGCAGCTGCTGCTTGTGAGTCACTGGACAGCGGCCTGCCCTGGCCTCTGGATCCCATCCTCCCCCCGCGGTGCTGTTCTCGCTTGCTCTGGCGCTCCAGGGGCACAGGCATTTTCTCCCGCTGCGCAGATTCTCTCCCTGGCACTGGAGCTCGAATGGGGCCGGCAGTTTCTGGCACACACTCTGGGGCTAGTGGATGGCAGAGTTGCTCAGCAGCAGCCATGGCACTTGCAGGAGTCGGCACAGCTCCGTGAACAGGCTCAGCAGTGGCGGGAGGCTGGGAGAAAAGGGAGCAAGCCTGCCACACTATCCAACACAGCTGCTGTTGCTCTGCCAGAGCCAGCCCATCTCATGCCAGTTCCCGTGGCTGACACAGGGGCAGCCCTTGCCCCCAGGCTGCTCTGACCGCCCCCCCCCCATGCCTTCTCCAGTTTGTGGAGTGCCATGTAGCAGCAGGCAAGAGATCCCATAGAGAGATGGCTCTGTAGACCCCCACAGACAGAAGAGCTCTGTGCCTCTCACTGGAGCGCCACCACGGCAAGACAGGAGTATCCCTCATGCCTCACTGCGCACCAACCCTGAGAAGTGGCATACCGCCTGGAGGCTGATGAAGTAACGGTTCCTCTCTGCCTCGGGGTCAATGATCCCCCCCTTCTCTTGCTGCCTTTGGTAGATTAGGCGCAGTTCCTCTTGGTTCTGCAGCATCTTTGCATCAGGTCTGTACTGTTCCTAGGAGATAGGGGTGGGCCCATCAGTAGCCAGGCTTGGCACATGGTGGCAGGCAGCATTGGGTGATTTACCTTTCTGGGAGCAGCCACCAACTCGCCACGAACTCCAGCAAGAGACCAACAGCAGAACCAAGGTCCCTCTCTTTCCCAAGTCAGCCACCTAATGACCCACACCTGCTTCCCTGCAGTGCCCAGCGCCACGC
Source organism: Podocnemis expansa (assembly GCA_007922195.1). Taxonomy (NCBI): domain Eukaryota; kingdom Metazoa; phylum Chordata; order Testudines; family Podocnemididae; genus Podocnemis; species Podocnemis expansa. The sequence goes on along the minus strand of ML681984.1, from coordinate 2,321,159 downwards.
CCCCCAGCCTTCCAGTAGCCACAGGCAGAGAGAGCAGACCAGACTGGCTGCAGCACACTCTGGTCAGCCTGTTGTCCCTGAGTGGGGACTGGACTGAAGAGCTGGCAGATGTGCCTTGGCCCTTGGAAAAAGGTTCTAGTAGGAAGATTTTCCTGAGCTTCAGCCACGTTTCCGTAGCCAGACTCCAGCCTGTCATTTCTGCTGTTCCACACAATTCAGAAGCTTGTTGATGCCAGCCCCCAGCCCTGCGTTTTCCACCTGGACAGCAGGACCCTTCCCTCCCTAGGAAAGGGCCCCCATAGATGCCTGCAGACTCTTTCCCCTCCCACAGGCTGGCCACATGGCTACACTGGAGAAGCAAACAGTGACCATGGGATTCATCAGTCTGGCTGGGCGCTAATTCCCTCCTCTCTCTCCATTCCCACACCCCAGGAAGATGGAGACTGCACTGGCTCAGCTGCCAGCGAGCGGGGAGCAGAATTCAGGTAAGGACCGTCCAGTGCTGCAAAGCAGTTGCTATGAGGTGGGTGCATTTAATAAGCCCAACCATTAACGTGAACAGCGCACATCTGCCAGATTCTAGGAAACACCGAGCAGCCCTGCAGGGCGTGAGTGACAGGCAGCCCCCCTATTCCCTCCCTCCCTCCTGGATCAGCTCATGACAGGCATGTTCCCCAACCAGCCAGCAGATTCCACCTTGGGGCTTCTTACCACTGGGTGCTGTGGGGGTGGCGCTGCCTGCAGGGCGGAGAGGTCGTAGATCAGCGTTTCCCGGCAGACGGGGCACTGCACCCTGACTCCCTGAATGGAGAAGAGAGCTAGCACACAGCCCCATTGCATTCCCCCTGCCAGTCCCCTTCCATCCTGCTCCCTTCCCTTCTTGGGCATTAACCCTCAGGCCTTGCGGTGCACTCCTCTCTGCCCCACCCTGCAATAGCCTTGCCAAGAGCTGTAACCCCCACACCCCCAATGTGCTGGGGGGGTTCCTGGACTGGCTGGCTGATACTTAGGTCAATTCCTGCCCCCTGGGCATGCTGGGAGTTGTAGTCCAACAGCCAACCAATAACTTATTAGGAGCTGGTTGAAGTCTAACTGGCACTCCTGGGTCTTCCCTCAGCGCTACTGGGCAAGGGGCAGTGCCTGAGGTACCAGCATGGAGGATCCCTTGGTTTGACAGCAGGGGGCATGAGGGGTCTGTGACTTGTCTTCTGGGCACTGGAGCTATTTCTTTTACCCTTTAGAAGGCCAAGCCCAGACTGGTGGCTGGATGCATCATTAAACCCAGATAATGGGGTTAAATACCTAGAACTCAAAGGCCAGGTAGTGTTTAGGTGAGAAGCTCCCCTTCCTTTTTTAAATGGAAGTTTCTAGCCTTTGATGTTTTGTAATGTGACCCAGCCATGTCCTAAAGGCTCCAATAGCAGAAAATGAACAAAATCATCCTAGATTTATTTTTTCCCTTAAAAAAAGAAAACCTCTTATGACTTTTAACCCAAACTCATGATTTTCACAGGCCTGACTTGTGATTTTCCAGGCACCTCTGATCCTGAGGCACTGAGTCAGCGACCTAACCAACAGCTTTCAGGAATGAGCTGTTGGGTGGGGTATCTCAGGTTCCGTGGGGATTGCATGCCTGGTACAGGAGAGAAAGGTCTTCTCTTCATGACCCAAACGAGGGGCCTGGGCCCTAGTACCTGCTTGGGAGGAGGTGCCAGCTGCTGCTCTCCCTCCTGCTGCCCATGGATTTCCTTCTCCATGTGCTGGGCGTAGCGACCCAGGCAGTGAGAGTGGAAGTAGTGGTAGCACTGAGTCTTCGTGAAAGCTTCTCTCTCCTGTATGATGAGATGAGGTTGTTTGAAAAAGAGTCCTGTGGTGCCCCACAGCACCCTTCCCTGGTGAGGGGGGCTTCCACTGATGCTCTACTATCAGCGAGTGCTGATTCAGATATAGCTGTTACCTAGGCTCTCTTCTCCTTTCCACAATGCACCCCACTCCCCTCCCCAGCAGACTGCAGGTCTGTGCACTGATAGGGTGGAGGGCCCTACCTGGAAGCCATAGAGACAGATCACACACTGGCCATGAGGAATGTTATTGTCAGTGAGAATTTCCTTCCCTTTCTGTAGAAAGAGGGAGAAAGATCTTTATCCATCAAACCTCTGACCCACCCCCATCCAAACCATAAGCAGAGGTGAGAAGAGTGCGTCTCAATATCCGTGCATAGGTAACACCCCGCACAACCTACCCCATGTCTCCCTTCCGCTCTTACCTCAATCAGCTCATACAGCACTGCTGTCCCCAGCCCAGCCTCAGCAATGTGTCCCAGAGTCTGGGAAATCCTGGAACAGAGAGGCAGAAACCCGTAGTGAAGGTCAGCCGAGATGCAGTCCCAAGGTGGGAGCAATGGGTGAGATGGCTGAAGAAGTCACTTGGCTGGTCAGCTATGGTCCCAAGGTGAGTATAGAAATTGCTGTGTTCGAATGTGGCCAAGAATGCTCAGACCCCTCCCCAAACCCATCTCCTGGTGGGGAGAGATGGAGGAAGAGGAATCCCACAGTAACAGGTTTAAGGCACCAGACTTTTGGCTGCTGCCTCCCACACAAGGTTCTTTGGCACAGATGCACGCCTCACTGCCAATGCCCAGGAAAAATCTCTACTCAGTGCAGATGGCCTTTGATGAGCTAACCCAGCCAGCCCTTCAGTTCCAATGGCTGCACTGCTGACCCAATCTCTGCCTCATTCACTGAGGGTTAGAACCAGCTGGATCTAAGCCTCATACTGGCAGCAAAAGACTAACCACACAGAGTTTTGGCTGGGTGGAATTAGTCAGGGCTGGTCCTGCTTTAAGTGGGGGTTTAACTAGACCAGTGTTGGTGTGCCATCAGGCCTGAGCAATTGTGCCATGGAATTTTTTGAAAACCTTCTCAGAGTTCTGAATTGGCTCATGAATATTCATAGGTTCAGTTGGCAACTACATGGTGGTGTGCCATGGCACAGAAAAGGCTGGGAACCACTGAACTTGACACCTCCTGAGGTCCCTGGAAACCCCAATTCCCAATTCCATCTCATCACACCTGTCGCAACCCTCTGGGACAGGTGAGGGAAGAGCATAGGAAGTACCCAACTGGACAAGGACAAGGCGCATCTAGCCCACTGCCATTTGTTTCAGGAAGGTGCAAGAGGTTCCTCTTGCAGACAATGATGGAATAACCTATCTGAGGGAATTTTCTTCAGAACATAGGCAGCTAGTGGCCAGTTGGGCACTCAAGTAGATCAGTTCAATGGCCCTTATTTATTTCCCAGCCCTGCTGCAACAGCTCTGCATTTCGACAGAGCAATTCCATGCATCTGCTGCAGGAGTCTGAGGGGAATAGGGTATCTGCACTTCACAACCCCAGCTGGAACACAGTATGTTTCTCCTCTCCCATGCCTCTGGAACAGGTGGAAACCCCTTCCTCAGAACTCACTTCTGGATCTGCTCGTCAGACAGTCCCCGCGGATTCCGGATCAAGATCTTCGGTGCTTTGTTGGGATACTAGAAAGACACAAATCCAGGAATGAACAGGGACCTAACCCCTGTCCTGCCCCTCCCTGTGAGGCTTGGCTGCACTCATGGCTTGTGGGGGCCAGGCACCATGGCCTTACCTGGGGGGGCACAGACAGCACAAGCGTGAAGCAGACGTACTGTGAGTCCTGATCCTCTGCTGTTGCAGGGTGCAGGGTGATGCAGATTTCCCAGGGTGCTGACCTGTGGGGGCAAGGAGGCAGAGAGGAAGCATCCAGCCGTGACATGGTGTATTACTGGAGGACAGCAAGTGCACCAAGGGTGATGTAGGTTGCATATTGTCACAGTAATACAAACCTTCTGTGCAAGCCCCACAGAGCTAGAAAGGGCTGAGGTGCCCGGAGTCCAGAGAGAGGAGACTCTTAGACTGGGAGGTCCCCAGCAGGGGAAACGCTCATTGGAGCAGGACCAATGTGCCCTGACAGCTCAAAGGAAAAGAAGCTACTACGACTGAGAGTGGAGATTGATGGTGTCCCAGGTAGCAGCCAGGGAGTACCCCAGTTTAGGGTGAAGGACACCAGGCCCCTCCCTCTTAGTGAATATTCAATCAGGACAGAACCATTTGAACATCATTCTGAGCTCACCCAGGGCCCTGGATCCCAAGTGCAGAACTCACAGCTGGGTGCTGCTAATATCTGTGGACACAAGCCAGTTCAGGGATTGTGCCTGCTGCCACACCTCAGAAACCGGACTTTGAAAGCAGTGGGCACCAAGGGGCTGAAACATCACTCCTCAGAATTAGTGACAGCAGGTAACCGCACAAATACCTGTCATTTCCTCTGGACACCTGCAGCTCATCCAGGTATATGGACTCCAAGACCTCCACTTCTGATGGCAGAGCCCTGGGAATAGAGAAGGGATGTCACACAAAGCTGTTCTCACTCCCTGAGCAGCACACAGGTCTGCCTAGGAGCTTACATGGCACAAGCATCTATGCAAGCCCCAATGGGAATGGTGGATGGGATGGATCATTTAACGATTCCCTGTTCTGTTCATTCCCTCTGAAGCAACGTGGCACTGGCCCGTGCTGGAAAACAGGAGACTGGACTATTTGGACCAGTGCTCTGACCCAATATGGCTGTTCTTATTTCACCTACATGTTTCCAGTTCAGATTTTCTAGGCTAGAACATCCAAGTCACAAACAATGCACAAGCACATTTAGTTGCTTAAGAATAGCAGCTTGATTTAGAATGTTTTTAAAATATCTTTTCATTTTACATTTAAAATTTGGACCTCATTTCAACTGCCAGAATCTGTTTAAACATGTCTATTTCATCTTGTCCTGAAGCTGCATTATCTTCGGACAACTCCCTTCAAGAGGCTGGGGGCCGGTTGGTACTCAGAGGGGTGATCCTCAAGAAAACTCAAGTGACCCAATGAGGGTCCTCTGGCACTTCTAAAGACAAACAAATTTATTCATTGCAGGAGCTTTTGTGGGAGAAAACTGCACTTCAGCAAATGCTTTGAAGATCGGTGAACTTACAAAATGGGAGCAAATATATGCGGGGCAGTGTAAGTTCCCCCATCTTCATAGCGTTTGATGAAGTGGGATTTTCTCCCACGAAGGCTTGTGCAATAAATTAATTTGTTAGTCTTTAAAAGTGCCCCAGAACTCCTTGTTTGTTCTGCTGAACGAGACTGACAGGGCTGCCCCTCGGGAAGCAGATGACCCAGCAGCCGGGCCGGGGTCCGGGAGGGGCGCTGCCTGCAGGCCACCTGTCAGCTGAGCCAGGTCCCGGCCACTGTTGGATTAAATCCCCTGGCGGGGGAGCTGGGACACCGCGGCCTGAGGGCGCCCACGGGGAACCCACGCACCCGCGAGCCAAGGCCGGGGGTGGGGGCTGCAAGAAGGGACCAGGGCGCGGCCTCGCTGTGGGGCGGCCCGGGGCGGGATGGGGCGACAGGGGAGGAGCCCAAGCTCCGGCCGTCTCTGCCTGAGGCCCGCGAGCAGAGCCCGGTCCGCAGCCCCGCGGTTACCAATCAACCGCCGCCTCCTCCGCCGCCGGACTCTCGCTGGCCGCCGCCATCTTCCCCGCCTGCCCCGGAAGCGGAAGTGACAGAAGCCCCCTCTGCCTCGGCAGGCGGTTGCTAAGCGGCGCGGACGCGGCGGGCCCTCCGGGGTCCTGGCTCGGTAGGGTGTCGGCGGCGGAGCCTGTATAAAAAGGAGTGCAGGATCGCCTCCCCTGGCCGCGTCCCATGCCGGGCCGGCCTGCTGAGTCTGTTGAGCGAGGTGTTGGGGGTCGGGCCGAGCCGCGCCGCCTTCCCGCTCGCGTGCGAGGCCGGGATCCAGTCAGGCACTTGGGTGGGCACCTCGAGATGGGGGAGGGGATCCAACGGCCCAGCCGGGAGCGAGCGCCGTGTCCCTGCAGGTCCCGGGCAGCGGGCGGGTGGGTCCGGGACCCTGCTGGTGGGGGCGGGGCTGGCTGAGGGGAGGGGAGCGGATCCTGTTGCCGGGTAACGGGCTGGATCCTGGGGCAGTCGGGGCTGCAGGTCAGCCGGGGGAGACTTGGGGAGCTGAGCACACACGGGGGGGAGAGGGGGTCACACGGTAGCTGGTTAGGCAGCTCAGAGCGTGGGGAGGCTGGGCTGATCACTGGGGTTCAGGACAGGGATCCCCTCATCCCCATCTGCATGTGCTGAGCTCACCATGGCCTGTCCTAATAATCAAATAAAGCCCAAATGTCTAGACCGCCCCGACTCAAGAAGCTGGGACGAGGGCGACTGGGCAGACCTTGGGCCAGGGGAAAGAGCTGGGAGGCCTGAGGGTGGGAGGGGAAATGTGCGAGAGAGAAGAGGGAGCTAGGAGCAAAGGGGAAAGGATGTGATCATGTTGGAGGACAAAGAGGAGGAGTGTAACTGCAGGATGCCGAATAGGGGCAGGATGCTGAGAGAGGCGGCAGGGCGGCTGAAGGGGAGGGTGCCATGGATGAGTCTGGATGGTGGGACTGAAGAGGGAGAGGTGGAATATGGAGCTGGCGCAGAGGGAGCAGCGAGTTGGTGGCTGTACCAGGGGACCTGGAGATGTGTCAGGGTGAGAGAATGGGGAGCGGGAAGAGGGATGAAAGATTAGGAGCAAAGTAGCCAGAGACTGGGCTGGCATCTTGGAGGTCTCCTGAGAAAAGGCCAAAGGGAGGTGTCTAAGTAACTAGCTATCATCTTGGTATCTGAGCCCCTTAGTCTCTAATATGTTTATACTTTCCCCAAGATAGGGAAATACTTTCATCCCCGTTTTTCATATTGGGGACCTGAAGCACAGGCCCTCCAAAGTAAGTAGGTACTGAACTCTCTTAAAACAATACCTTTGAGGAGCTCAGTGATTGGCCTAGGTCACACAGGTCTGTGGCAAAACAGGGACTTGGAGCTAGGTCCTGCAGTCTGAGCTGGTGCCCCAAGCATTGGGCCATCCCTCCTCTCAGTTGGGGTAGGCCTGAGTGGGAAAGTGAGGCCCAGGAAGTAGGCTATGAATTGAACATCCTTTAATCTGCAACTTTTCATTGTCAGGCTGGAGGTCCCACCATGGAGAAATACCACGTGCTGGAGATGATTGGAGAGGGCTCCTTTGGGAGGGTGTATAAGGGACGCCGGAAATATAGTGCCCAGGTGAGGACAGCCCGGAGAAGGGAGGGAAGAGACTATAGCACCCAGGAGAGGTCTGGGGGAAAAAGTGTATATGCTATAAGGGGAAACAAGGCAGGGCTGAAGATTTCTTGATATGGAGTTCAGAGTTCTATGACTGAGCCTCCAGGTTTAGGTCTCTGGTAATCGTATGTGGAATGCACAACAATCACTCATGGATAGTTTATCTGATCACTTCCACTGTATTTAAGGTTGCACAACAGTTTCCAGTCACAACAGTTTCCAGTCTAATCCCCTGCTTTCAGATGCTCAGAAGTTTCTGGAACATTTCCCTTTGGGGCTGACACATTCCAGGCTTTGTTTGCACTTGATGGAGAAATATATTTGTTTTAAATTTCTGGTTTTGGCAACTTGCTTTTGCTATAGCCTGTCTGAAATGGATCAACTGATGTTTGAAACTTGCTCTGGGCAGAATCTCACTGATTCTGGGACCTTGGCTAGGTCTGAAAAAAAATAGGTTTGGATTAACTTCTGTCAGTGTGCAGTTTGGTTAGTCATCGCTTGCTGCTGCAAGTGTCATGAATTCTATATGTTCACACTGATGTTAGAAAGGCCTTTCTCCCAGCCTCCATTTCTACATGCACCAGTTTCCTGCAGTTCACTGCAGGTGCAGTTAGTGGCACTTAGACATCTAGGTACCTGCCTGGCAGGCAGAATAAAACACTTACCTGACTGATGCTACAATTTTCACAATTCACCGTGTGTGCAGGATTCCACCCAGACATTTCTTTTAAAAGTCAGAGCCCAGAGGAAAATGCACTGCACGCATGGGCACATCTAGGAGACCTAAGGGTTGACCACATTGGAGAAAATCAGCTCAACGTTTTAGAAGTTCTGATCTGTGAAACTTAACAACTCTGGGGTCCCCTTAATCCAGGCATGCTGGTATGGTTGTTTGGAGTGGCAGGGTCACGTAGAACTGGCCTGAACCTTCACTCTAGCAGTCACTAGCTGATCCTAGCCTGGAGGTTTCCTGGATGCAGACTTATTGTTCCCAGCCTTGTCTACTTTGGAAGGTGGTGGCACTGAAGTTCATCCCCAAGGTTGGGCGATCAGAGAAGGAACTGAGGAACCTGCAGCGGGAAATTGAGATCATGAGGGGGCTGCACCATCCCAACATTGTCCACCTCCTGGACAGCTTCGAGACCGACAAAGAGGTAGGGGGGCACCTGACAGAGAAGGCACGGATGACAGATCAGGGGTGCTGTAGGGATCGGTTCGAGTTTTGCAGGTTAAGACTGAAGACGACTCAAAGGACATTTGGGGGCACTTGCAGCCTCCTGTGTGGTGCCACCTAGGTGTGAGGATGGGAAGGTGCACGCATTGTCAGCTGCAGAGGTTCTCTTGAAAAGCAGTGGAGGGCGAAAGCTGAGACCTTCGGGTGGACACTAGCAGAGTCCTGTCCTTCCCAGCGCCGCCATCAGAGTATGAGTCCCTGGCTGAAAGGAGCAAGCAGCTTTCCCAGGGACTCTACTCTGTGTTTCTCTCCCCTTCTGCCAGTGGCTGGGTTTGTACCTCATCTTCCCACTGCACTGGCTTCCCTACAGCCACACTGCTCAACGTGTTGGTTTCTTCAATGATACCCCTTTTGTCAGGGCCCAGCTAGGTGTTTTCTCTGCCTCTGAGCTAAATCCTGAGGCCTCGTTCAGGGGCTCATGAGGAGGCTGCTGACGCAGGGGCTAGCCTTGGTCTCTGGACATGACCAGCTGTGCTGGAAGCAGTGTCCTTCCCAGCATTCTTTGATCACGTCACTGATATTCCATCCATTGGGTCCTGTCCCTGTGGGTCCCCAGGACACAGTGGGGCCTGGCTGCCACTCTTTGACCCCCCATGATCCCTCACTACTTTGATAGAGCTGCCTGCCTCCCCTTTCCAGGTGGTGGTAGTGACAGACTACGCAGAGGGGGAGCTCTTCCAGATCCTGGAGGATGATGGGAAACTGCCGGAGGACCAGGTAGGTGGGGCCCAATCAGAGTCACATCCGGCCCAGGGGAGATGGGATGGGGACATGGCTAGGGTCGCACTGAGCCGCAGGAAGAGGCAATGTTGCTTATTCAGGCCACTGGGTGTCAGAGCTGGCTAAGGTACCCCTGAGTCTTTAAACTGGGACTGACTTCCAAAGGAGAATAGATTGGAGCCCAGGGCACATGGACAGGAAGGGTTCATTAGCCAAGTGCGAGGGAGAGCTGGGTTCAAACCTAGCCTTAGGCTACAAGTGACATAAACTTCCTGGGTCTCAGCCTACTTCCCACCTGTGCAGGTTATAACAAACATTGCAGAATTTGGCATGATTGTTGGTCTGTGGCTGGGACTGGAACAGGGATGGGTGGCTGGGGACTGAAGAGTGCTGGTGTGTGGGCAGGGAGCCCATGGCTGGGATCACAGGGGCAGCAGGTCGGGACTGAGGGGCAGTGGCAGAGCTGTGGTCAGGACGCAGACTCGACTGTGGCTGGTGTCGGGGTTGTCATGTCTCTCAGGTCCAGGACATCGCCTCCCAACTGGTCTCCGCCCTCTATTACCTCCACTCCCATCGGATCCTGCACCGCGACATGAAGCCCCAGAACATCCTGCTGGGCAAAGGGGGTGTCGTCAAGCTCTGTGACTTTGGGTAACTCCCCTGCCCTTGGGATCTGGGCCATCGGACTTTGGAAGGGTTTCTAGGCTTGTGGGGGGGGGAGCTCGAGGGGGCCTGTGGCAGAATAAAGGGGCCCTGCGTATATGTTCCCTCTTGCCTGGGCAGGTTCGCTCGTGCCATGAGCATCAACACCATGGTGCTGACGTCCATCAAGGGCACCCCGCTGTACATGTCCCCTGAGCTGGTGCAGGAGAAGCCCTATGACCACACGGCCGACCTGTGGTCAGTGGGCTGCATCCTCTATGAGCTCTTCATGGGAACGCCACCTTTCTACACGAACAGCATCTTCCAGCTGGTCAGCCTCATCGTCAAGGACCCCGTCAAGTGGCCCCAAACCATGAGTCCTACATTCAAGGTAACGGGGAGAGGCTGTGGGAGGTCCCCCCACACCCACAGCTGCCTTGGTCCCAGACAGCCCTGCTTGGATCCAACACCCGTTGTTGGGTGAGGTCACTGATCCCCCCCCCCCACACACTTTTCGCAGGACATGAGGTGTCCGGGACAGGCTGGGCAGTCATGATGGTGTCATGAAATCCCTTTGCAAGCAGGCATTGTTGCTGCCTTTCTCAGTGAGCCGTGTTGCTGTGTGCTGTTTAGTGGCGCAGGGTCTCATCCCAGAGCTGGCTGCTTTTTAGAGTTGGGCCAGGGCAGTCAGGGCCCTGCATGTTCTGTGTGTTGTTTGGAGCAGAATCAACATCTTGCTGTTGAATTGTCCTCTAGAATCTCAGCTTGTTTCCTGCTCTTCCAGTTGTGAAGAAACCCTTCCATGGTGATGGAAGAGTAACTGAGATAGTGACACCTGCCTGAGGATGTAGACAGCCTGAAACAGCAGCTGAGGGGCCTGTTAATCTCAAGTGGTGTTAACTCTGAATCATAATGATGACCTATTGGGTGCCAACCTTTAAATATTTCAGTCATGACAATGGAAAAATCTCTCCCTACCCACTGCACCATGCTGTCTTCCCGAAGCCAGACTCAGAACCCAAGAGTCCAGCCTACCTGTTAGCCTAGGGCATGTGTTGTATCAGGAAGGCCCAGAGAGGCAGTGAGTGTAACAATGTGTCTCTGGGACTCCCTGTGCAGAGCTTCCTGCAAGGCCTGTTGATGAAGGACCCTCGCCAGCGCCTGTCGTGGCCAGACCTGCTGTATCATCCCTTCATTGCTGGCCGGGTCACCAGTGAGTACCAGCACCTCACTGCCTACGCCCACCCCCATTCTTGCTGCCACTGGGTGAAATGTTACCAACACTGTCCCATCACCCTGGGTACAATAGGGAATGGCCTCCGCATCATTGCCTCTCCTGCCCACTCTGTGACCCCCCCTCCAAGTCAGTTTCCAGACTGCCTGCGGGAGGGTCTGTTCCCTCTACTCCTCCTCTCTGCCCCATGGGATGGCCTGTGTGGTCCCCAAACAGCACTGCCTGATGGGCTCCCCTTGCAGTGATTGAGGACACAGAAGAGCATGGGATCACAAACCCTTTCACCAGCAAGCTGCCCCCAGAGCTGCAGGTGCTGAAGGAGAAGCAGGCTTACTCCCTGGCCCCCAGGAGTGGCCAGTCCAAGATCCTGAGGAAGGCGCGGCAGAGGATGGCGGAGGAAGCCCGGAAGAAGGTATGGGAGTGGTAGCTGAGATCCAGGCTACTCTGGCTGGGCAGAGCCCTTACTGCAGTGACTTCAGGAGGTCTCTGGGATACAAGGGGCCTGGGGGAACGAAGGATGGAAATTGGGGGCAAGACCCTTCCCCAGCTGAAGGTTCCAGAGGAAGCTGGGAGGGGCAGTGAAGTGGGTGTCTGGGCCAGTTACACAGAGATAAGGGGAGATGGAAGGGTGAGGGTCTGGGCAGATACACAGAGATGCTCCCCCGCACCCCATGATGACTAGGGCAGTGAAGGGAGACAGGAGCCTGAGGGGAGACAGGGCTCCTGGGGGCTGAATGAGCATTTGGGGGCTTGTTGGTTATAGGAGGAGATGGGTATCTGCAGGACCAGATCAGTGAATGGGCTGAGGCCACAGTCTCCAGCCCCTAAGTCCCCTGAGTGATCTGGCCTCCGCTGCCCAAATCAGCCTGACACAGCACCAGTGGGTCTCAGGGAGAGTGCTGGGAGGGCCCCTACCAGCACTGGGGGGGGGGGCAGGGTCTTGGGAGGGCTGGACTCCACAGCACTCCTGCCCTGCTCCCAGACCAGCAGGCCAGACTGTGTTTGCTCCACTCCAGAGGCAGGGCCATCTGACGCACGGCACAGCTTTCCAGGAGCCTCATCCCCAGCACCAGCCCGCCCTCAGGCTGCCATGCTGGGGGGTCAAGGTCCCAGGCAAGGGGACCCACAGTGGGGGGCTGCCTCAGGTACCAAGGCCCCTTCGTCCAGCCCTGGATATCTGGGGGCCTGGGCAGTTATGTGGAGAGGAGACCCCCCCAATGATGGGGGCCGGTGGAGGGGAGGTGCACAGAGATCTAATCTGACCAAAGCTCTCTGTTCTTTTCCAGGAGCAGTTGAAGGCAGATGCTCTGTCGAAAAAGGAGATAGCCAGAGAAGGCCTGGGGCAAAAACCAAAAGCAGCCCCTACGAAGTCAGCCTTCCAGACCAGAGAGCAGACAGCCTGTGCCCCAGGCTCCCTTCCTGGAGACAAGAGCCAAGCTGCCCTGGGTGAAGAGATCAAGGAGCCAGAGTGGGAGACAGCTGAGCCTCCCCCTGCACCATGGTGAGGGGCAGGAGCACCTGCCATGGGTCAGCTGGGTCTGTGGATTTAGACAGTGGGCTGGTGGATGGCACATGAGGAAGGAAATGGCTCCAGGGCAGGTTTCTAGTTGTGCTGCTTCTTGGGCAGGGAGCACCGTATCACACAGGATTACGAGCGGGAGTTCCCAGAGGTGGAGACAGGGGCTGCTGGGCTGGCTGGGGGCACCAAGGCAGGGCCGCGAGGCAGGCGCAGCATCGAGAACGTGGACCTGGAGAATGAGGTGAGCCATGACCTGGGGGCTGGGGCAGTACCTTCTCTTGGGAGCTGGCTAGAGTGCGCTGTGGAGGTTGGGGGCAGGTCAGGCCCCACTCGCCTGAATCCAATGGTATCAAACTGGCCAGCTGGCCTCTCCTGTGACCTTTGACATAGGAACTTGATAGCGATGAAGAATGGCAGCATCTGATTGAGGCCACGCAGCCCTCGGCCATGCCACTCAGCCTCTTGGGGGACCTGGTCTTCCTGCAGCGTCTCCATGCCCGCCTCCAGGACTCCAGCCAGCAGGTGAGGAGAGACAGCCTGGCGTTTGGACAGAGAACAGAGGCTGAGGTCCCTATTCCCAGCTCCTTTGTCCTGAGACCAGTCTAGTGCTGGCCAGGGAAGGACTCAGGACAGGGAGGGAGGAGAGCTGAGCTCTGTTCTCATCTGTGCTGCCTTGTGAGACTGGGAATGTGCCCCCCCTCCCCTGGGGTATGTCCATTTTCCCTCAGTTTCACCACCTTACAATGGGGGGTTAGTGATCCAAACTCTCCCGTAAGTGCTTTGGTTGGAGTGGGGTGCAGAGAAGGAGTCAGCTGAGCTTAGAGCATGGCAGGGAAGCCATCCCTTTCCCTGGCCTAGTGACACCTGGATCCCTCCATCCAGGGAGGAATTCTTCCAGGTATCTTCAGTGGGGGGGGGGGGATCCTGCTCTCCCTGCACCCAGAGGCATCTCTACCCTGATGGTGACAGGATCTGTGGCATTCCGTGGCTGGCAGAGAAACTGCTTGTGCCCACAGTCAGGTCTGCTGCATATCCCAACATCAGTGGCCCGTTCTTTGGCTCCTCTGTGCCCAGGTGTTGGAAGGGATGCTGGAGGGTGCATCTCATCTCCGCCCCACCCTCCGTGTTGTGGGCAACCTGCTTGCCACCAGGTGTGACTCGGAGCTTCTGTCCAGCTTTTGTCAGGCCATGGATATACCTCATTGCCTGCTGCACCTGGCTGGGCAAATCCTCGAGAGCACCTGCAGCAAGGAGGTGAGTGAATCCTGGGGACACGAGTCGTGCCAGCTAGAGGCTAGTTCTGCACCTGCTGCGGTGCTTGGGGGGGGTGTGTTGCCCCCCAGAAGCTGTTGTAGCATCAGCACTGTATAATGGAGGCAAATTACAGCTCTCCTCTATTTCTGTGTGTGTTACTTACTGTAGCTAACTTGAGGGAATGGATCCCCTTTCCAAGGGGGAAGATCCCAGTAGGGAGGGATCCTGCGGTACCATTGGTCAGCTCACTTTGGCTCCCAGCCAATCCGACTAGAGCTTCCTGGCAGGTGTTTTTTTTCTGCTTCCACAGCAGCCCTGGTGCATCACGCTGCTAACGGATCTCGTTGCTGTGACAATGGCCTATTTTGTCAGTGATGTGGCTCTGGAGCAGAGTCAGGAGAAAAGGTGGAGTGCCTTGTGGGGGGCTGCGGAGGGGCTCGTGCTGGAAGGGGGTGACTGTAGGAGACACTGAACTGAGATCCTCGGGTGCTGATAACAGGAGGTCACGCTCAGGGGGACAGATCTGGGTGTGGCACTGTCTTCCAGAGCTCTCCAACCACTGGTGGAGAGTCAGGATCAGCATCCCAGTGTCCGGCTGGGGAAACTGAGGCATGGGTGATTAAGGGACACTCCCTGAGTCCCACAGGACAGCAGAGCTGAAACCAGAGGTCGGACTTCTTGCCTCACCACCCTTAGCCCTTCTCACTGGGCCATGCTGCCTCCACCAGGGCTGTTAGCCAGATGCCTGCCTCCCTGTGTTGCACTTGCCCTGGCTTCACAACTAAGTCGATTACATCTCCTCATTTCCCCCATTGAAGCCCTAGGGGCACTGCAGGCACTTGAAGCCAGCTGAGAACTAGAGGGCTCTGAATTCTGCCTTGGGCAGGGGTGGAAATGAAAAAGGAGCCAGGCCAGACCAGGTGTCAGAATGAGGTCAGGTGGGGACAAGTTCCATTCCCCCTCCGCCCCCCCGCCCCCCCCCGCCTCTGCAGGAAGGCCAGCTGGCTGATCCGATGGGGAGAGCTTCCTGCAGGCCCTGCCCTGTGCAGAGCTGGGCCCATTGCTGGTTGAGCACACAATTCAGTGGGCAGCTGTTAGTGTCCCCCCTCACCTCCACTGACACCCATCTCCTCCAGCTCGCAGGTTTTCTACCAGTTGGCTGCCAGCTTCCTCTCCCTGCTGCCCAGCCTGCTGGCCCAGCCGACGGATGGTGAGATGAGGCTCTGCAAGCAAAGCAGCATGGTAAAGATGGCCTTTGCCGCACAGTCAGCTCCCTTACTGCATCCTGATCCTCACCTGCTGGGTGCTTCCAGTGCACTCCTACCACTCAGTTGGCTGCCTCATTCCCTGCCCCTTGCTCCTTCCATGTCTCTCTCTCAACATCTCAGGCAGTTTGTGGGGCTGCCCACCTGGGACTGTCCTCTTTGCTCTGGAGGGCCCATCCTTCCAGCTAGAGAGCCCGTTTCTCTCAGTGCAATCTCCTGTGATCAGGCTAATTTGGGCCCTCTCTCACGGCTTCCCTTTTTCTGGTTTTCCTGGTTCCCATCCTTCTTTCCCCACTGGGCAGTGACTGTGGCCCTTGTGTCTCTCCACAGTGCTTCACGCTGCTCTGCAAGCGCATGGATGGCAGCAGCTGCTCTGTGTCGGGCCCCTTCTACACCAGTCTGCTCACTGAGTGGCACCCTGTGCTGGACAAACTTCTCCAGGGGGCCACCCTTCAGCAGCCCACTTTGGAAGGTAATGCTCTGCCCACATCTGGACCAAGTGTGTTGGGGGGGGGGGAAGGATTTCTCCTGATGTGAGCAGTCTCATATTGTCCTAATCATTGGGAGGAGACCCTCTTGGGCTGGTGGGGTTCTACAGGGAAAACACAAGGGGCTGCAGTCACTGGCCAGGGTTCTTTTATCATCATTTAGTGCTGGAGAAGGTACATGGCCAATGACCCTGGTTAAAGCTAAGGACAGAATGGGCCACTGAGGTATCTTCCCATGCCAGCTCAGTCCCAACCCACATCCCTTTGCTGCCCAGCCCTGGGCTTTCCGCACACACGGCTCTGCCAGTGCTTCTCACTCCTGTCTCTCAGCAGCCCAGATGTATCTTCTTTGATCTCTTGTTGCTGCCCAGATCCAGTGAGGGAGGCCAAGTCCAGTGAAGAGCAGCGCGAGCATCCAGCAGATGTCTTCATGGCAGCACTAGCCGCAGCCTGCAGCCTCCCTGTGGGGTGGAACGGGTGCCAGGGGCCCAAAAAGGAGGTCAGGCCTTCTGTCCCCTCACTGGTCCTTCTAAAAGTTCTGACAGATTCACACGTGGGTGGGAGCTGACCCTTCACAGTAGAGTCACTGAAGGCTGAGCTCACATTGGCCTTGTCTGGAGCTTGGGATCCTTGAGTGCTTTACAGATGCTTCTTGGGGGGTGGTGTGGGGGCAGTTGTTGGTCACTCGCAGCTAGCTCTGGGGTGGAAAGTGGCAGGTGTATAACAGCACTGAGCAGTACCACACAGCAGCTCAAGACAGGCAGGAAATCAGCTGCCCATTACTCCTGAGACAGTTCTGCATGCAGTATTTTAAAATGCAGAAATTTTATTTGCCATTAAATAAATATGGAGGCTCCAGTAAGGTAGTGGGAAGCAGAAGCCAGTGGCTGCAAGGAGGTGAGAGATCAGCCTGTGCCCCCCTTTTCCAGATGGGGACTTGGCTGCACTCACTGACACAGCACAAGGGCTGGGCCAACCCCAGAAACACCCTGGGGTCCTGCTCCTCTGCACACCACATGTGGGCAGGCAGGCTCGGTACAGCAGGCTCTAAATGTAGAGAGGCTAAGTGTGGGTAAGAGGGTTCTCTGTGAGGCAGCCTGAGTGCAGGCAGCTGAGTGGAGAGTCCAGGGGTGGGCTGGGGAGTCCAGATACATAGGGGGTCATTGGTGGATCTGGGTGCCAGAGAATGGGGCTTTGCAGGGGGGTCCAGGGGATGGTGTTTCCTTGGTGTGTGAAGCTCCAGGTGCAGGGGTGAAGCTTGGCAGGATGAGGGTTTGAGTGCAGGGGGCTCACTGAGGGTTGGTTTGAGTGCAGAGATGAGGAGCCTAATGCACAGAGGTAAGGGAGCAGCTCCCATTATGGTGACCCTTTCTCCCCCAACTGAGAAGTGATGGGGTCAGGAGGCGAGGAGGGAGAATTTTCCACAATTGGGGTGCTTTTTGGGAGTGGGTGTTCTCCCCAGCCGTCAGCACAGCGCAAAGTTGGACTTCTCCAAAGACTGCTCTGGGTGTCCAAAATGACCCACCTGACCTGCTAGGGATGGGCATGTGGCTGCTCTTCCGGTTTCAGTCTGCAAGTCATTTCTCTGTGGGGCATGTGAGTTCTATGTGTGCACACTGGCACAGAGTTCCCCAGGGGTATTTTAGAGCCAACTGAACACACAGGGAATTTGGGGAGGGGGAGCGTGATTATTCACACTGGGATTTGAGCGGAACGGTGGCTTAACATCCAGACTTGGGTGCAGTGACAGCCTCATAGGGTCTTTAACAGTCAGAGGTGAGCTAGGCCACGATTTTACACTTTATTCAGAAAGGTGAAGCAACGTTCCCCCAGGACTGGGCAGGGGCATTGCCCCCTGTTGCATCCCTGCAGCATCCCATCCCTTAGCAACATGCTGGGGTAGCAGGGCCAGCACTGGCTCAGAGGAGAGTGTGCCCCTACTGAGCCCATGTCCTGCTCCCTGTCACATGGTGCCCCTACCCTTTAGGTCACCAGCAGGTTTCGGGGATCAAGATCCTCTTGGTGATTTCCCCCACAGATTGCCCGGCAAGTGGCCGAGAAACTCACCGAGGAGAACAGCCAGCTCTTTGTGAGGCTCCTGGTGGGACTCGAGCGCCCAGCCTGCTCCCTGAACGTGCTCAAGGTAGCAAGTCCTTCAGGGAGAGAGCCCTACACAGGCCTGACTGCTCCAGTTCCCCATCACTCCTTGGTGGCCTTGGCAGGGATGTGGCACTGTCCCCTGCAGATCAAATCCTGCCTGGCACAAATGGGCATGACTCCCAAAGATGCTCACAGGAGCTGCACCTGCCTTAGCTAGGGCTGACTGTCACTCTCCTAGTGTGGCACCCATGTGATGCCACTTGTGCCAGATATTAACAGGCCTGCTGCCTGATTTGGGGCATCCTGCCTTGTCCCACCTGTGTAACTAGAATGCCCACCCCCTCCTGGAGGAGCTACCAGACTCTGTATGCAGAGCATGGCATGATGCGGGGCAAAGGAGGACAGAGGAGCCTAGCTGGACTGGAGGTGCTGCCCTGCTCTGCTCCCAGCTGTTCGGACCTCTGGTGTCACTGCAGCCTCCGATTTGTCCCCCTCATGTTCTGGTGTGTGTATGGGTGTTCCCTTGGGCTGCCCAGTCTAGCCGGTGCCCAGGAGAAGCTGCAGACAGTCAGGGCCAGGATTGGGGCCTGCAAACTGGAACCCTGCCCCACTGATATTGGGTCACCACAAAATCAAGCCCGTAACAGCGTGGGGTCTGGTGACATGTCTGTTCCCCTCCCATTCTCCTTCCCCAGCTGGCCTGTACTGTCCTCTGTCCCTCAGGTCCTGTACTCCTGCGGCCACACCAGTAAAAGCCTGTGTCATCTCCTGGTGAAGGAGCAGCAAGTGCTGGGCTCCCTGGCCCGGCTGGTGAAGGGCGAGGTATATGGGGGGCGGGTTGTGGGTACAGGTGGGCACCTCCCTCTGCTGGCTGCTGCTGCGTTTCTGAGACCGTGTGTTTCTGATCCAGCCCCTGCCCACCCCCAACATCTCGCTGGCCCCAATCCTGAGCTCTGCTCCCTTGGCAGGTCCCCATGGCGGAGTGGCTTCGGGTGCAAGTGTGCGAGGCCTCGCTGCATCTCCTGTCTCTGCTCACCCTCCAGCTGCAGGCTCTCCCTGCCTGGTAAGTTCCGGCCTGTGCCCAGGCTTGGCAGGGACACCGGCCATTTGGTGCCTGAGGGGAGTCAGGCGCAGTGTCTCGGTCCTGACTGCTCTTCACAGCTTGCCATTGGCCCTGCCTGGCAGTTGTTGCAGAGATCTGCTCCCTCGATGTCGTCACTGCCAGGCCAAGGCTGCAGTTAGTGCTGAACCTCCCTGGACAGAGCATTTCATTCCCAGGGTCTGCTTCAGCCCCTTGGGAAACAGTGTTATCCTTCTAAACAGCCCATCAGATTTGTGGGCGCAGGCAGCAGGGTGGAGGCTGGTAGGGGAAACTTCCCCTGGCCTTGAGTCTGCCCTGACCCCGTTGCAGCACTAGGGGGTGCAGGATTGCTGGAAAACCACCTCTCCCAGAAGAAAAGAAAGGAAACCTGCTCACCTGCAGTCATTAAAGATCTCGGGGCGTTTTCCTGGAGCCAGGCTCCAGACTCCCTTCCTTGACCAGATGCCAGCTGGGCAGCTTCATTCTGCCTCTTGAAATTCCCTGCAATTTAATTACAGGATCTTGCCTCGCCACCTGGCCTAAGCCATGTTGGGTAGCATTGGTATATATTATGACCAAGCTGCTGCATTGCTTCTCAGAGGTGTCTGCCTATCAGTGCTGCAGAAATGGTTGCTGTAGCTAGGATGATCAGTTTACCCAGGTCTCGGGCCTGCTGAGACAAGTCATTCCCATGGCAGGGTTGATTTCCCAGCTGCTCCTGAGGCCTGTGTCTGGGTTGCTGTTTCAGGGTGGACCTGTTGCTGAGAGATGCCATGGAGCTTTTCACCCAGTCAGCTGTCGTCTCCCTCGTGGTAAGTCTCTCCAGCCCTACTCAGCCAGCTCCTGTCTCCAGGAGGGCCTAGCTGGGCTTGAAACGATCTGATCGCCATGTATAAATGGGCAGAGCCCCGTAGCTCTGCCTAACCTTCCCATTCGGGTGCCTCTAGGGGGCAAGGTCTTACACCCAGGGAGGTGCTAAGTCAGACTCCTAGGGAGGAGGTCATTAGACCATTCCCATACTCGGGGAGGTGCTGTCAGATCCCCATGGGCTGAGGGGTTGGGGGCCATTTAGCTAATCCTACATTCAGGGAAGATGCTGGCCATCAGACCTCCTGGGCAGGAGAGGAGTGCTGGAGGGAGGGATCAAAGCATGTGGTTGGCCACGCGTACCCCTGGCTGTAGGGCACTGAGCTCTCCCTCCCTTGCAGAGTGCTGCGGGATCCCTGCTGGCTCTGCTTGGCCAACACGGGATGGCCATTGAGGTGGGGTGTGAGGAGACCATGGCTGCCGTGGCAACTGCACTCACTGAGCCTGCTGAGGTAAGGGGTGACCATTGGGGGGTGGGGGGGGCTGTCCTGCGGGAGGATCTGGCCAGGAACCCGTGGTGCACCCTGGCAAGCAGATGGACAGGCTGGACTGGCCCACCCATTGCTCAGGCAAATCTATTCTGTCCCATCTGATGTTGCAGGGGGTTTGGGACCAACCAGTCCTAGACCCCCGGGCCCTGCTCTCACCTGGGTTGATCCCCTCCCACTTCTCTTCCAGCTGTGCATCCCCCCACCAATGGGGACTGGCATCTACGATGGACTGGTGCTTCTCCTCCTGCAGCATCTTGCCCAGGTACCATACTCCCTGCTTGTATCCAGTGCCAGGACCTTGCCTGGGCCTGAGGTTGCCAAGGGCTGGAGTGGGTGGGTGCAGCTGGGTGCTCCTGGATCCATAGGGTGGGGCTACACCTCCCGCTCTAGAACAGGCTCTTGGAGCAATCCCTTCCATGTGCCAGCCCCTGCAGGGGTCTCCTTCCTTCTTTAGGGTGAGCCCTATGTCTTCCCCAGGTTGCCCTCTGCCTCCAGCCCTCCCATTTCACCCTATGAGATTTGCTCAGTGGGTCTGGCTGAGAGTGACCTGCCCACTCCTCAGGGACCATTGTGCTATTCTGGGCACTTTCAGTGACCCTTGGCCAGCGTGGTCACAACAGATGGGTTGTAAGTCACCTGGACGCAGCACCGCGAGGCCACTGTTAGCAAAGAGAACCGACGGATAAAGCTAGACTGAGCTGGTTAGCCCAGAGCCGAACCAATCCCACAGTTCAAGTGCTGCATCTCAGCCCTCGGATAGTTCTCAGGGGCAGCTCCAATTCTTCTGATCCCCTTCACCTCCAGCCTTCCCCATCCATTGTTCTCCTTGGGGAATGTGGTGCAGCTTCCTTGAGAGGTGGGGAAATCCGCGGCACTAAGCACTAGGTGTCACTGGCCCCATGATTGGCTTTGCCCTTTTCTTTTGGGATTCTCCACTTAGGCTTGGCCAGTCCTTTTTAGTGACCCATCCTGGCTCAGATGGCTCTGTGCCATTCGTCTCTGTTACCTAGCTTCCCCTGTGACCAAACCCTTCTCCCCCCCCCCCCACACAGGGCAACAGTGCAAATATTGGAGAAACTGAGGCACACACAGGCTTCATGACAGTTTTACAGTAAAGCCCCACCAGGATGCCTCAGACTAAGCAGGCAGTTGAATGGCTGAGCTGGGGGGAGAGTTGGGCAGATACCTGGGCAGGACCCCAGAGAACTGGCTGCTCCCATGAGGCAGGTGCCTTGTTTCCTGATGTGGCTTTCATGGGTCAGGTTCTTCCTCACTAGGAGGAAATGGGAGGACAGTGAAAATGGCTGAGAGGTCAGTGCCACTGCTTCCTCCATTGCCACAGTGTGAAGCCAAGAATGTCTGGGGGACTGGTGCTACCCGTGGGAATGGAGCTCTCAAAACACCCAGGGTGTTAAGGTCAGCTCCATTCTCAATGGGATCTGGGGGTCTCCCTGAAGGGGCCTGCTTTCTAAAGGGGGCACTTGGCACAGGTGGTGCCCACAAGTCCCTCTTGTGGGACCTGCCCTTGGATGTGATATGATTGCAGGTGCACAGTCTACAGTCCTGGTCTGGTGAGGTGCTGCCCCCCAGCTTGCCCAGGCCCTTCCTCAGCCATCATTTGGGGGTGGGGGTGCGGCACAAGCATTTGCTGACTGCAGGACTCTGGGCTTGCTCCACAGTGGTGGCAAGGGACAAAGGCACCCCACCCTCTCACCGCCCAGTGCACACATAGCTGTTTTCACTCCACTAGGGCGACACAGAGTCGAGACAGGGACTTGCCGGCTCAGAGTTGTGGGATGTGCTGTGGCACCGTCTCGCAATGGTGCTCCGCCTGGCCACTGACAAGCCAGTGATAGACAGTGAGATGCCACGGCCAGAGCAGCCCTCTCCAGAGCCAGACTGGATCCTCATCTCCCCTCAAGGTATGGAGGGACAAGCATCTCTTGCACTGGCGACCTAAGACTACGCATCCCAGAATGCTCTGTGGCTGGTCCATACTCTCCTCATAGCCCCCACATTTATTGTTGAACCTTCTTTAACATAGCTCCAGTGTCTGAATCAAAATCTGCTCGCCTTGCAGTGGGGTGGGCAAGGCCACTTTGTACGTGATCCTGTGTGGACATGAGCAGGAGGAAGTATATCCCAGTGGTTAGGGTTCTAGTCCTGGGGTCCTAGTCCATGACTCAGGTGACATGGGTCTAATTCCAAGGTCCATAACAGATGTGCTGTGTGAAACTCAGCAAGTCGATCAGTCTCCGGTCCTCACTTTCTCTACTGTACCATGTTCTGGAATAGCCTTCTAAGGGGAGCTGTAGGTGCAAAATCATAACTGCCTTCAAAACTGAGCTGGATAAGTTTATGGAGGGGATGGTATGATGGGACGGCCTACTTGGAAATTGACCAATATTTGATCTTTGACTACTGGTGCTGGATATACCAGTGGCCTGGAAAGGGAGGGTAGATGGAGTGAGTTCTGAGTTATTACAGAGAATTCTTCCTTGGGTGTCTGGCTGCTGAGACCTGTCCACATGCGCAGGGTTTAACTGATCACCATATTTGGGTTTGGGAAGGAATTTTCGCCCAGGGTTAATTGGCTAAGGCTCTAGGGGTTTTTCGTCTTCCTCTGTAACATGGTTAACCTGTTGGTGAATTCTCTGTATCTTAAAAGTCCTTAAATCATGATTTGGGGACTTACTCAGTCATAGGTTAGAAGCTTATTGATGGAGTGGGTGGGTGAGGTTTTGAGGCCTGCATTGTGCAGGTCAGACTAGATAATCATACTGGTTCCTTCTGAACTTAACAGTCTATGATTTTGTGCCTCCTGGAGGTACTATGTACTACAGGGATGGCAGCCCCAATAGCTAGAACTTCCACTGCTGGTTTGTGTCACCTGTCGCATGCCCTGCCCAATCTGCCCGTGCACTGTCTACATCTCTCCTGGAAGGGGCACAGCCCTATCCTGGGGGCAGCTGAAGCTGGTCTGTGAGCGTATTACCAAATAGATTGAAACCAGTGCCCACTCTTCGGGTTTATCACACCCACCTCAGGTTCTGGGACATTAACACAGGCATTGCTGAGCAGTTGAAACTCTTTCTAGCCCCTGGCTGCTTGTGAGGTGAAGCTTAGTGCTTGGTTACCCTGGTGCTGGGCACCTTAGATGTCCAGACAGACACCAGTGTGGAAGCCCCATCTTGCTGGTGGCCACGAATTCAGTTTTTGTAGAGCTACTGGCTGAGCCAATCAAGCTGGGTCCTGTTGGGAGAAGAGGATGTACAAGAGCCATCCTCAATTCCTGCCCTGGTGGGGCTGACAGCCCTCAGCAGGAGGCAGGCCAGGAGCTGGGAGAGGAGACAAAGGAGAGGAGAGCTAAGCGCAATCCACCCAGTGGCTTGCTTGTCACAGCCCAACAGGCCTGTCTCTGGAAGATCACATTTATACATGGGGACATAGTGAGTCTCGGACTCATTCCCAAGAAGTCCCTTACCTGAGTGGTGCTTCCCTGGCTCCACCAGGTCTCGGGCAGGAGGAATGGGGATCTGATCATAGAAAACCTCCATGATGGAGCATCCTGCTGAAACCAGAGCCCACCCAGCACCTGGGATGGTTGGTGGGGGAAAGAGACTCATTGGCCACCTATCTCCCACTTCCCTCTCCCCTGCAGGCACCGTGCTCTTCCTGAGCCTAGCCGTCTTCATCTTCACTCGAGAACCTCACCAGTGCCTTCCTCAGCTCGCCCACCCCAACAGTGTCATCATGGCAACCCTCACCGAGCTGCTGTCCCTCCGTTTCCTGGATGGCCTGGCGCTAACGTGAGTTCTGGCCAGTCAATGGCCAGGAGGACTTGGTGATGCCAAGGGAAACCGGCATTTAGAATAGAACCTGCTAAATTGGGAGGATGTGAAGAGCCACAAGAATGATTAGTGGGTTAGAAAACGTGCCTCAGAGAGCTCAGGCTGTAGCGCTTGTCAAAGAGAAGGTACGAGGGTGACTTGATCATGGTCTCAAGGTCATAGTGGGTGGGACAAGAGATCACAACAGAGAGTCCCTGCTGGCCTTGGAATCTATGAATCTGAGAGCAGCCAAGACACACCCTAGCCTGGCATGACTTGCCTGTTGGTGCATGCATGTCTTTGCGGACGCCCTGCTCAGACAGTTGGATCACTGGTGCCCCAAGGAACAGCACAGCCAGCCAGATCTCTCCAGCAGGGGGGCTCACCCATCTGCTGCTCTCTGACCCCTCTGAAGATCCATTCCCTCTACTGATCCCAGGCAGGCGGGGGAGAATGGCGACCCTGAGCTGGTCCCAGCTGTGGTGCTCCAGGCCTGCCAGCTGCTCTGCTTCCCCTTCTCCCTGGACATGGACACCGAGACCCTGTTGCGGGTTGTGGAGACCATGAGAGACTCCGAGATCCCCGCCCATCTGCTCCAGGTATCCAGGAGTCCCCCCTCCCTCCTCATCCTTCCCATTGCTCAGGCTTTGGAGTCATGAAAAACCTGCACTGGGCTCCCTGGCTGGTCTCCAGGCACCTTCTCTCTCCCTTCTCCAGCTCCCAATGGGCCAGGCAGAGCCCTGGAGACCTCTTCTCCCACTCACTTGTCTGTTGCCCCATCAGGTCCGCATCACACTGCCCTGTGCAGGAGTCCTCTCAGCAGCTGCTGTCTCTCCTGCTTCCAGGTCTGCTGGCACCATCTGCCCTTCTCAGAGACGGCGCTTCCCATCAGCCTCCTGTGCCACCTTGTCCTGTCCGACGAGCAGATTGTTGACCAGTTGGTGAGGGTGGCTGCTGCCTCGGACCGTGCCACCACCTTCCTGTCTGCTGTCTTGCTTTCGGACAGCCCTCTGCTCACAATGGACCTGCTGGCCCTGCTGGCGCACGTGGCCCGGGCCTGTCCTGCTCACCTGCCTTTCCTCCAAAAGATTCTGGCTGGCTCAGACTCAGCTTACCATTTGCTGAACCATCTGCTGTGCCACCCAGAGCACCTGATCCGTGCCAAAGCCTGCAGCCTGGTTGGCAACCTGCTTCGACATGCTCAGGACTTCCCCTGGGTGCTGCAGAGCCAGGCAGGCCTGCTGGAGCGTCTGCTGGAGCGGTTGGCGGACCAGGAGGAGAGTGTGCGCAAGTCGGCCAGCTTTGCGGTGGGCAATGCTGCCTACCAGGGGGGCTCCCTCCCATGCGCTCTGGGGAAAGCTGTGCCTGGCTTGGTGAGGCTTTTAAGCGACCCCCAGGGCAGAACACGCTGCAATGCCGCCTCAGCTCTGGGGAACTTGGGCAGGCAGGCAGTAGGACTGGGGGACGTGCTGATCCAGAACAGAGCCCCCCATCTCCTCCTGGACGTGGCCTGTCATGACTCTCAGCCAGTGGTGCGGGAGGCAGCACTGATTGCGCTGCGGTCCATCAGCCAGCAGCCAGCGATACACCAGGTCAGGAGCACCATGTGAGATTTCTGTGGGGATGGGCGGGGGTCAACTTTCAGCAGGGGTTCATCCCCCCTGGCCAGGCCTATCCCCTGCAATTCCCTTTCCACCTGTGCCTCCCTCTGGGCCCAGACACTCGCAGAGTTTGGGGGCACCAATCCATTGATAAGGGATGACAGTGGGGGCCTCACTGTAGCTCCAGACTGTGGTGGTGCTTCCCTGGGCCCGGTACCCTTCACTTCCCCCACCTGGGAATTCCCAGTTCTCTCTGTGGGGAGTCCAGTCTCATGCCCCAGGCAGGGAAAGCATGTGGGAATCTCACACCCCAGGGGTCACAAAGCAAAGGGGGCAACTGCACCAGGCACCATCCCTACTCCTTCTACATGCAGAACCCCCAATCCTAACCCTCCCTCTTCTCGCTTGGATTACATGAAACACTCTGAACATGTCACCCTGAAAGCTGGACTTTAGGTCCTCAGAAGCTTGCAGACCAAATAGCAAAGAGGATAGATGGGGCAGGGTTACCTGGCAGGGAATGTGAACAAAGCAAAGCAGTGCTGCGCACCAAGGGGTGGCTTTGTGATGAATGTTATCTCCTCTGGGTTCCAGGTGCTGGTGTCTCTCCAGGCCTGGGAGAAGCTGGTGGCGCTTTCCATCAGTGACGCTCAGCCTGGTTCCTATGGGAGCGCTCGACCTTCTTCAGCCCATCACTGCAAGAAGCTCATCCACCTTCTGAGACCAACGCACAGTGCTTGAGGAAAGCAAGTCGCTGCTCTGGGAGAAACTTGCGAGGCCAACATATAGTGCCGTTACACAGGGGACACTTCCCTAATGTGTTCAGAAACAGGACCCTGGCTTGTGTCTTTGGAGACAGCATAGTACCTGAGCATGGCAGGTCCCAGGGGAGGTGGGGGAGAGCACCCTGACTAGAGCTGTCTTTATCTCTATAAAAGACAGAGATGTGTGAAATATGAGTGTGGAAGAAAAACTGGAACTCCTTCTTCTCTTGATCAGTCCCCACCCTCCAAAGAGACCCCTTAGCTAGTTCTGAGACAGCATGCCAAGCCAGTCATCTATTGTCTTTTCATGGAGTTCTCAACCTGAATGGAGCACCCCCAAACTTTCCAGGGGACAGATGTGGATAATAGTCCATCTTGTGCTGTTTCCTTCCCTACCACACTTCATCCCACAAGATCTTTGGAGGAAACCCAACCCTGTTCCCAGGCTGAACGCTATCCAAACAGGTCTAACTTCAGAGGTTCTTCTGACTTCGGCCTTCTTCCTGGAAGGAGCCACCAAACATAAAGGCGGCTTTCTGCTTCCAAAGAGTGGTCTCTTGTATACTGAGATGTGCCTTATCATCAGCTAGGTCCAGCCATGCAAGGGATCCAGCCCCAAGATCTGGTGTGCCTTTGACCTCATGCCTTCAGTCTCTCACCAGAGAAGTGTCTCATCTCTTCCCACTCTACCTATGTGAGCTCCAGGAAGATCAGACTGAATGTAACTAGGTCCTGGATGAACTAAAACCACCACGAAGTCTTGACACTTCAGGGACTCTCTCCAGGACACATTTCACATAGCTGCCTTTCAGCCTGCACTTCCAGAATTTAATGACAGGTTCCCGGTGACACAAGCCAGACTCAGAATCAGAGTCCTAGCTGAACTTGTGGTCGTGCTGTGTCTAGGATTCTGCTCGCAGCTGGTGAGGACTTCTCTTATGTAGGGACATCAGGGATTGTCAGCTTAGTGAAGATGAGGTCTCCCCGCTGTTACCCCTGGGGAAGGGGGGATTCCATGACTGTCTGCATGCTGACAGTTGCTCCTAGTCTACGTGCTGCATTGTTGTGGAAGCTGTCGCCTTTGATGAGATCTGGACAGTCAAGTGCCATCGGCAGAACCTGGGCCACGAGCATTCCTTACTTGGCCAGAGGGGCCACGGTAGTTTCTTCTGGAAAGTTCCATGTACCACTTCAATGCTGGTGGATCTGACATGGGGCTAGAAATCATCCAATGGCTTTGTTGTGGTATTTGTGTCCATAGAAGTCCTTGTCTGGACTCTTCCAACTTGCATTTTCTAGCCATTTGTAGTGAGCCTTTTATAACCAAGACTTAGTATGATGTTGGTATGGAGTCACATTTGTAGATTTGTGTTTTGTACAGCTTCATTTATATTTGTAATTTATTATAAACAGCTCTTCCCTTCCCAGGGAACCTTCCTCTGAGCGTCTGGGTCACTTAAGGAAGTTAACAGAACTGGGTTTTGACTAGAGTGTAGCAAGCCAGAACCATAACTATGGCGGGGCGAGTGGGGCTTTGCTCTAAGCTAGCTGGAGTGGCTCCATTAAAGGGTGTGTTCCCTGCTGATTGCTCCAGGTGCTGGCTATTACAAGGGGCACCTTCCACTTGGAACATGCCCTGGGTGCCAGATTCTTTAGTTATGGCTCTATAGCAAGCTCAAGGGATCCCAAAGAACTTTCCACTAGCCTAGACAATGCTCCAGAGCACTAGAAAATCTAGATGGCTGATTAATTTTTTCTTTACTTCTCTTGTTTGCTCTCCACACGGCAGAATGGGATAGCTTTCTCTGGCTTCCCCATCCTGGCTCATGTGTGACACTAGAAATTCATGTGCAGTTGGCTGACTGGGCCTTTGGCATTCTCTGCATTTCTTAAAAAACTAAGGATTATCTCTGAGCTGCACAGAGCTCAGGGCTGGGGTGGGAGAGAGTGTGTGGCAGTTCTTCTAGTGCATTGCCTTCCTGTACCGCGCCGTGCCATCAGTGCTCAGGGGCTGACCTGCGGCCTGGCAGCCAATTGGGCTCATAAGCTCTCAGCCATATTCTGCTGGAGGAGCAAGTCTGGCGTGTGGTGGGCCGAGCCTGTCTGGGGGGGTCCCCTGCATTGCTAGCCCCCCCCCCCATCTAGACCCATGAGCATCGGTGTGGATTTCTCCTGGGGCATGTTGCTGCGGGACCCAGCCCATCCACTCCTGCCCCATCTCCCTGGCACGACGAAGGGCTCCCTGGGCTAAGGTTACCAGATCCCAAAACCTGGAAAGGAGGACAGGGAAGTATGAAAAGGGAGACATTGGAGGACACATGGAGAAAACACAGTATTAATGTAATATTCTTCTGGTTTTAGGGGGCCCCGGAACACCTCCCCCTAAAAACAGGGTGTTCCAGATCATTCTACCAGACAAACTCATGTATTTTTAAAATGCCTGCTGAACGGAGGCCATGAAGGTAAGAAGGAGGACATGTCCTCCTCCTGCCTGACATCTGGTAACCCTGCCCCGGGCACTGCCAAGCCCTGGGTCGCCGGGGCGGCCACGTGCGCCAGCCATTGCCGCTCGCTGATGCGGCGGGGGCGCCAGCGCCTCGCAAGGCATGTTGGGGCCCCTCCCCCCTTTGATGGAGGAAAGCCCGGGGAGCTGCAGTCGGAGGCCCGGGGCATGCTGGGACGAGGCTGGCTGAAGCCGGGAGAGGGCCGCGAGGCATGCCGGGAGCCGTAGTCGGGGGCGCGGCGCATGGCGGGAGCTGTGGCTGTCCGAGGCGCCGTGCATGCCGGGAGCTGTAGTCGGGGCGCGGGGCATGCCGGGAGCTGTGGCAGTCGGGCCGAGCCGCACGCCGGAGGGGCTGTAGCCGGGGAGGGGCCGCGAGGCATGCCGGGGCCGTCGTCTGGGTGACGAGCACGTGGCGTTCCGGCCCCGCCCCGGATCTCTATGGTGACGGCGGGCGGTTCGGCGGCGCCGGGAGGGGCCCAGGCCGCCCGGCCCGCGGAGCCGGTGAGTGCGGCCCGCCCGGTCGGTCGGTCGGTCTGTCTGAGGGGCGGTGCGCGCGGGAGGGCCGGGCCCGGGCTCTCGGGGCTCCCCGCCCCAGGCCGGGCCGGTCTCCAGGCTGCCGCGAGCCGCCCCGGGGCCCTGCGCCGGCCCCTGCCGTTCCCCGAACCCCCCAGTGCCCCCAGGTGTCAGCGCTGCCCCAGTTCAGTCCTGGGGGAGCTGCGGGGGCGCGGAGCCCGGAGCAGTGTCGCCTCCAGCCAGGCTGCGGGCCCTGGCCCCCAGGGGTGGGAAGCGGGTGTGAAATTGGCCCTAGGCTGGTGTCCCCGTTCAGTTGGTTTCCAGGGTTACGCGGGGTGGCTGGTTCCTAAGGGCCAGCCGGGCCAGTCTAGCCCGGGGGTGGCCAAATTTATGGAAGCCAAGAGCCGCACAGCTTGATTATTGAACCTTCAGGAGCCGCACTGAGGCCTATAGCCGTATTTTTTTACCTACTCCAAAATTACTAAGTTTAAAATTCATTGTGAACTTCAATTGTATCATAAAAAGAAGACAGATATTGATCCTACTAATGTTGGATTCTAATAATTAAGGTTACCATGAAATTTTAGGCCTAATACAGTAAAAACTTAGCTGCTGCTCGATGTAGAGGACTGCAGGCCAGTGGAGAGTTTTTAAAATCCTGACCATGCTGCGCTTTTCCCTGCCATCCCAACCCCCTCGTGATCTCTGAGGCTGAGGCTGCTTTCCTAAATTGATTTTCTGATGTTCTTCCGGGAGCCACAAGTTTTCATTCAAGAGCCACATGTGGCTCCTGAGCCACAGTTTGGCCACGCCTGGTCTGGTAAAGCAAAAAAAAAAACCAGGCACTTAAAGATGCACAGAGGTATTTATCGCATGAGCTTTTGTGGGATAAAATCCCACTTTGTCAGACACTTTGAAGACAGGGAATTTACAGAGTTGGATGAGAATAAATGCAGGGGAGTGAAAGGCATGGGTTCAAGTCATACTGCAGCAGCAAATCAAAGCATTTGTAAGGATTCAGACTCTAGGAAACAGCACATAGAGGAAGGGTGAAGTGAAATTACCTGTTTTAATGGGAAAGAATCCATAGTCGGGATTAAGTCCCGCTTTCCACACAATCTAATTCGCATATTAGTTCAATTTCAGCTGTTTCTCTCTGCAGCCTTGATGTCCCATTGTTTTTTTGAGGACCATTTTTAACAAATCATCAGTGGAGTGATTAGGAAGATGGAAGTGCACAGCAACTTTTTTGGGGTTTTTTTTTTTGTTTGTTTTTTTGTTTTTTTTTTTGTGTTGTGATTTCTGACATCAGTTTTGTGCCGGTTTATTCTTCTGCATAGGGACTGTCCTGTTTGTCCAATAGGTAAGGTGTGGGGGCATTTCCAGGACATGATGGCATAAATCACATTAGTGGATGAGCGGGTGAAGGACTCCTTGATGGAGTAGCTGCCTTGATTAGGTCCTATGATGGTGTCTTTTGTGCAGATATATGGACAGGGTTGGCAGCGTGGTTTGTTACAGGGATGTGTGCCTGCTTTAATGTTTCTGTTGTTAGGTCTATAGTTGCTGGTTAATCGGTGTTTAAGATTTGGGGGTTGTCTGTAGGCGAGGAGAGGTCTGTCTCCCAAAGCTAGAGTGTTAGGCCCCTCACTCCAACACAGCTTCAGCTCAGAGGCTTTCCCAGATTTTTCCTTTAATCTACCTTTGCTGTCTGTGCCCCTGTGTACAGGAGAGAATTATTTGCACTGCAGTAGCTCCTCTGGAACCTGATCTGGGCCCTAGTCTGCTAGGGGTGTAGAAACAGGTACAAAGACAATCCCTGTCCAAGGCTGCTTGTGGGTTGAGTTTGATGAGGCATGGCGGACAGGGAGGTAGCTGCCAAAGGAGCATGAGGCAATTGCCAGTTCTGGTAATGATCCCTTACCTCCTGAGTGTTAGTGACAAGGCTATTCCCTCTCCCAGTTGCCCTTTAGCTAAGACAATAGACTTTGTTCCTCTCAGCTCCATCTCTCCAGCTTCTAACTGATCTTGTGGCTCTTCCTGAACTCCTTCCAGTTTGTCAGTGTCTGTAGTGAAATGTGGCACCCAGAACTAGCTTGTAGGATGGTTGCATGAAAGCTTTTTGGGGGGTGGTTTTCCTCTGTGATGTGAAACCTGTGTGTATGTGGTGCCCTGCATGCCAAGGACCTCGCTGCCATAGAGATTCATGCTGAATTTTAGACCTGCTGTCACCTGAGGATGTTTCATTAGTGTTTCCCAGGTTTCTCCCATGGCAGGGGTGTGTTTGGGATCATTTGGCCTCAGACGAACAGCTGCATTTTCTCACTGCACTTAAACCGCTACAGTGGCAGAGTTGCTTTGTTTTTGACACCCACTTCTACTCCCCCTCCTGTTGCTAACACTAACCCACCTGCACCAGTTCCCCTCCTCCTGCAGGCAAAGGAGATCTAGGACCACCCTCCTGAGCCGCGCAGCACCAGGGGGGCCTGGAGCCAAGCTCAGAGAGGTGGCACAGAAAGAGGCATTTCACAAACACAGCAGGATGCAGGGGTGTAAATGGGTGGTGGGAGCCCAGTCATTGGGCTGCAGAATTCAAACCTCAAGGAGCTGCCTTAACTGCTAGAGAAAGTTAGAGGGTTTTGTAGGCAGGAGTCAGAATGGGCTGTAAACACAAGCAGGGCTGTGCTCATAGAAGGAGCAATTTGCTGCTAAAAACTTCCAAGTATACACCAGGCCTAGGGATGGGCTCTTGTTTTTCCAGCTTCTCTTGGTGATAACACATAGTTAGCTGCCTTGTCTAGAGACTGGGTCAACAGCAAACATGTTAAATAAGGTTGGCTGTGTCATCACTCCCTTCAAAACCTGGCTCTTTATCATAAGCCATTGTTTGTGGTCCCTCAGCCACCTCTCCTGCACATAAATGCTAACCAGTTGTTCTCTCGCTAAAGCTGCCTTGCACTCCAGTCTGAATGAAATTCCTTCAAAAGAATCCACTACTTTACTGAAATCCCTATGCGGCAGGTCTATCACTTTATGCACTAATCATGCAAACCTATGCAAAAAGGCAGCCATATTTCTCCAAAGCTGCTCTTCAACTCACATCTCCTTATGGTTCTGTTTATTGCTCATGGTTCCATTGCCATCTAAATACTTAATGATCCCCCCCCCCAAAAAAAAATTGAGTGGGGTCATTCAACCAGAATTTGGCATTAATGTCCTCCATAGTTTTCTTATCTGGATGTTGCAGATGAACTGGAAGAAGGGAGAAATGGGTTGTGCCCCCCCCCTTTTTTTTTTGCTGCTTCGTGATGCGTAAAGAAGGTCCAAAAGATTGTTTAAGAAGAAGTTAGTGTTTTTTTCTTAGAAATATCAGGAATGTTCTCTCTTTTCTAGTGGAACTACTCTTGGGTGGATCTGAATCAGAACTGTGCCTGAAAAGCTTACTCAGCCCTTGACTGAAGGGGGATTGGGCAGCTGAATCTTAAACTAAAAGAACTTTTTTCCTCCAAGTGTTTGAATAAAGTAGGGAGGAAATGAACACAACCAAAACAGGTCACAGCAGTCTGAATGGCAGCTCCTTCCCTCTCAAATAATCAGGTTTCCCTTACTGGGTGTTTACAATGGTCTTGGTTTCCAGTCATCCTTGAGACCTGCATTGTTCATTAAAGACTTGTAGTGTGTGTCTGTGTGGTAGGGGTGGCAGGGTGCTCATGTTGTCTTTAGATACCTTAAAGAAGCACAAAGGCAGGTTCCAGGTTTTTTTTTCCATTGAGCACAGCATGTTTGGCATCCTGACCGGAGTGTTGGAGCCAGTCTAATGCTAGAATGTTTTAGGGAACAGGTAGATACCTTCCCTAGTCTTCTGTCTGACAAGTGCCACCTGCGTGCGTGTGTGTGTGAAGAGGTGTCATGCAGTTCTTGAGTTGCAGGGTTTGTATCACTGCTCAGTTGCAGACACAGCAGCGTGCTGGGATTAGTCCTCAATTTGGGCTATGCCAGGATTCCGGGTTTTGGTTTGATTTGGAGGTGGGGGTGATTGAATAAGCATGGAGATGCATTAGCTGTGGCCTCAGATTAAACAAAACTTGAGCATCTCAACTCGTGGCTGGTGTTTGGCTCCACCTATTGCTCTCTGTACAAGGAGGTCTGCTGCCCAGGGCGTAGGGTGGAATAGAAATTGCCCTGTGTTGGGGCAGATAGAGGGGCATGTACTGCTGTATAGGGTGTGTAGATGCTGTGCCCTAGGGCCGTGTTCTCTCCACCAGTCAGTCTGTCATGGGCTGGCAGTGAGTCACCTTTCTGCTTGCTTTGATGCATGTCAGAAAACTGCTCATCCAGACAGTGTTCTTAACCCTTTGATGACTCATGCTGGGGCGCTCAAAGTAACCACACTCTGCACTCCCAAAACACTCCCCATCCAAAGTCCTGTATGAACCCACCAGGACGCATTGTACAGTTGGGGAGGCAAACAGACCTGCTGAAGACGCTGAGGCAGAGCTGTAGCTGGGGTCCAGATCTTCTGCATCAGTTTTTGCCCTCTCACTTGATCCACCCTTCTTTTCCTTCCCACCATTTCCCACTGCAACTGGGAAGACAAGTCTGAGCATGGCAGAGTATCTCATTCAGTTTCAAAAGGGATAGCCGTGTTAGTCTAGTCCAGTAAAAAAACAACAAGGAGCTGTGTGGCACTTTAAGACTAACAGATTTATTTTTTGCATGAGCTTTCGTGGGAGAAGATCCCACTTCCTCAGATGCTTCGAAGATGGGTGAACTTACAGAAAGGAATGAAACTAAATGCAAGTGGGTGTAAAACATAGGATCAGGTCATAATGTAACAGCAAATCAGAGCAGTTTACAGACTCAAACAGATTCAGTCTCTTACGGAGCGATCTATGCCATCATGTGCAAGAAATGCCCCAACACCTTATATATTGGACAAACAGGATGATCGCTCCGTAAGAGACTGAATGAACACGGAGCTGATATCAGAAATCAAAGAACAAAGAAACCAGTTGCTGAGCACTTCCATCTTCCTAATCACTCGATGACAGATTTGTTAACGACTGTCTTTAGAGATGTACCTGGGACATCAAGACTTCAGAGAGAAACAGCTGAACTCGAATTAATATGCAAGCTAAATTCTGTGAAAGCAGGACTCAATCGAGACTATGGGTTCTTTTCCCATTACAAAGGGCAATTTGACTTCAGGCTTCCCATGGTTTGAGCCTGTAATCATGCTGAGATGGCTCAACTGAGTGTAAACTGCAAAGAATGATGCAGTCAACCCAGGGTGATTTTTCTTCCATAGGATACACCAAGGCAACAACAGACAACTTCTGATCACCTCCCCAGTTGTCTAGAAGACAAAAGAAGAGTTCTCTTAAAACAGCCCAGTCCTCTGGACACCATCCAGACAGTAATAAGGCTTGCTGAAAATCTCATCTGTCATATGGGAAAAAAATTCTCCCTTTCCCAAAGACCTAGGAATGAATATTTCAGATCTTACCCAATGAGTGCTTAAAGCCAGTGCCAATTAACTAATGCACATTGAGGAGGTTGAGCATGGATAAGTGCAGATTCCTGAACTTAAGGCGGAAGAATCCCAAGCACTGAGGACCAAGTGGCCAGGTGGCAGTTTGGCAGAAAAGAAGCAGGGCCGGTGCTACGCAGTAAGCAGCCCCTGTGTTGCAGGGGGTGCCGGCATTTTGAGGGGTGTCAAAAGGGGACAGTGCCGTGGCGCTCCCCTGATGTCACTCATCTGCACTGGCGTTGCTCTGCTGTGGTGGGGGGGGGGCACGATCCCCAGCGCCGGCCTTGGGTTACAGTGGGTGAGAAGCTGCATATTAATCAGCGGTGTGACCTTGTTGCTAAGAAGGCTAAGGGCATGTTGGGCTGCGTTAGCAGGAGCACGGCCAGCAGGTGGAGGGAAGTGATTACTTCCCTCTCTTCAGCACTGGTGAGGCCACAGCTGGAGAGTTGAGTCCAGTTTTGGGCCCCCCACTGCAGGAGGAGGTGGACAAATGGGAGAGAGTCCAGCAGAGGACAGTGGAAACCATTAGGGGGCTGGAGCGCATATGAGGCTATTTTAAGTAGGATGGTGGTGGAACAGTGGAATGGGCTCCCAGGGAGGTGGAGGAATCACCATTCTTGAAGTTTTCAAGGCCTGGCTTGACAAGCCCTGTCTTGGGAGGGTTTAGTTGGGGTTGGTCCTGCTTTGAGCAGGGAGTTTGACTTGATACCTCCTGTGGTTCCTTCCAACCCTCAGCCAGGCAGTCCTAAGATGAACAGGGTAAGGACCCTTGGGTCTTTTGTAGATTGGTACAGGCTTGTTGATATCTTCCTGACATCAAATATCACAGCAAGTAATCTTAGGGTGCATAAATGTGACTCTGAAGTGACATCTTCTGTTTTCTGTGAACACTGTGAATTAGCTACACCTGGCGTTTGGCAATTTACAGCCAGTAAGTATTTACTACTTGAATTCAAAGGGAAATAAAAAAGAATAGTACTGCAGTCAGGGATGTCGCTGGTGCTGGGCTTATGGGGCTTGGGCCCCTAGTCCCGGTGCCAGAGCCCTGGGCCCACTACAGCAGTGATGTACTTAAAGCACACGGGCCCTGGGTCTTTTTCCAGGCCACAGGCACTCCTGATTGCATTCTATGCTATGTACAATGGGCATACATTGTTACGTTCAATGAGATGTACAGTCATACACACACCACTGTTAAATTCACTATTGATATGTTCGTTTGAATGAGCAGTGTACCGTGACAGACGGAAACTTGTTGATTACACTGGTGGTCACTAACAGGGTTAATGGTAAATGCAGCATACACAGGCATTCTGACAATGCCTATGGAAATGTCATCCCTTGTTTTGCAGAAGAGCTTTCATTGCCATTTGTGTTTCCTTTCAGTGGGCTCTCGAACGTTGTGTGTATTTGTTCAGCTTACTTGGCTTAATCCTTTCTGGCCCAGCATCATGCCTAGTTCCTGAGGGGGGCGAGCTGGTGGATTGGCAGGGCTGATGGTCAGGATGACAAACGGGAGTGTCGTTTAGTCAGTAAACTGAACTTAATGTTCAAGGAGCAGGCCTACTGGAAAAGGGTCAGTCTTCACGGTGGCTTTAATCTTACTCAGACTATTGGTGTTTCCTTGTGACATTCAGTTCAGAATCCCATCTGCACAACAGGGCATTAGAAGTTGAGACCAGTCCAGAAATGCTAGAGGGCGTGGTGATGGCAATGCTTGGTGCTGTTCTCTCCAAAAGGACGGGTGGCAACTGCTTCCCGTTCTCAGGGTGGTGCTGTCAGTTGTACACCGGCTTCTGTGGGTGGGAGTGGTTCAAGTCTGTCTGAGCTCTGTGCCCTCTCCTGTAGCAGTGGGCTAGTGCAGTGGTTTTTGGGACCCAGTACCAGGTCAGAGACCCTCAGGTACTGGGTTGTGGTGCCTCTTGCTGCCACTGCCAATAGAGTGGAGTGGATTGCTCAAAGATGTAATTGTTGGGTTGTGGGCATAAAAGATTTTTTTTTTCAACTGGGTCCTGAAAAAAAAGTTTGAAAACCACTGGACCATTAGTGTATGTGTTGCTCATGCTGTACTGATGGTGACCCCTGAATCACCCAACTAGTTCTTAGCTTGCTGAAATGCCCTCCCCCCATCTCCTGAACCCAAGGAGCATGTTGATATATCTAGCCAACTTGGCGTAAGTGAGCCCTTACAATGGAGAGAGTTCCTCTCTTCTCTGGATCCATCTCTGCCAGGCTGGGCCTCCTGTGGCCTGTGTCCCAGCAGAGTGCCAAATGGGAGGTGCAGGGTGAAGGTGGTGCAGAACACACGGTGGCATCAGCTGAGATGTTAGCTAGCCTCATTTGTATACTAGTCCCAGAGGTGGTTTTAAGCCAGTCATCTTATCAGTCCTGCACCTGGCTGGGTGCTGAAATGTTGCTTTGGGTAGTTGCTCTCATGCTTGTGAACTGACACCAGGCGCGTTCCCATCTAAACTTCCAGCCCTCCCTTTCAACTGAGTGTGCCCCCTCAGTCCCCCAGGAAGAGCACTTAGCTTCTCCCTGGGATTCCTGTCTCAGCCTCCCGAAGGACCACGGAGGTGCTTCGCAGCACGGGAAGGGGTCGCAGCTGTTGCCAGGCAGGGCCCTCTGGAGTAAGTGTCAGGAAGGTGAGACCTTCTGAGAGAAACATGGCCCACCTACTCATTCCCTCTAATACTGTTACTGTTCACTGAGTGCACCCAAAGCTAGTGATGGGTGTCGGGTTGGGGTGTGAGTTACCATACCCATGGAGCTGGTTGCCGCTGATGGTTTTTGCTTGCTGTGTCTTTGCTGCAGGCTGACGGGACCTGGGAGATGATGCTGGTGGTACCACTTGAGCCCCTGTTCTGAGCCAACCCTTGCCTGGTGTGCTATGGCTCTACATGGCCTCTGCAGGACCGGAACGCTATAGTGTAGGCCTCAAAAGGGAAAGCAACTTGCAGCTCACTGTTCCGGCTGCGGAGAAACCCCCCGAGAGCAAGACCTGGTTCCTCACCCAGCAGCCGGTGAAGCCTATCTGGAAGCTAGAAAGAAAGCATGTGAGTACTTTCCAGGAGCACAGCCCAGTCCACTCAGGGATTCCTCCCCTGCACACCTGCTTCTTGTACCCAGCCTCACTATGCAGCCATTGCTCAAGTGAAGCAGCGCACCTGAGCCTGCCCCACTCCTTCCCGGAGCTCGCTGGGAGCACACTGCTATATCGGCGCTCCTACTTCAGACACAAGCCCTACCAGAGACTCGAGTCTATCTGCTTACGGTCAAGCGCTTCACAGAGCAGGCAGCCTCCGTTCCTGGCCAAGGGTCTCCAGGGCTGTATCTCTGCTGCTGACAGTGGCATGTTGTCCTCAGCAGTGGAGCCATTCCCCTGGCCGAGCGCAGCTGGCGAGCGTGCCAGTTCGGGTGGGAAGAGCTCTGCTGTAGGCTCAGGTAAGCAAACGTCCAGCTCGCACAAACCAGTGCTAAACAATAACTCCTTCCTACGGCCAAACAGTGCTAAAGTGCCTTCGCTGCAGTCGCTGGAGAACAGGAAACTGAAGAACACCCCGAGGTCTCCCACAATACCTTGGTCCCATTTGGGGGGGAATGGGGATGGCTCCCCTGTGAGTTTGGAGAACAGATCTGTGAAAGGCAATGGCCTCATGCTTGAGCACACTAGCCCTGTGCCACGCCTGTCTCCCGTTCAGCATGGTACAGCTCTTGGAGCCGAGCGAACCTCTTGGCGTTTTGAGGACAGCGAGGGCAGGGTGCAGAGTTTAAAAGCCAAGGAACGAGAGATTCGCCTCACGGAAGCCGTGAGGAAACTCACCGGCAAGGTTAATGCTTACAATGAATTTGGTCGCAGAATTGAGAGTTCCTGCGTTATGAACACAGGCTTACAGTACAACCTCTTCAACAGGAATGGCCGCTGGAAACAGCACCTCATTGCCCAGCTGCGCCCAAAAGAAATGACCGCCCCTGTAAATGTGGAAATTGGGACCCGCTGCCTGGGTGGGAACCTCAGCCTTGCTGGCCCTGACGGCACCATTGTCTGCACTAAACGAATCAGTGTCTGCCTCTTAGCCTCAAAGTCTGATGCTTCTGACCCTGGTGCCACCTGTCAGACTGTGAACTTCCTAGCTCTGAGCAGCGAAGACCAGGCGATGAAAGCCAACCCCGCCGATGTCTCGGCAGTAGCAGCCCAGATATCCACCATCCAGTTGAGCAAGGATTCCAAATGTGGGGAGGCCACTCCCCTGAAAGATCCAGGGTGAGTGCAGCAGTGTGAGTCCTTGGTGATCTCTCCTTTGGGGTGGGGGTGGGGTGCTGACTGGACTGTCAGGGCCTTGGGGCCTCTCAGCAGTTCTTCTCAAGTGCTGCTTATGTGGAACTTGTGCGTTTGTGTGTTCTTAGAGCTGCTTCAGGTTGTGCTCGGGGATGTGGGGACTTATGGGAAGCTGATAGCTTGAGAGCACAGGCAGGGTACCTAGGAGTGCTTCAGCCTTGCACCACCATCCATTACAGCTGTAGAAGTGAGGGAAGTAGTGTGCTGCAGCCTGGGAGTGGGCTGGCAAGTGTGGTTCTGGCCCTGGATCTGCCCAGATTCCCTGCATCACCTGCCCACAATTTCTCTAGCTGTGTCTTGGTTTCCCCATCTTCCAATTATATGGACTCATTTCTGTGAACAGCTTTGTAAGTCCTAGGTAGGTGTTGCTGCTAGGTTGAGTGTTTTCCCAAGCACTAATGTCTGTGTGAGGAGGAGGTCACCTGAACTGTAGGAACAGCAAACTAGCCCTTTGATTCAGGGGGTATTCCTTGGGTTGGTCTCTTGAGCATATAACACACATTATGAGACACATGAAAGGGAAGTGCCCTGAGCTGAGGAGAGGAAACCCAGTGAGGAATGGCAGGTGAGCTTCAGGTGGTGGATGAAGCTTCCTGTTGAAATCCCAGGTCAAAGACCTCGCTCTCTTTGCAATTGCCCTGTCATCTGCCTTACTCATTTTCCCAGTGGATTTGCCAGCTTCTCTCTGCCTCTAGTGTGTGTAGGAACTTGAGCTTCTCCGGTCAGGGCCTTTGGACTCTGGTTCCAAAAAAAGTAGCTGTTTGCTGAATTCCTCAGGCCACTGATGCTCTGGCAGCTTGTTGTAGTGTGTCTGAAAACTGAGCGTACATGTCTC
This sequence comes from Podocnemis expansa, assembly GCA_007922195.1. Taxonomy (NCBI): domain Eukaryota; kingdom Metazoa; phylum Chordata; order Testudines; family Podocnemididae; genus Podocnemis; species Podocnemis expansa. Next base: position 2,281,147 of record ML681984.1, on the reverse strand, counting down.
AGTGCCAGCCTAATTTTGAAGTGGTAACACTTGCCCTTCCCCTGGAAATGCAGCCAGTTTCAGAAGCAGCTCCTTCACTTGAGGGATGGGGCAGCTGCTGAGCATCCAAGCTTGGGTCTTCAGTGGGGTAAAATGCCAGAGTCGCAGACCAGAGCGTCCCTAAGGATTGAGCTGGCCTTATGTGAGGTTGGAGGTAATATGGCAGCCTGCAGAAGGGTCGGGAGGATTGAGCTGCACAAAACCTGTAACTAGGAACTTCCAGAGTAAAGTTGTAATACCCCACCAGCCCTTGAGGTTCAAGGGAAGGGTTTCTGTTCACGCTGAGCAGGGGCAGAAAACCTAGGAATAGAAAGGGATTTGAATGGCTTGGGGTGGGGGGGGGGGATTGCTTTGAATCCACAGAGTACTGGATCTAGAGAGAAGGGTCTCCCCTATCAGTGTGCAGAGCTTTTTGGCCCACTGGTAGTGAAAGGACTGCCTGGTGTGTTGTGCAAACACCGTTCATGTCATGTCACCCTTCAGCTTGACTGTGTGCATTTGTGAGGAGGGTACGAGTGCCATTGCGCCTGAAGTGCTGCCCTGTTAGGAGTCCCTTCTGTCATCTGACTGCAGAGGTCTAAATCTTGTTGGTGCCATGGGTCACTTTTTGCAGCAAAGATAGACGTGGACAACTGTAAAGCTTCTGGTGTCGCTCTCTAGCCTGTGCTGCCCTTAATGTGATGTGTGTCAGATGAAGCACATGACTCGGCCCCTTCTCACGGAGGGCTGAGATGCCTGCTTGTGCTGTGATGGAGGCAAGCCACATGTGTAGCTGTGCGGATGGACTTTATCTCTTAGTATGATTCCTTGTGTTCAGTGCTGCTGTCAACCTGCCCCTGCTAGACCCAGATGAGAGTGAAGATGATGCAGAAGAAGAGCTTCCTGATGGCTTAGAAGATGGCTGCAGTCAGGATGAGGAGGAAGAGGATGGTGAGTCCTCCTGTTGTAAGGAGACATTCTTGGGGCTCTGGGAGCAGTGCTATTCTTGCTTAACAAATAACACAGCTGGACTGGCAGGAGAGGCGAGGTGATACTAGTCTAGGATTTGGCATGTGGAGGTGAGGAGGGCCATGGTCAGTGGCCCCTTAGGCATCTTTGACCCAGTATTTGGGATTCTCTGCCCCAGGACTGGAACCGATCTGTGGCTGGGTGGATTAGCAGGACCCTGTAGAAGTAATCTTTTGGGACATTGAAGAGGGGTCATTTGAAACTTCTATGTGTATCCCACATGGCCAGTTTCCTGTGACTGCTTTGGGTTGGTGAGGGAGTCTGGGAAGAGCTTTGATGGATCTTGGTTTTCAGACCACCCCCACCACACACATCCAACATCCCCCAGAGACCCTGTCCTTGTCTAATTTAGTCTCTTCTCTTGCAGGTGAGTCGGACGGTTCCTCCGTCACGAGCTTATCCCCCAATGGTTCTGTGGCTCTTATATCCAGGTTAGTTCCTTTGAATGGGCTACTGTGGCAGAGCTGGCTTGGATTCTTGGCAGAGGGTGGCTTTTTGGTTTGGTGTACAGAGTGCGGGTAGTGTCTGGCCTTCAAATCAATCTGCCATTTCGCAGGCAGGGGCTTTCTCTCCCCCTTAAGGAGCAGCCTGCAAATACCTTTAAAGAGAGAGACCATTTAGCTAGCTACAAGGTGGAGCATGTGTCTTCACTCCCACGTCAGAATTAGCCACAGCAGGACTTAACTGTGGCTCTCAGAGAGCTGTCTCGTCCATATAAAGAGAGTTCATCTGGGGGACCCTTGGCCCACTTTCTTGTGAACCACTATTAGTATCATTAAACCAGCCATGCAACTCTCTGTGATTGGCCCCTTTGCTTTTGCAACGGGGAGTAAATAGGCCTTGAAGGCATTGCAGCCCTCTAGAGCCTTGGGAAGTGAGTTCCTGTGGCAGGAAGAGGAAAGCTTATGTCACTGACAGGTCTGTTTCTGCTACATGGCTGAACTGGACCTCACGCTCTGGGGCTGTCAGTGTGATGCCTTCTGCTATCACTAAGCTTGCTTGGGAAATTGAGGGAGAACATGTGAAGTGAACCCAGGAAAGCTGTAGGAGTTCTGTGCAGTATGGCCCCCGAGCTATGGGAAGAAACTCCCAAAGAGAGAGCACACCACATCCTGCTATACTTAGCGTAACTTGTATGCAGTTGTTTGATTGTGAGGGCTGGCAGCCTGGAAAGGGGCAGATCTAGGGGCTACAGATCACTTTGGGATGGATTCTCTCTCCAGTCAGGACACTGGAGTTTCCCCAGCAGTAACCCTGGCCCTTCCTTTTCTACCAGCCAGACTTCCTTTCTGATCTGCTCAGCCCATGCTTGACTGGCTGCAGGCCCTCAAATCTTTCCCTATGGCTACTGCATCACTGATCTCTGAGCCCATGGCACTGAATTGCAGAGAGCTGGCAGTGAAAAAGCCTCCCAGGGAACTGCACAGGGGTTTGGCTTCCTAGCTTGTGACGACCTTGGGAGGCCGCCTGATGAGCAGGATGCGCCCCTTCTCTGGACCTGTTAACTCCTCATCTCTTGTCCCAAGACAGCCCAGCCTCCTAATGCTCCCTTCCATATTGTTCCAGGAATTGTATTGAGTGTCTGGCCCAGCCACCAGAGGCCCAAGAACGAGTCCTCAAACCAGCTCTCATACACAGTTTATTCCCTCACATGCCTCCAACCATCTACTTCAGTACTCGGGATGAGAAAGGTGAGCCCGTCCAGCACCTCTCGGAATGCAGAGAGCAGAAGGCAGCCAGGGGAAAGCCATGTTCAATGATTTTGGAAATTTATTTCAAAACACCTGTCAGCCACCAATTCAGTAACTGTATAGAGACACACAACATTCCCTCGGGAGTTCTCTGTCTCTCTACCCCCTTTACTTCAGAACCCAGCCAGGGTGCCAGACACCCACACCCCCATAGTGCAGTCACATGGTCCCGTCCCCCCCCCCCGACACCTGCTCCCCCAATTTCACCTCCAGAAAAGCCAGCTGCAGGGCCCTTTCCAGTCCAGAGCCCAGCACCTCCCCTCCAGCCTGGACATCCATTCTTGACACACCGCCTGAGCCTAATTACAGAGCACCCCCAGGCACCTACTTCCCCCACCCACCCCAGGCACAGCCACAGGGCTCTCTCCATGCTTGACGCCCCTTCTCCACAGAGCCCAGCAACTCCCTTCCAGCCCAGACATCCACACCCTCTAAATCCCCCCCAGCCCAGCCACAGGGGCCCCTCCATCCCAGATACCTGCACCCTCTACCCCAGCCCCCCCAGCCCAGCACTTGCATGCACTCTTCCTCCCGCAGAGCCCAGCCATAGGGCTCCCCTCAGCCTAGACACTTGCAGCCTCAGGGATCCAGAGGAAGAAGCAGCCTGATGCTGAGTCCTGGGCCTGTGGGCAGTTCCCTGCACAGCGGCTCCTTCCTTCAGGATCTGCCAGGAATCCTCTAGCTCAGTCCCCTGCCCCACTGCAGCATCTTGGCTCCAACAGCCCTTAAGGGCAGCCTGCAGTCCCTTCCAAGGGTGGGGCCAGGGAGGGAGATTCTCCACAGAACATTGATTTCTGCATTGTGCAGTGGTGCACAATGCTGGGCGGGGGATATAGCCATTGCAGGGGTGCTCCCTTCTCATCTCCCCCACCCCGGTGAAATCAAAGGAACAAACTGAAGGGACTACCTTCACCCCCTGTAAGAATTAACTCTTGGAACTCCCTACCCCATGTTGTGGAGGCAGGGTTAAAATAACCCAGGGATTAGAAAGGTTGATGGCTAAGAGCAGCATCTGCCGTGATGCCATGGAGGGTAGCCCTTCTCCATGACCCAGGGCAGCAGCTGATCAGGAGGCGGTTCCAGCATTACAGCTGTCCTCCTCTGCATAGTCAGTTTTGTTAAAGGGGGGCTTGCATCTTTCTCTGGTGATCTGATATTTCCTGATTACAGAGAAGGCTGATCTGGGCAGCCCACTGGTCTGTGCTAGGATTGTGGTCCCTTGAGTTTTAGCCGGTGGGAGAGAGCAAGGGTTAGAGCAGTGGCTGGCAACCCAAAACGGGAGAAGAGCCATTCTCCCCCCAACCTAGTCCACAACTGCATGAGTCAGAGCCAGCCTAGCAGCCGTGCCGCTGCCCCTAGTGCTGGCAGGGGGTATGTGGGTGCTGCGCACTCCCTCCATCCATCCCTCTGCTGGCAGGGCAGAGCAGCGCTACCTCGCCTACCCTCAGCCAGCCGTCCCTCCCAAGAGCAGCCGGGGGAGAGCCACAGCTTGTGGAGGCGGGGCACTGTGGCAGCTCGTCCACGGAATTCAGACTGCTTCGACCCAGCCATCTCAGGCTTGAACAGAGGCTGTCTTGCACCCAGGCCCTTGATTGGGCCCGTTCAAGCCTGAGGTGGCTGGGTTGCAGCAGCCTGAACTCTGCGGAGGGGCCATTCCAGGGCCCCACTTCCGCAAGCTGCACCTCTCACCAGCTGCTCTTGAGAGGCTCAGCTGGCAGGGGATAGGCAAGGCCTCTCTGCTCTGCTCTGCCAGTGCAGGGATTGAGGGAGCACGTGCTGCCTGCACACCCCTTGCCAGCGCTAGGGGCAGCAGTGTAGCCACTGGGCCGCTTTCAACTCAGGCAGTTGTGGTGGGAGGGAGGGGGCAGTGCTGGCACCCCGAAAGTGGAGTCCCGGACCACACCTGGCTCCCTGGAGCAGATTGCCAGGGAGCCAGAAGGGGACGCTCAGTGAGCCACAGGAGGCTCACTGAGCCTGCATTGCCGATCCCTGGCAGGGGATAGGCGGTATAGGTATAGAAGTATAGGTGGGGAGAATTCAGGGCAGCCTGTGCCCAGCTGGGAAGGTTCCAAGTGCAGTAGTGGGCTTAATAACCTGGAGATGCTCTCTGCAGCCTTCCCACCGTGGGAGAAAAAGGGCACTTGGCTCCAGGGTCTCCTTCACTGGATCTGTTTGAGATCTGGTTCTCTGCCTACTCCATTTCCTGGCTTTCCTTCAGTTCTCTCCCTTTGTTCCTGGTCCTCTTGTCTCCAGTGTAGTGACTTACCCTGGCTGAGTCTTTCCAACATGGAGAGTTACGCTGTGGTCCTAGCTAGGTACAGACCTCTCCTTCACCTCTCCCCCCATCAGCTGGTATGTTCAGGTCTGTATTCGCCCATCCATTTACGCTTCTAAAGCCATCCAGGGTCCTTTGGGACAGCCATGGCTATAGAAAGGTTAGATTTTGCTTTTCCTTGTTCCCTTAAATTTGCTATCATGTCCTTCCCTTCCAGTGGAGAAGCTCCCGTGGGAGCAGAGGAAGCTGCTGCGATGGAAGATGAGCACCGTCACGCCCAACATAGTGAAGCAAACTATTGGCAGGTCCCACTTTAAAGTCAGCAAGAGTAAGTTGGCCAAGTTGACAGTGCTGTTGCTGGGACTGTGCCGAGTCCCTGTCCTGTCTCTCAGCCTGGAGCTGAAGGCATCTCATTCCTTCCTGAAGATTAATCTGCTTTCCCCAAAGGGGCAAGCTGAGGGCAGTTCTGTGCTGGTTGGAGCTAGCAGGTTAATAGGTTCACCTTTTGACGGACGAGGCTCAAATTCTGTTTGGTTGCAGTAGAGTACTTGTAGTGATCTCGGCCTGTGCCTCCCAGGCATACTCATACTGTGAAGGTGTCTGCAGAGAATGGCATCATTGGCCATGCCCAGGGCTGGGCTGGGCAGGCTGTGAGTCAGAACTGAGGGACGTCAATAGAGCAAACAGCTGAGCTGGCTGGAGCAGGTCAGCCAAGCGGCAGTTAAGCTTGCACAGGGCCTGCGTCTAGCTGATGTTGCATTCATGAAACATTAAAACCCGGCTGTGTTCATTCAATCCCTCAATCAGCGGTTTGTTCACACGGTGCACGGGGAAAGGGAAAGCAGTCATGTCCTGCTATGTGGCTGTGACTCATGAACATACAGCTCCTGCTGGCTGGAGGTTTTACAGCTAAGGAGCTATGCAAGTCCAAGGTGCTGGGGTGGGGGCGCAGGAGCATCCTTAGATCATTCAGCCCCTCTGTCCCCTGAAATGTGTTCTTCCAGGTTTTAGCCAGTCTAGCAGTGGGGCCGCTACGTGTTAGGACTTGTCTTCAGCTTGATACTGGAGAAATACAACACGACGCAGGCCTAAAGGCACTAGTGTAGTAGAGGGGAACGAAGAAGTCCTGAATTCTCCCACTGTTTCCTGTAACTTTTGGGCAGGACGCTGACTTGACTTGCCTCAGTTTCCCTGTCCTTACAAATGGGGCTGGTCAGTTGTCTGCTTCCCTGCGTAGCTGTGGGAATGAATTTATGAATATTTGTGTGATGCTGTGAAGGTGAGAGGTGCTGCCTGTGTGTGTTCAGTGCAGGGTATGTTCTGCACCGGCGATAGCTTTATGGGGCAGTAGCCATGTAGGGTAGCTGGTCCAGCATGTACAGGTGACTTGGAAGCCTCTTCCGAGCTGGAGGGGGTCAGCAGCGTCCATGCCTTCTTGCTGCTCGCAGCATCTGGTGCTCTGCTGCCTTCTCTCAGGTGGGAGGTGGGCACAGTGAGTGAGCTCCCTTCTTTAAGAACTCGGTTCCCAATTTTGTCTCGTCTCCTTCAGAAAACAGTGACTGGTTGGGGTGCTGGGGCCATCACATGAAGTCACCTGGCTTCCGAGCCATCAAGGAGCACCAAAAGGTAAGAAAGTGTCCCCATTGTCATGGGCCAAGGAGCTGAGACAGGGTGGGTTATCATTACGGTCTGCCACGCCAAGACCGCTTCCCAGAAACTCCTGCAGTAATATGCACTGCTATTCCTGGGAAAGGAGAGGAGGCCAAGAGCTCCAAGTGGTGCTGCTCCAAGACTTCACTGGAGCTAGAGTGTGTTAGCCCTGATGAGCCGGCTATAAAGCAGCATGAGTTGGCTAGTTCCTGCTGGCCTTGCTAGCAGAGGTGCAGGAAGGGAAGCAGGTTGCGTCAGGGTAGTGTGGAGGGAAGGCTGGGACATGGCAATCGGGGCAGGACCCCTCCTTATTGCTGCCAGCTCGTTTTCTCCCAGTTAAACCACTTCCCTGGCTCATTTCAAATCGGGAGGAAGGACCGTCTGTGGCGCAACCTGTCGAAGATGCAGACTCGCTTCGGGAAGAAGGAATTTAACTTCTTTCCCCAGTCCTTCATCCTGCCTCAGGACATCAAGCTGCTGAGAAAGGCCTGGGAGGAGAGTAGCAGCCGCCAGAAGTGGATCGTGAAACCAGTAAGAACCAAGCAGGGCCAAGTGTCTTACCCAGCTGCCACTGTAACCACATAAGCTGATGCCCTCTTGTGCGTGTGTTTCCACAGCCAGCCTCAGCCAGAGGCATTGGGATCCAGGTCATCCACAAATGGAGCCAGCTCCCCAAGAGAAGACCGCTGCTGGTGCAGAGGTGAGTTGGGCCTTTCCAAGCATCCTTCACTCAGAGCAGGATACAAACTGAATAGAATCTACTTCTGCCATCTTGTCTTCACTGTAGCCAGATACCTCAGACCAGGTTGCTACAACCCCTGATCCAGTGGGGCATGAACATCTGACATAGATAAGGAAACCTTTGTTCATGCTGAAGAACTAATGCAGTAGTAGAAAGCCATGTCCTTTTGCCCATTACTCAGTAGTTCTGTCCTTTAGTTAGAGACTAGGGCTGCTTCCAGAAATGTACCAAGAGGAAACCTTCCTCTTTGTGAAATCATTTTGGACATGCTTTGAAATCTTTTCTGCCAACACCAGCTGCAGATGATCTATCAGGCAGAAGCTCCAACTTCAGCTCTTCTTCTGTGACATGTAGAAGACTGTTATAGTGTTATCCTGGGGCCTTTCTGCTCCAGCAAGGGAATCTGTGAATTCTGCAGGCAAATCTCACAGGAACTAACCTTTTCCCAATATGCTTGAAGGCAAAATTTCCCTTAATGCTGGAAAATAGAAATTTGTTCCAATGAAAATTTTCAGTTTTGAAAAATTTTCTATCCCAAATTGTAATGAGAATTCAGAAACATGACATTTTTCATGGGAAGGGATTTCCAGAAAAATCCAGAAGGACCAAAACGGAATCCTTCAGCTTGCTGGCTGCCTTTGCAGCAGGGTCTGGTCAGTTTCCCTCCCATCCCCACCCCACTTTCCCAAAATTGTAAATTGACAAGAGGCTTCCAGGTGACGAGTCATCCTTTCAAAATTTTTTAGCAAAATTGCAATTTCCCTTTGGAAAATTTAGATCTTTTTTTAAGCAAAACAGGTGTTTCAGACAGGAAATCCCCCCTGCTTTCTTCCCCAAACTAAGCTGAGAGTTTGCAGCCCACTTAGTGGATAAGCCCTTAAAGGAATCTTGGGAATTCCCTGAGATAGCATGGTGCTGGTGCCAGGCCCTTTCCCAGCTGCAGAGGCTCCTCTCCGGTAGCACTGTCCTGGGAAGGCTCCTCTGGTGCTGTGCAGCATGTAGTGTTTGTCCTGCTCACCTGGCTGCCTTGTTCTCCTTTGCAGATACTTGCACAAACCCTACCTCATTGGCGGAAGCAAGTTTGACTTGAGAATTTATGTTTATGTCACTTGTTATGATCCCCTCAGAATCTACTTGTTCAGAGATGGACTGGTTCGCTTTGCGAGCTGCAAGTAGGTCCCACCATGGTCTGCTGTGGGGAGGGTGGGTGGTCATGGTTTGTTAGACAGCTGCTCTCCTACTGGGATGTAGCTTGTATTGATAGGTTCGATTCTGGGAAAGGGGCACTGGATACACCATATACAGGAGAGTGATCACAACTGCTTTGCTTGGCCAAGAGGACCAGGGGACATTGGCGACAATATTACCTTGGACCACTGAGCCCCCTAGGATGATGCCATTGGGGCACTTTTCAAATGCCCTTAGGAGGGAGGCTGGGAAGCATGAGGGAGCCAGGGAGCTGGGAGTGGAAAGGGGCTCCTGGCCCTGCCAGCACCATGCCTCTTGGCAGCGCCCAGCTCAGTATCGGATCCTCCTCCTCCTCCTCCTCTTTCTTGGGCTCAGGTATTCCTCCTCTATGAAGAGCCTCAGCAACAAGTTCATGCACTTGACCAACTATAGCGTGAACAAGAAAAACACGGAGTACAAAGTCAACTCAGATGAGACTGCGTGTCAGGGGCACAAATGGTAAGTGCTGTATGGGGCCGTGTGATGTTTGCAGAGGTCAGGGCTCAGGTGACTTCTTTTCACTGTGCTCTAATTCCCTGGCTGTTGTCTGGCCACTGGTAGCATTAATATTGTTCTTGTGTCCCTGGAGCTCAGAGTGCTGTGGCGGGTGGAGCAGCAGCATCATAAGTTCCACGAGGAAATGGAGGCAGGGAGCGGGCAGGCAGGTTGGCCAAGTTTAGAGAGGTTGGAGGAGGTTACTGGCAGAGGTTGGACTAGAACTTGGGTCTCCTGACTCTGGCTTGGTGCTCCAGTCCCTCAATCACATCTGTCACATACCTTGCTAAAAGACGATAAGGAGTTGTGTGGCACTTTAAGACTAACAGATTTATTTTTTGCATTAGCTTTCGTGGGAGAAGATCATGCAAAAAATAAATCTGTTAGTCTTAAAGTGCCACACAACTCCTTGTTTTTTTACTGGACTAGACTAACATGGCTATCCCTTTTGAACTTGCTAAAAGATGCCTGTCCTGCCAAGGGACCCTCTGCTCTGATGTAGCCCAAGAACGCTCACATTTCAGTTCTGCTCTGCAAAGTCTCTCTCAGAATGGCACTGCTGACACCATGTTTGTGGATTCATTTGCCTATAAAAACATCTTTGCACTGCCACCCATGTGAACTCTCCCTGGAATCTCAGGGTCATGCTGGTTTCTGTCTGGCTCGTGCATCATCCCTTATGTAAAAGATTCTGCTAGTCATTTTCTCCCTAATTATCTAACATCCTGTCACAGAGACCCCAGACAAGCCTCTTGGATCCCCTCTGTTCACAACCCACCAGGACTCTGCTACGGTGGAGCCTTCTCCCGTCCAGCACCCGGGACTCCACGCCACCTGTAGCCAGCTCCCAAATCTAGGCTCAGAGGGTCCGACCCTTGCTGTGTCTGGTCTCCCTTGGGGGGGGTCCTCCCTCCACGAGGGTCCCAGCCATCCCAATCAGCAGCGACACTCAGCCAGTGTAGCAGTCAGAGGGTTTATTAGCAATCCACTTTGCACAGCAGCTAGGGCAGTTGGCTCTCAGATCAACCAGAAGGGCAGACAGTAAACCCCCAGGACTAGCCCCGGAGGTCCTGCCCCTCCGACCTCCATCTTCCTTCTTCCCCTCTCTCCCCTTTGTTCTCCTCTCTATCCAGCTGCCCTGCCCCTGGTCTAAACCGGCCACAACCTGTCACCCCCAGGGGGGTCCAGGTAAGGTCGCACTAAAGCCTCTTCCCCCCCCCCCCCCCAGTGGTACCTATAGTTATCACACCTCTGTGTCCCATCACCAGAATACCATCACCAAAGAACAGGAACAGAAAAGGAGAACCGCAGTAGCTCAAGAGGTTTTCTTACTTCATCACACATCCGTGCAAGCCTGCTGTCTTCATTAACCTCTCCACTTCCACTGCTCTGGTTTGGGGTACAGAGGTATAACCGAGCTTTTTGAGGCACAGGGTGTTCCTGGGGGCAGAATTTATCTGTGCCGTTGGAACTTGGTTAACAGTTACGTTGTGTGAGCCAGATTACACTCCAGCTCCTCTGCAGGGCTGATGAGGCTTGAATCTAGCCCGTCCCTGCTGGTTCTGTCAGGTTTCTGGCAGCAAGGAGTTGCTGGGGAAAAACTGGTCCGGGTTCCCAACCTGGAAAGGGAACCTTGAATCCTTCCCACAGGTGAAGGCTTGTTCCCAGCTGAGACTCCAATAGGCAGAGAATGAGGTGTGGTTCAAAGTTTATTATTCAGCTGAATAATAAAAGGAACTGCATCAGAGGGAAGCAAAGAGAAGCTAACCTCTCTAAGCAAGAACCCCCAGTATAGGGGTTACTGGTCACATATACCTTCTAACATGCAAAATACAGTATACATAATGTAATAAGCTCATGCATAAGATAACAATTTACATCATGCCTAAAATCCGTACATGGTATTACTACTCTTAATATGCAGGTTACACAATTAGATTATACTTAATAGGCAGCATATAGTTAATTTTAAAAGGGATAGCCGTGTTAGTCTAGTCCAGTGAAAAAACAACAAGGAGTTGTGTGGCACTTTAAGACTAACAGATTTATTTTTTGCATGAGCTTTCGTGGGAGAAGATCCCACTTCCTCAGATGCTTCGAAGAATATTGTTAGCCTGCCTCTGTTGTTGTTTACTGCTTATTTGGGTAACAGTTACTGTCCTTGACCAATGAGAGTGGCTAGACTCCTGTGACCCCTCAGCTACCTAGCCCCCGTCAACCTATTTACCAGACTAGGTTGTCAACCTATTTACCAGACTAGGTTGATGGCTTCCCATCAGGGTCCAGACAGGAGGGATTGTCTTATAATCAACCTTTGTGAATTATCTCTCTTATCTATAAAGACAGTCTACTTTGTTATCAATCTAAACCCCTAGCTCCCCTAACTAACTATGCCTTTATAAACTTGTCTAAGCAAACACAGAGCCTCTGACACAGAACTGCCAGACCAAATTTGCTCCATCTTTCAACTTCCTTCACACCTTCCCCATGGTGACTAGTTCCTGGAGTGCTGTCATGTTCCTGTCTGAGTAAAGACCCCACAGTGCCCTAGGGCCTTCTGAGTATTTTGCAGTAAATGGTGGACAGTGCAGCTTGCCTGCTTATGGCAAGACATGCTCTGCTGCCTCCTGAGACCTGAAGTTCCCATGTTATAGATGAAAGCACCTGTAACCTTCTCCATCTCAGGCGCATGAACTTAACCCTTTGATTGCCAACATGAATGTCCCTGAACAGAGTTTGAGGTCTGGATGAGTGTCAGACTGGCTTGATTTGCATCCTACCCTGCTGTGTGTGGTGTGAGAATCTCCTAGACAAATGAACCCCAGTGGATTCCCATTCCTCTAGCCCATAAAGACTTGCGGGATTTACCTCGGCTCTGAAATGCCACTTCTTGGGCTCTAGCTGCCTGGAGATCCTTCCTGGGAAGGAATGGTGGAGGGGTAGTTGTGTGTGGGACTAGGATCCAGTAGGATGCATTTACAGTGGCTGCTCTGAGGGCATCCCACCAAGAACTCGGAATGTGTCTAAATGTGGTGTCTGAAATAGTTGTTGTTGAACCCAGCAAGGACAGTAGGCAGACCTGAGGGCAGCCATCTGGCAGGAAGGGGAGGATGTGGGGTTCTTATCCTGTGAAGGGGCAACAATCCCCAACGGCCCTGCCTGCCTGCTGCCCCAGCACTGATTGATTGTTCCCTGGTGATCCTGGTGGTGTGGCTCCTCTTTCCTAGGGACAGGGGGCCAGGTCACCTCGCTCACTGAGTGCCCGTGCTGCCTTTAACTTCTGCTGTGCTGGGCCTGGTGAGGCGTGGAGTCAAATCTGGTGACCTCCCTTTTACTGCCTGTCTTCCCAGGGCACTGAAAGCACTTTGGAGCTATCTGAACCAAAAGGGGGTCAACAGTGAGGCCATCTGGGAGAAGATCAAGGACATCGTTATCAAAACAATTATTGCGTGAGTCCTGTGGGTCTGTCCAGTTGTTTCATTACCAAGGAGAGGCCATGGCAGCCACTGCTGTTTGCAGCCCCTTCTCTCTTTTCTGACACTATGGCCACAGTCTCTTGGTTTTCTCCCCGTGCTCCTCCATTTGCCAAGCTTTGTGTCTTTGATGCTGCAAGAGCAGCCCGATGTCAGTGACCACCTAGAGATCATAATGCACTGGAACATTTCCATCTACCTCTCTGCGCTTCTTGCAGCAAACTGTCAGGACTGTTTCCTGCTACAGCCCAAAGAGGTGGTTGTGTTTTCTCTTCCACATGGCCACTGCTGGAAGGCACCTGCCCTTCATTCTGTGCTCTAAGTGGAGAGAGACTCTAGGTCTGGCTTAATAGCTCTGCTTAGCCCTCCTGTCCTGTCTCTAAGTGGGGAGTGAGGCAGGGAGAAGGACTTTGCTGGGGGAGCGTCACTCTTACGGCAAACCCTCCCAGCCTTGGGCTGGATGTCACTTCTTGCAGATCCTGCCTGTGCTGTGCTGGGTGGGGGGGGCCCCACTCAGGACCTGAATTTAGATCCAGGAGCAGTGGTGTGCTGTGGCTGAATGCCCAGAGAGAGGAGGGACTAGTGCACAGCTGGGAACATGCTGTGCTGCAAGTGGGTTAAGTGCTCCGTGGTCTCCCTGTCTGAAACCAAACCCCTGCTCCTTCACTGCCAGGTCTGAGCCCTATGTGAATGGCCTGGTGAAAATGTATGTACGGCGCCCGTACTGCTGTCACGAACTCTTCGGCTTTGATGTCATGCTAGATGAGAACCTCAAGCCTTGGATCTTGGAAGTCAACATCTCACCTAGGTAGGCTGCCAGCGTCCCTGTACCCCTCTCTGCACCAGGCGTGTGCTGAGTGTGTGATTAGTCCTGGGCTCTAGTCTGCTATGAGAGATGCCCACTGCTGTTAGGGCTGAACTTTTATTGTAGTAGCAGAGCTCTGAAAGGAGACTGTCCTGAGGATGGACACTTCTGTCTTAGCATCTTCCTCTGCTCCCCCACTGTTGGGCTAGGGAGCCAGTAGCCTCATCACTCTTAGGTCCGGGGGCCCAGACATCTGCGGGTGGGAGCATGTCCTAATAGTGATGTGGCCCCAGCCCTCCTCTAAGTGGGAGCACCCCAGCCTCCCCTCGTGTGCTAATCCCTGCTCTTGAGAGGAGGTGCCATGTTGACGTGAGACATTGCTGAGGAGCAGAGCGGCACCATATCTGACTCCCAGGCCACAGGGCAGTAAGGCTGTGGCTAGTTAGACCTGACCAGCACATCTGGAGGTTGGAGCACTGCCCTCAGAGTGGGAAGTGGCACATTTTGGAAGCAGCCCTAGTTTTGCCCTTGGTTAGCGGGTGATGGGTAGATCTCCACTGTAGGCTGGGTGAAGATAAGAAGCCCTCCTGCTGTGAGTGTAGCTGATAGCCTTGCCCCCCCCTCCGCCGCCAAGGAATTTCCTGAATGCTGCACATGCATGGGGGTGGAGTCTGTTAACTTTTGCTGATGCATGCTACAGCAATAGATGGGGGTGGGCGGGAGTGGCTTGTCCTTACCTGTGTTCGAGATGGCAGGAGTGAAAGTTATGAGTGTCTCTCAGGCACCAGTGAAATGAGTTGATGGTTCCAGTTTTTACCTAGGCACCAACTGGCCCTCTTAGTCCTCGACAGCGAAGCCAAAAGCTTGACTTGGCTCAGAGGACTGAACTGCTCTCAGCCATGCTTTGTCTAGGGCAGGTTGTGGCATGTTAGTTCATGGTGGTATGAGGCTGCCCATGCTGTTCCTTGATCCATGGAGAGGGGGTGCTAGTCCCCAGGTTTCTTGATTTTATAGCTACCACCAGCCTTAAATCAAACTGAAACCAGACAATCACATGAATTTCTCTCAGACTTGGGAATGGATGGGCCTTCTCAGCCCCAGGTTCCCCAAGCCTGGAGTTCAGGCAGGTCTGTCCACTTTCCTCACAGCCTCCATTCCAACTCGCCACTGGACGTGAGCATCAAGGGCCAGATGATCCGTGATCTCCTCAACCTGGCTGGCTTTGTTCTGCCGAATGTGGACAACGTGGTTTCCGGCACAGGGAGCCCCAGCAACTCCACCATCAGGTCAAGGCTTGGCTTTGTGGCCTCTTCTTCCGGCCCCTTGCCAGGGATGGGTGTGCCCTTTTGCAGGCATTCCATGGCATTTTCCCCACTGTGGAGGCGCTGTACCAGGCTTATGGCCTAAAACAAGTGTGACCCATGGACTGCCCTGAGCTTAACCCTTGGGTAGCTTGCAGAGTGCCGGTTCCAGCGTGCTAACTCTGACTGTCCTGTGTGTAACTAGCCACTATTTTTCCTGGCAGGCATTTCTGTTAGAAACTCTTGAGGCCCTAGTGGGCCCAGAGTGGCACCTCCTGCCACATGCCACATTTCCCAAACTTAGTGCTGTAAGGTGCATCTGGGGCCTGTTCTTCACTTCTGTCAGAAAGGATGGGCTGTCTCAGTGCTCTTACCACATTAAACATTCCTCTTCCTGGCACTAGAGGAAAGATCTCATGCTGCATGTGAGCACTCTTTCGACCACAGTCAGAGAGATGGCAAGGAAGGGAGATTATATGGCACATTGGCTAATCTGGCTAGTCTATAGCCTGTTGACCCTGGAATTGGCTATGAATATGTACAGGTCCAGGTGTTTTAAGTGTCCATGCAAAACAGGCCTGACTAGCTAGAACTGGAAGTTCACGTGGGCCTTTCTGCCTCGTTTAGCTTGCAGTAAGTCACTTCCCTTGCACCACTGAAAATGTAGCCTACTGTCTGTATTCAGGTTGTGGTCACCAGGGAAGTGTTCCTTCTGTGAGGGAACTTGATTATGGCTTCTGCACAGAGCTGCAGTGTGTGGCTTGGAGCAGCTTAGCTTTGGCTTTTATTAGACTAGGACAGAAGTGTGAGAAGAGCTCCCTGCTCTTCTGCCCCCAACTCCAAACATAACCAGATGCAAACAGCTGTGGAGAGGATGATCAAATGGATTACATTCTAGCTCTTCGTTCTGTCAGCTGCCTTGTAAGTTTTGCTCATGTGCTCACTATGCCTCCCAGCCCACAACTCCCACTGCCTACAGGCCTGTCTGAAAGAAACTGGGTCCAATTCCTTGTGTTCTAATGACTGTTAACTTCACCCTCTATACTGCACTGAAGGTAGTATTTTACTACTGCAGGGGCAGTGATAGCTTTCCCCACACTTTGTATCAAAATGTCCCTCCAGGTACTTTACTGAACTGCTGTCGTGTCACCAGATCATTATAGGGTTAGGGAGCAGGTTAGTGGCATGGCAGAGTTCAGAATTATCAGTATGGGGTGGCTCTCTGGCCAGTTAACTTTAGCAGTGTTTCTCCTTCCCAATTCACAACTCACCTGGCCTCATGCTCTTAGAGTTCCCCAGCTGAGCCAGGTCAGCACTGGGAATCCCTCAGAAGTGATGTCTGTCATTGGCTCACCTCCCATTTGGGACTGATGGTTGCCCCAAGCCTAGAGCTGCGTGCAGCCTCTGGAAGAGGAGACCTAAAGCTGAGAACCCAATCACTGCCGATCAAGGCATGGTTAACCATGGTCCAGCTGCTTTCCATATCCAGTAGTTCTATTTTATCCTCAAATTCTCCCTGCCATTCCAGATGGCTGTGAAGTGGCTCTGCTTCCTGCCCTAAGGTCACTGTGTGCTCTTAGTGTTGCTGCAGTTCAGGAATGAGTGAAGTTCTCCCACGGTGTCCCTGGACGGCTCCGCAGCCACACAGCTGATGTTGCCCTTCAGTGGAGAAATATTGACTGTAGATGTTCTTTGTTTAGTCTAACCAGCACCACGAAGGAGAAGCCGAAGTCAGCTCCAGAGCAGCTCACGGCAGAGAAAATGAAGAGAGCGTATTACTTGACGCAGAAGCTAGCTGATCAGGTGTGTGGTATGTCTCTTCCCCAGCAGACACCACAGCAGCTTCTGACTCGCTCCACAATGAGCTGCCACCATTCCTATGTTTCAGTCCCCTGCTGTTTATCTCCTTTTCATGCTGCATCCATTCTAACTGGGACAGCTGGGTTTCACTCCAGTTTTTATCCAGCAGTGCTTCATCTCTGAAACTTGTTTTCCATCCTTCATTTGCCTAAAAATCTAACAGCCCCGTTTCCTCAGCAGCTGTTTTCATGCCACTTGTGCGATCCTGGCATCCCAGTTCTCCTTGTACTGTTGTTGTTGTCAGTGGCTGGTAGCTATCGGACAGGTGCCTGAGAAACAATCAGGTGTGAGAGAGGGAGTGGCAGAAGTGTGTGATTGTTTGTTGGAAGCTCCCTGCTGATTTATACCTTATGTTCCTAAAGTTCATGTTTCAAGGTCTCTGCTCAAGCAGCGTCAGGAAGAGATGTTCCCCCCCTCCCCCAGTGTATTCAGAGAGGCTTTTTAAAAATCTCCTCCCTCTGAAGCAAAGTCAGTGATGGGGTGTGGGAAGTGGAGGGCAGAGGCTCTGAGGTGGCATGAATAACAAGAAGAGGGTCAGAGATGGTGTAGGCCCCTTGCTGAATAGGGCAGGCATCCTTGTGACAGAGGATGAGGAAAAAGCTGAGGTGCTCAATGCGTTTTTTGCTTGAGTTTTCACGGGCGGGGTCAGCTCCCAGCCCACTGCCATGGGTGTGGCAGATGGGAGAGAAGAAGACAGGTCCGTGGTGACGGAAGGTCAGGTTAGGGACTGCTTAAAGAAGCTGGATGTGCACAAGTCCATGGGGCCGGACGAACTGCATCCAAGAGTGCTAAGGGAATTGGCTGATGAGATAGCAGCACCGCTGGCCGTTATCTTTCAAAACTCATGGAGAACAGGGGAGGTGCCAGAGGATTAGAAAAAAGCAAATGTAGTGCCTATTTTCAAGAAAGGGAAAAAGGAGGATCCGGGGAATTATAGACTAGTCAGCCTCACCTCAATCCCTGGAAAAATTATGGAGCAGATTCTCAAAGAATCCATCCTCAAACACTTGGAGGAAAATAAAGTGATCAGGAACAGTCAGCATGGATTTACCAAGGGTAAATCATGTCTGACCAATCTCATCTCCTATGATCAGATGACTGGTTTTCTGGATACAGGTAGAACCGTTGATGTGCTATACCTTGATTTTAGCAAGGCTTTTGATACAGTTTCCCACAGCATTTTCATTGGCAAATTAAGGAAGTATGGGTTGGATAGGTGGACTGTAAGGTGGTTAGAAAACTGGCTAGATCAGTGGTTTCAGCGTGTAGGAATCAATGGTTCCATGTCTAGCTGGCAGCCAGTCACGAGTGGTGTGTCCCAGGGGTCGGTCCTGGGGCTGGTTCTGTTCAACATTTTCATCAATGATCTGGATGATGTAATAGACTGCACTCTCAGTAAGTTTGTGGATGACACCAAGCTGGGGGAACCAGTAGACACGTTGGAGGGCAAAGACAGGATTCAGGGAGACCTATATAAAGAACAGTGGGCCAATAGAAATCTTATGAGCTTCAATAAGGACAAGTGTAAAATCCTGCATGTGGGATGAAAAAACTCCATGCACCGCTACAGGCTGGGAAACATTCAGCTAAGTAGCAGCAGTGTAGAAAAGGACCTGGGGGTCATGGTGGATGGGAAGCTAGATATGAGTCAGCAGTGTGCTCTTGCTGCCAAAAAGGCCAATGGCATACTGGGCTGCATCAAAAGAAGTATTAGCAGCAGATCAAGGGATGTGATCATTCCCCTCTATTCTGCACTGGTGAGGCCACATCTAGAATACTGTGTTCAGTTTTGGGCTCCCCACTACAAAAAGGACAGGGACATGCTAGAGAGAGTTCAGAGGAGGGCAACCAAAATGATCAAAGGGCTGGAGCACAAGCCCTATGAAGAAAGACTGAAGGAACTAGGCTTATTTAGCCTGCAGAAGAGAAGACTGAGGGGGGGATTTGATAGCAACCTTCAACTACTTGAAGGGTTGCTCCAAGGAAGAGGGAGCTCGACTGTTGTCGGTAATAACAGAGGACAGAACGAGGAGCAATGGTCTCAAGTTGCAGTTAGGGAGGTTGAGGCTGGATATTAAAAAAAACTTTTTTACTAGGAGAGTGGTGAAGCCTTGGAATGAGCTGCCGAGGGAGGTGGTGGAATCTCCATCTTTGGAGGTGTTTAAGGCCCGGCTGGACGAAACCATGACTGGGACAGGTTTAGTGGGAGTGGTCCTGCCTCTGGCAGGGGGTTGGACTAGATGACCTATGAGGTCCCTTCCAACCCTATGATTCTATGAAGCATTCTCCCTCTCAGGGTCTGGGCTGGCTGGTTCCTGCTCACATGCACAAGGCTGGGCTGGTCGCCATGCGTGAGGCTGGGGAGGAATATTCCTCCCTATTAGATTGGCAGTGACCTTGGGAACTTGTTGTCTTCCTCTGGAGCATGAGTTTTCTGTCTCTTGGCAGGGTTGTCTAGGTATATCTTATCCAAACAATCACCAGCCATTGTGGGAGCCTTGAGCAGTGTTGTGCCTCTGCCCCTCCTGCTGCCGGCCTGTGGGAAGCAACAGCTTAGGGTACGCTGATGTCATGCCTATTGCATGTATGGGCGGCCTGTGATGTACCAGCGCTCAGGCTGGATGATGTGGGGTTCCCTTCTGGCTTTGAGCTTTATAGGGCAGTGCTGGGTAGGTTTAACCATGGGACTTGGGGATGGGAAATCTGGTCTGAGCTTTGCCATTCCTCCTTTAGGACTCTGCAGCAAGTAGTTAACCTCCATGCCTCAGTTTCCACCTCCTGAATCCCTGCCTGCCTCTCAAGAGACATCTGTGCACTGCAGTCCTGGGGTGAAGAGCACAGTAGGGCTGAGCATTAGGGCAGAGGCATGGAAATCTCTAGCTCTTGGTGACCCTCGTGCACTCTGGCCTGCAGGATTTCTACTCCTCCATCCTGGACAGCCTGACTCCAGACGATGTGCGGGTGCTGGTGGAGACGGAAGATGAGTTTGCTCGGCGTGGACAGTTTGAGCGGGTGTTCCCAACTCGGACCTCCATGCGCTACCTGCCCTTCTTCGAGCAGCCTCGGTACTTCAACATCCTCACCGCCCAGTGGGAGTTGAAATATTACTTGAACAAACCCAAAGGTAATCAGCTGCCCCTGGAGGTCTCAGCCCAGGTGCTCCTGCCTCTAATGCCAGACCAGGGGGGCCCTTGATAGCTAGCAAAGTGAGCTGAGCAAAGCAGGCTGTCTTCACAACAGCAGGGGGAAGCCTGTTCTGTTTGGTACTTCAGGGAAAGCTCAGCAGGTATGACGTTCACAAACCCTGAGTAGCCATCAAACATGTGGATAGTCCAAGCCTAGGCAGCCCTGAGAGGCATGTCCAGCCTGATTTTGGCTGGCTGGGGTGGTCTTATCATGTGGGTCCCTCTGCTACATTCAACATCAAGCACACCAGGCCCCTGGCTGGTAGGTACCATCTGGCCTATTGAGTAAGCTGTTGGTGCTAGCTGGCTGCCCATCCAAAGGCAACTGTTGTAACTGTAAGAGATCCAAGCATGCTACCTGAAACAGAGTACCTCCCTCACACCACACACTGTGCTGTGCTTCTCCAGTGGCTGCTGCATCTTCTCTCTTGGATCATTTTTTTGCAGCAGCTGGCCAGAACTGGCTGTGGAGGCAGTAAGGGTGGGAAAGGGTCAGTTTTCTTTTTGTCCTGTTGTGGGCAGAACCATGCTGAGTTATGGACCATTCCCCTTTGGGCATGTCACAGCTTGTCCTTCCCCTGTGTTAGGCCAGGCTGCCCCTATCTCCTGCAGATTGGGCATGACCTTTTGGGAAAAGGACAGGTTGGTGCCCCTGGACCCCTGGTAGAACCCACCGTCACTCCCTATAGAGAGCAGCCATGAGTCTTCCCTGTCCCCCAACAGCATTTGGACGGGCCGCTTGCTGCCTTCAGATATGTAACACAACACTTTTGTGGACTTCCAGCCCTTTTGGTAACATCCCATGGCCAGAGAACATAAAACTTTCTCTCCATTGCTGCTGTTTGAGGGGAGTAAAAATGGGGAATCATATTAGTCTCATTGGTTTCACTTGCTCTTTCCCTGCGTAGCTGCCCTGTCCTGTGTTTTGAGGTCCCAGTTCAAATAGTTTTTAAGACCCTTGGGAAACCTATGCCATCTGCTAGGATTTGTTCCTCTCAGGCAGCCTGTGACACGGGGGAAGAATCAGGCCTCTGGTCTGTCTTTTGCACTGTGTAACACATGAAGGAGGCCTGGGGTGGGGTGGGACATTCTGCCTCTTAAGCACTAGAAATTCAGATCTGTTCTTTCCTGGAAGACATTGGGGTGATACTAAGGTGAGGGGGTTGTGTACATAGGGGAAGATTCTGGAGTTTCTTTAAGTAGGTTAATTGAAACTGTGCAAGGGTGCTCAGTAGAATAGCATTGCTCATACACAAGAGTTACTGTGCTGTAAAGTCACATCCATGCTTTTTCAAAGAATTTGCCTCTTTAGATCTGCCCTTGCTTGAGAGGGGTGGTGATTTCTCTTTAGATGAGTCTATCAAATGCCCTATAACCAGCTAGAGGTGGATCTTTGAGGCAGCATCTCCGTCCCCTCCACTGAAGAGCTGACCTTGCAGTGTCCATTGCAGACCTCGGAGCACACCAGCAATATCTGAGATCCTTCTAAACAAGCAGGGAACAAAAGAACCCCCTTCCAGCATTTCCCCTGTGTCTGAAAAGGGCACAAACCCAACCTTCCACATGAACCCATGGACATTCCGTGCGGTCCCCTTAGAAACCAGCCACTTTCTGGCATGGGATCATGGGGATGGCAGCTGAATGCAGAATACACCCATTGTCTCTAGTAGAGGGATTGGGCGGTGCAGAAGGTTCAGGCTGAATTGCTTCTCGACTCTTTCAGGCTGCAAAATGCATTTTCTTCGGGACACTGGGACGTGTTGAAAGGTCACTGAAGGACAGCATTCAGCTCTGACCAAAGGGAGTTCTCCTTTAAATGCGCCCACGTTGGGTAGCAGAGCCATGGTAACTCCAGTGGGGCGGCCGCATACTGCCTAGCCCTCACCCTATGGCTCCTTCAATCTCAAGACAGCTGAACTCTTACTGTAGCTCCCAGGCACCAAGAAGGGGACAGCACTGGCTCTGTTTTGCTTTTTATGAGGCCCTTTTCATGGCTGGCCCCATGTATAATACACCTGGCAGGGAGCCTGACAGGGCTGTGGAGCGTTTAAGATCGCCAAGTCGGTCTGTCATTGCTTGGATGTTAACAGGCTGGTCTGAGGAGCCCTGTGATGAGATTAGGCTGCCTCAGTGCAGTTAAAAATGTAATATACCCTCCTCTTTGAGATGGCCTGTTTTTTTTCCACTGCTGGGCCAGGCCATGGGCAGCGTTCAACTCAAAGAAATCCAAGTGCAGTCCTCACCTTTCCATTCAGCTACACAGGCTGTGTGTTGCCAGTCTGAGTGCTGTAAGGACAGGAGTTGTTAGATCACAGCTTTGCTTCAAATGAGGGGGACTCTGAGCGGAAAGGAAGCAGCTGAGACTAAAGGTTTGTGGCCCTATTTGTAGCTATCCTGCTGGGAGAAGTGTGACCAGATCTCATTCAGAGCAAGAATGAGACTATTCAGAAGTTATCTGGAAAAAGTGGTAAACAGTCAGGTGGCAAAATTTGCAGAGGGTACAAAATTCATCAAGATAGTAAAGTCCAAAGCAGGTTGTGAAGAGTTCCAAAGGGATCTTGCAGAACTGGGTGACAGAGCAACAAATGACAGATGGAATTCAGTGCTGATAAATGTAGAGTAATTCACACCGGAAAACATAATCCCAACTGTACGTGTAAAATGATGGGGTCTGAGTTAGCTGTTCCCGCTCAAGAAAGAGGTTTTGGAGCCACTGTGGAAAGTTCTCTGAAATAGCCACTTAATGTGCAATGGGAGTCGAAAAAGCTAACAGTGCTAGGAATCATAGGAAATGGATAGATAACAAGACAAAAAAATGTCATATTGCCTTATAAATCCATGGCATGCCCCTATCTTGAGTATTTTGTGCAGATCTGGTTGCCCTGACTCAAAAAAAAGATATATTGGAATTGGAAAAGGTACAGAAAAGGGCAACAAAATAATTAGATGTATGGAGAAGATTCCACATGAGGAGAGACTAGTAAAACTGGGACCTTTCAGCTTCGAAAAGAGGTGACTGGGGGGGGGATATGACAGGTCTGTAAACTCATGACTGGTGTTGAGAGTCAATAGGAAAGTGTTTACTCCTTATAACCAGTGTTCCCTCTAAGAGCCTCAGGCAACCGAGCAACTAGTGTTGTTTGCTGCACTGTGGGGCCCCCCCCACGGGCCCAATCCTGCCAGCTCTCCCCCAGTGTGGGCCGATCCTGTCGGCCCCTCCCCGTGAGTCCACTTCCCTGGTAACCCCCCAGCCTGCCTAGCCCCTCCCCGCAATCCTACCCTGCCAATGGAGCGACATGGCCCAGCCACAGCTCCTGGGGCCAGAGAAGCACTAATGGAGCATGCTTAGACATTCTGGGCATGCTCCGTTAGAGCTTCTCTGGGCGGGAATTTTAATAACTCCCTGCTCCAGAGAAGCTCTGAGCCAGGACTCTGGCTGCCGGCCCTGTGCAGCCAGTGGCCTTCCCTGCACTGGGCAGCTGCAGTGAATTGCGCAGCTGCATGCCTGCGCAGCTGAGAGGGAACATTGCTCATAACACAAGAGCCAGGAGTTGCCCAATGACATTAACAGGCAGCAGGTTTAAAACAAACCAAAGGAAGTATTTCTTCATATAGTGAACTGTGGGCCTCCTTGCCAGGGGACATTGAGAAGGCCAACAGGTTAAAAAAAAAAAAAAAAAAAGGTAAGTTTATGGAGGACAGGTCCATCAATGGGTCTTAGCCAGGGATGCAAAACCATGCTCTGAAGTGTCCCTAGCCTTCGTGTGCCAGAAGCTGGGAACGAATGATGGGATGGATGACTGAAGCACCCAGCACTGGCCACTATCAGACACAGGACGTTGGGCTAGATGGACCATTGGTCTGACTCTGTGTGGCCATTCTTATGTTCTCAAGGAGCTGACTGTGAGTGAGCTAGTACTTTTCTAAAGTTGTCCTGGCGTGTTATGGGAAAGTCTCCTTCCCTGCAGCACCCCACGTTAGACATTGCTATGTGTGGGAGGCCTGTTGCAAAGGGCCATGCTGACAGATGCTGCTGTTTCGGGAGGTAGTTGGGTCAATGCCATGAGCACAGATTCATCTCTGTCCAAATGTGCTGCGTATTGCCCATGTCTTACTGCATGCTCCTTCTTGTCTAGGGTTGGATCTGTTAAGAAACTGGTGTCACAAAGGGTACCTTACCGGGGCAGGGATGGACTCGGCCCCCATGGTGAGTGTCTTCCTTTGGGTAGTAGCAATCTAGCTGTCCCTCGCCATGTGTCTGAGCCCTTCCAGTCTCTTAGGGACCAGGAGCTCATTTCAGCTGAGTGTCCCGACTCCAAGGGGCTTTTTCCTGCTTCTGAGCTGGGGTGGGGTGAGGACACAACATTTCTGGGTCTCCATCATCCACAGAGCACCCTCTAGCTTCATCCTTTTCCAGAACTCCTGCAATTTTCCTGGGTCTCACCACCTATAGCTCTGTCTGGCGCATCCCTCTCTGTTAAGGATCTTGAGGATTGTGGGTGCTCCTTGCTTTGCAGATCGACTAGAGCGTAATACTGGGAAGGGAGTTTAGGGTGCTGGCTGGATACTACCTCTGCATATATACATGTTCTACTGGCAAGTCCTTCGTAAGGGAAACAATCTTGAAATCTGCCCCTGGTCCCCCTTGGGGGGGGAAAATGAGTTTGGTGGTGAAAATAAACCTTTTCGGGAGGCAGTGTTCTGCTGCCACCCAGGCTGGGTTTGGAATTTGGTCAACAAAGTGTAATGGCCAGTTCCTCGAGGGGCAGTGGTTCACAACCAGTGTGCCGCAGGAACACCCAGTGTGTGCCATGAGGATGCCTGAGAGCTGGAGTTAAAGTTCCCTCCCTGCTCAGCCCAGCCACTTGGACTGTACAGGACTGGGAAAAGGTAGGGGTTAAAGTAAGGGGGAAGGGACCGGAACACAGTTCCTGGGCTTCCTATTTTTAGGCAGGCAGCGTTCTGGCCCCTAAAAACAGAGGAAGGCACTAGAATGCGGAGTTCCAGGGGTCCCCCTAAAAATAGTAGGAGCAGCCTGAACGCAGCCTTCTTGTGGCTCCACCTTAGGCCTAGCCAGCAGAGAGCTGCGGGAGGTCGGGAGTGTGTGAATCTTTGCCCCCGCAGGGTGGAGCAGCTGGTGTCAGTCAGCTTGCAAACAGCCCAGTTAAGGGTTTTGGGGTGGTGGGCTGTTGGGGGTTGTGTGGGGCAGATGTGTGTGTGTAGCAGAGGAGGGGTGGGAGTAGATGTGTAGCAGAGGGTGTGTGGCTGGTTGATTGGGGGGGTGTGGGTGGGGTGGGGTGGGGTGGCTTTGTGTGCAGAAGTGTAATGGGGGGCTAGAGGGTCTGTCACAGGCAGCAGGGGGCTGGGGGAGGGAAAGATGGACCCACTGCGGTGGGAGGGAGCAGCAGTGGGGTGAGGATTTGCCCCGGGTGGCAGGGAGCCATTGTGGAGAAGGGGGAAGTGGGTGCTGCGCCATCCTCCCCTGTCCTACCTTCCCACTCCCCAGGTTCCCCCTGCCTCCCCCCCCAAGCCACTCTTGTTCCCCCTTCCTCTCTCCTCTCTTGCCACCCTCGTGCTGTTCCCCACATGGCTGCTCTTGTCCTCTTTTGCCACCCCTGCCTTGCTCTGCTCTCCAGACTCACTCGTGCCACTGCACACGACTCCTGACCTCCCATGTTTTGCCACCCCTGCTCTGTTACCCCTATTTCTCCACATAGCAGCATTTCCGAAACACTGTGCCATGGTTCATGAACATTCATAAGTAATTTGTTAATTTGAATATTCATGAGTTTTTTAATAGTGGTTGCCTTGAAAAATTTGAAGGTCTCAAGGTGTGCCATGACATAGAAAGGGTTGGGAACCACTGCTCTAGGGCACTCCGTTGAGTGGGCCCTGCGAGTGCAACAGGGAAACAACTCTCAGCTGAGTGATGGTGCTGCTTGGCTGACTTCCTGGGGCTGGGCCCCAGCATCTCCATTGCCACCGGCACTGGCTGTCATCTCCTGACAGTCCTCTCCACAGTGCAAGCAAAGCACCTCCAATGGCCAGTCCATGCCTAGCACACACCTGCAATGGGAGATTGGAAACTGAGCTGCCTTCTACTCTTCCATCCCTTGGGAAGCTAGTAGCCCTGGCTGGGGCAAGAGGGCATCTCGGTACCACTCAGGACACTTCTGGTGTCGAGGCTGATGTGATCCAGATTGCAGCACGGTGATGCTGTGTGTGAATGGCACCCTATGTTCTTTCCCTGCTCCTCAAAGGGGGAGCAGCTGAGCCAGCCCAGGGACAGCCAGTCTCTGAACTAAGGGGGGAATTTTGCCATGTGGCAACTGCTTGAAGCCCTGATTGCCTTTCTTCCTCCTCCTACCCCATCCTCCAGTGGCCGCTGCCAAGGACCCACCTGTTCCCAAAGAGTGACGTCCACTTGAATGGCTTCTGCAAACTGGAGTTGGGCAGATCTAGGTGAGTTCACTGTCTGCAGGAGAAACGGGCAAGACCTGTGGGGGTATGGCATATTGGAAAGGAGACTGACATGGAGAGCTGCAGTGGCTGGGGACAGGAGGGTCGCCCAGCATGTCTGGGCATTTTAAGGAGTTGATGGGACTGTGTGCGCAGCTGTGAATGAGTCTTCTCCTGAGTTCTGAACACCCCTCCTGTGGGGCTGGATGGGGTGAGGTGTTCAGGGCACTCTAATGGTACCTGCTTCATGACTAGCAGAACCATCAGTCATCTGGTGCGCGCTGTCTCCCCCCCACCGCGGTGAGCTGGGGCCTGACTACAGCCCTCCTGCCAGGCGTGGCCAGGCTGTTCTGGACATAGGCAGATCTGAGCTTTCAAAGCTTCCCTTTCTCTGTTGTTCCATGGCAGCCTGCCCTGGTCACCGAATGGCATGACATTCCCTTTTCCTGCAGCAAACCTCTTCCGAAAGATGCCGAGGAAGCGCCCAAGTCCCTGGAAGCCAACTCTTGCACGCAGAGTTTACCTCTGATCAGATGCACTGATGGAGCCCCTCAGACACTGGGTCAACTGGCAGACTCCACACTGGTCATGTGACTGAGAGCCACCATCCCTCTGCCCTGCTGGAGGGACACACACACCTACCTCAAAAGGAGACATGGGCTGGTGCTGGAGGCATCCAGGCTGCCTGCTGGCCAGAGGGGGATTTTTGGAGAGGAGTTTTGTGTGGCCGAAGGGATAGATGCTCAACATCTAGTTTTGAAAAGAAAAGGAATCTCCAGGCACAGAAGCCTTGGGACGTAAGGGGTTGTTTTTAGTGCAAGTGCCTCTCTGCTGCAAAGTGCCACTGCACCCGGGGTTCATGGGGAGGGCCCTGCAGGCTCAGCAGGACTGTGGAGCCAATGGTGGGAGGGGGGCCTCGTTTTATTCTGTTCATGTGAGGCTTAACCAGGCTGAGCTCTCATATGCTTCATCACGAGCTCCTCTCCCCCTGGTACCTGTTAGCCAGCAATCCCGGGCTTTGACCCCAAAATCTGGCCTTGCAAAGGGGCTGGTGCTGGGGCCTCAGGCCCCGTTGTGCTGCTTTTCTCCTCTGGAAGGAGCAGACTTTGGGTCTTTTTAATCAGCATCTGTTTGCCTTATGGGAACAGCCCTTGTGTTGCCAGAGCTCTTAGCAAACCACCCTTCCATTCCCTGCCCCCCAAGGGAAATCACTTCAGGTTAGAAATTGGGGACCACACTAGCCTCCAGTAGCGGTTCCTGCTGGGCAGGTCCTATCACACTATAAATGCCACCAAGGCAGGGGCTCCCTGCCTGCCTGCTTACAAAAACTGTTGCAGTTTGTAGTGTAGACAGTCCTTTCCTGATGTTCCCTACCCAGGCTAATGGCTCAGGGGGTTTTTGACACTTCAGTCTGGTGCAAGAACCTGAGGAACATCCACTTTCAGTTAGCTATTGGCAATGAGCTATATTCTAGTGGAGATGGGCTGTTATACAGTATGTACCCCTAATCCTGGCTAGTGCCATTTTGGAAGGCCCCTTAATTCTCAATCGGGGCCTTTTTATCTGCCTTTTCCCAAGGATCTCTATTAAAGTTTAAAACTCTGTTGTACCTACTGAGTGGTTGAGATGGATGCAGTCTCGCTTGTGATCAGACAGAGGGATGGATCTTTTCACTCCTCTGAGCATCTGGTCTGACCATGAGAGGCTCCTGCCCTCCCACTCCCCATTTCCTCTCTGGTCTCCTGAGTGAGCCACTGTTGGCGAGGAGACACCTCTGCTAACCCAGCCCTTTGAGTTAAGGTTGCCAGAGTCTGGCTGTTTGCATTTCCTAGCTGTGTAGATACATTCGCACTTTCCAGTCACCCTGCATCAGAAAAGGACCCTTCTCCTTTCATGTGCAAGTGTTGACTGAGGGCTCCAGTGATGCAACTTGAGTCCTGACACTTGAGCTGTTCCCATCTGTCCCCACCATGGTTTCGAGGGGGTTGTTTACTTCTCTCTGGAGTGCATTGCTGCTCATCTCTAAGAAGTTTTTGGGGAAAGTGCAGTCCTGGGTTGTTGTGGCCCTTAATAGAGGACAGGATTGTAACCCTTTCTCCCTTACCCCCCCAATCTCCAGCTCAAATCCCTACTGATTCCCTACAGGCTTGTCCAGCTTCCCCATGCCCCAGTGCTCCTCTGGCCCTTCTGTTTTTTAAATGGGAGGGGTGGCTGTTCTGTTACACAGAGCTGGGGCCAGCCTCAGGCTGGGTGCATGCCTTACCATCTGCCTTAGTTCCAGCTCACAGACACTCTGGATAAGGATTGGGCTCATACTGGGCTGCTTGGGTCCCAGATGAGAGCAGCCTCGGGTAAATGGTGTGTGCTGGGATGGGGGTGTCAGCAGCAGAGCTGGTGCCCAGGCTGCCCTCTAAGCACTCTAATTCAAAAGTATCTAGCTGTCAGGCCCAGGCTCCCTCAAGGGCTTAGCTGGGCTGTTGGGAGCTGGTTGTTTCTATGGAGAGGGAGGCAGGTGATGTCCCCAGATCTGCAGAGATGCTGGCACCCCCACCCACAGCAGTGGCCCCAAGAATCCTGCCCCTCCATGACCCAAGACTGAATTGGATTGTTCCACCTGCAGCTGGACCTTGGGTTCTTTCCTCTTCACGCAGCATGGATCTTCCTAACACGGGAACCCTCCTCTGCCTCTGCTTCCCATGCTGCTGACAAAAACTGACCAGTCCAGCTCTGACCTCACCCTGGACGTCCCCGGTCAGCCTGGAGCCAGCCCTGCTGTGTAGTAGAGATGGCTGCCCCTTGTCTTGCCTGCAGATGGAATTGGAGGGGTGCCCCCTTCCTAATGCTTGTGCCACCTTGCTCTGCTGGCCAAGCCCCTCCATGGATTAATGTCGCTGGCTGAGAGGGGGGTGCCTGTGTCCTATGGGCTGTGAGCGTTCATACCTGAAGAACACAGCTGTGTGAGGAATGTTCACTCCTCAGGGCCTGACTCACGTGGGGAACAGCCACAGCATCTACTGATGCCAGCAGCTGCCACTTAGTCCCTTTCAAAAATGAGGCCCCTTGGTGTTCAACCTGTAGAGCTCACTGCCAGGGCTGAAGGGCACCAGCCTGACTGGGTCCCAAACGGGTCTGTTATGTTCCTGGAGGACAGGCCCAGCAATGACTCTTAGTTAAGGCACTCAGCCACAGCCCTGTTCCTGGGTACCCCTAACTTCTGCCCGATACTGGGACTGGGCGACGGGATGGATCACTCCATGCCTGGCTGCTCCAGTCATTCCCTGGGAAACACCTCACATTGGCCACTGTGGGAAGAAAGGCCGCTGGCTTGGATGGACCGTTGGGCTGACTCTGGCTGGCTGTTCCTGTGCACCATGGAAATTAAGGGCCTCATCCTGACATCCAGGGTGAGACATCACTAGATTTCAGTGACCAAAGGATGCTCCAGCTTGGTGCAGGCCCCAGGTGGGCAGCTTGCACTCAATGAGAGAGGCATTGGGCCTGCAGCCTGCTCCTTTCACGCAAATCTCAGTCAGCCCTCAGCTCCTTGGTCTACTGCTGCTGCTGCTTTGTTGCCCTGTGGAGGGGCACATCTTTGCAATGGGACCCTGCCCGGGCATCCCTTACCTGCCATCTAGCAATGGTGGGCCTCTGGTTCTCTGGGGAGGTCTAGCCAAAGGAAAGTAAACCCTCCTGTGCTGGCATCCATGACTTCCTCCTCAGGTGGGCCCCCAGCCTGTTAGAGTCCTGCACGTAGAGGGAAGATTGCATGACAGGGCTTGGGGAAATCTTCAAGGGGGCATCATTTGCCTGTGTCGTGCAGGACACGGAGGGGGAGTGTGGATGCTTCCAGTCATTCCTCCATGGCCAATATCCTTTCCAGGCCCTGGCTACTCCCTGAGGTGGATCTAGTGCAAAGATCTGGTCTGGTTCCCCTCAGTGAAGAGGGTCTGACAGCTGTCATGCCAGGGTGGAATTTGTGTTTTTGATTTCTGGCTGCATGTGCGGTTCCCGGGAGGGGGCTGGGTGCTGACTTTATACCTGCCATTTGCTAGCACCTGCTGGAGGGAGCTTTGTAATGAAGTTTGTAAGGAACCAAGTGTGTCTTGGTGGGGCCAGGGTGGCAGCCCCTGCCCAGTGGTGGGTGAATGTCTGCTGGGTCTGGAGACTGAGCATCCTCCATGTTCTCCTGGGAAAGTCCCGCTGGATGGTCACCCTCTGTGTCGTCTTCCATTGCCCCCATGGGCTTTCTTCTCCCATAACTGCTGCCACTGCTTCTCCCCACAGACAGCCCCCAGGTGCCCTTTGCCTCACTGCACCCCCTGGTCTCCAAGTGCTCTATAATGTGGGGCCCAGTACCCATTTTACTGGGGAAACTGAGGCACAGAGCGGCAAGGGGTACTTGTTCAGTGCTCCCTCCTTGGGTCTGGAGCAGATCCCTGGTTTACTGGTGCCGACACTGTACCCACTTGCCCTCACTACCTCCTATTTCATAGGGCTTAAGGCTAGAAGGGGCCGTTCTGTGGTCATCTAACATGACTGCCATAGCTCAGGCCACTGCCAACTGCTCGCCATAACTTTGGCATTGAGCAAGGGGGTGTATTTTAGGAAGATGTTCTGTTTTGATGTGAAGACTCCTGGGTCAGGAATTGCCCACCTCCCTTGACAGGCTGTTCCCTGTTGCTGTCAGCACTGCTGGCTTGCGGGGAGATTCAGGAGGTTATTTGAATCCAGGAGGGAGGTTTCCAAAAATAGACACCCAGCCGTAGCCAAGCTGAGAGTAAGCGCCCAACTAGAGTGTGGAGGGTTAGGAGGCCTCTGCAGGGTGGTGGAAGATGGATCAGCCAGCGCCCCTAAGCAGGAACCCTGGACCAGCATGGGCTGCTGGGAGCATTAGTCAGAGCTGTGGGTGCAGCCTGCCCAGAGAGCTTGGAGGCTGTTCTGGCTGAAGCTGACCGGTCAGAGCTGGGGCAGGGCTGTGAAGGACTCAGCCTGGCCTGGCCACTCCTTGGGGCTCACTGGCCACACCAGGGCTGCATTGACCCAAGTGGGGAAGGATTGACCACCACCACCATCACGCCCCAGACATGTGGCTCTGGAATTTGGGGCCAAGGTGACAGGAAAATTCACTGTTGTGGAAGAGCTCTGTTGATGCTGGGAGGAGGCCACAAGCTGTGAGCCCCATGGAGCACAGCTGACACCCCAGCTGGTCTGGGTCACTGATGGATCCGTGCTGGGAGCAGGTGGCTGGGGTAATTCGCCCGGTCCTCACTCACCCAGGAGTCCCTGCAGGCCCCCCTCCGGCTGCTCCATGTGGGGAAGCACTAGCAGGTGCTGGGAACGGCTGAGGGCTCTGCCTGTGCCAGGAGTTGGGGGGGTCCCTGTTTGGAGCATGAGTCAAACCCTTGGAATGTCCTGCGACAGCCGGGGGGGATGACGAGGGAGCTAGCGGGGCCCCAGGCAGCCCAGCTCAGTGGAGGGAGTGGGGGGGGCAGCAGGGCACTGGCTGATGTGGGGCTGGGCACCAAAGGGGATAGCTCAGCTGATCAGTGCCAGAGCAGAGGGCAGGGACGCCCTAGACGCCAGTGAGGGGATCTCCCCTAAGCACCCCACAACAAACCAACTTGGCCCTCCCCTGGCGACCCTTATCAACAACCTGGCCCACCCTTCCCCCCTTGGCCACCCTACAACAACAAACTGGGCCACCCCACCCCCCAGCCACCCTGCATCACCAACCTGGCTTGCCCCTCCTCCAGTCTCCCTACAATAACAAACCAGCGTGGCACCCCCCCCCCATGACACTATGGTAAGTCAGCAAAGGGCTCCTGGTGACCTAGAATAACAAACCAACACGCCCAGCGCCCTGCATGGCCAGTTGGAGAAAGGCTCGGGGCAGACAAAGCGTCCCAGTGGGGGGCTTCCCACCGCCAGTCTCAGGGGCCGGCTGTGCCCCAACCCGACGGCTGACCAAGCTCCCTGCGGGCTAAGGGCCCTGCCCCTCCGCTGGAGGCCACGTCGCAAGGTCTTCCCAATTGTCCTGTTTCCACCACCCCAATGGAGCTCACATGAGAGCCTTCTCTGGCAGCTGCCTCACCCCCTTCTCCTACCTGGCAGCATCCTCCACAGCCCCCTTTTGTCTCTCGCCCCAAGCTGGGCCCCACAACCATATCCCTCTTGTCCCTGGCTCCCTCCCCCACGCTCACTGAGCTGGTGTCTCAGGTCTGGCCTGAGTTTGGAAACGAGGCCAAATTTGGGGGCAGATATTGGGGGGAATGTTAGGTTGTCCCAGGCTAGCCCATCTCCAAACACCCCCATCTGCTCATCCTGCCCCACTCTCCATGTGTCCAAGCACTCTTCCTCCTGTCCCCAGAGAGATACCTGTCAGCAGCCCCACTTCAGTTGGGGCAAGTGACCCCCTTCCATGCTCCCAGACTGGGTCCTCATCAGTTCTGGGCCACCTGGTGTCAGCCAGGCACCCCATGGAGCACTTCCCAGACCAGCCTGTGAGGATCGTGGGCTATGTTCCCTCTAAGCTGTGCATGTGTGCGCACGCACACAGGTTGTGAACCCTGTGCACACACCAAAATAAAGTGTGCACAAAAAAAATTCAAGTGTAAATATTTTTATGCTACTTTAAGAAAGCTGTTTCAAGTATCATGTTTCAGATAAGGTTTTGTAATTTATCATATCATATTTCCATCACCATATCAAAATAAAGATAATATATTAATTGCATCCTACACACTTGCTGCATTGGGCTCACAAGTTGGATCACATTCACTAGAGGCTGCACAAATTTGCACACCAGCTCCGAAAATTTGCACAAAAGAAATTTTTTCTGCACACAGCCTACAAAAAATTAGAGGGAACGTTGATCGTGGGCACTCAAAATTTGCTAGTTGCCCCCATTTGTCCGTCCCCAGCCCCACCTATCTAGCTGTCTGGCCTGTTCACCCCCAGTTTGTCGGGCTGCCTGCAGTTCGGGAGCTAACCTTCCCACCCCCCAGGTGGCTTGCAGAGGTCTCTGGCTTTCTACAGCTCTGGGGAGCATCCATGAGTCCATCTGCTCAAGTGAGGCTGTCCCCGACAGGTGTTTGCCTGCCCCACTGGCCCTTGCAGTTGGCTCCAGTGAGTCTCCGCCGTTTTTCTGGCAGGCTGCTCCCGTCCTGGCTGTGCGGGTGCCAGGGCTGAGCAGCAGCCCCAGGAAACTCAGCACTCGCCTGACACTCTATCCGCCAGGCCTGGGGAGCAAGTGGCGGACCCAGAATAGCAGTGGTGGCGTGGGGACCAGCATGGAGCAGCTTACATCCCCAGCCATGCAGCAGGTAGGGGAAGAAGTGGGGAGGCAGCTGGGGTGCCAGGGCAGCCTGCTTGGAGGGTTCGGGGTTGGGGAGGCTTTGGGGAAGGGCTTGCAGCTCTGCTCAGGGCCAATGCTTCAGCTATGCCAGCCCTCGGAGAAGGGCTCATCCTGTCCTAAACTGCCACCCCCATTCGGGCTTCTCCAGCTTGAAGAGACCAGCTTTCCCTTGCAAGCCTGCAACCCCTTTCTGCCCTGTGACCCCATCTTTTCCCCTGCAGCTACCCCATGGCTTCTTTCCTCACACGTTTGACCACCCCCATCTCTGCCTGTCGTCCCCAGCCGCTGAGCCCTGCCTGCCCTGCCCTGTGGTGGTGGCATGAGGGGGCGGTGCCCAGCTCATTTCCACAGGACAGGAAGCTGCAGTTCACGTAGCTGCTCAGTTTACTAGGTGCTGGCTTGCACAAAAGCACAGCAAGAACCTGCCACTCATATGCATTTCCCTAAGCCAGACTTTTCCTGGCTGGGGCATGCCAGCCCTCTTTGGTAGTGCAGGGCTGTTAGCAAGCGCTGGGCTGTGCATGTTGGTTTGTTGTTGTAGGGTTCCCCACCCCTTGCTCCCTGAGCCAGACAGGTCAGACCCAGCGACCCCTAGACGGGAGGCCCCTATCCCATTCCCTGCCCCCTGACCGCTTGGTCTGGCTGGGGCTGGGGTCCGGTTCCTGACCATGGGCAGTCAGGTTGTGGTCAGAGACCGCACGTACCTTTGGGGTTCACAGGCTGACCCTGCCCTTTCCCCACCACAGGGAGATCTCAGGGCTTGGATGGCCTGGCTCAGGATTTGGGGGTCCCCAAGGGCCAGAGGCAGGGTGCTCAACATCCACTCTCTATGGGCATCACCAGCTCATGGTGGCTGCTTCAGGTTGGGAGTCAGCTGGGACAGGGAGGTCCCATGATGGACCCAGGCAGCAAATGCACCTCAGCCTGTCCTGCTGTAGAAAGGCCTGGGGTAGTAGGAAGAGGCTGTGTGTGTGTGTGTGTGTGTGTGTGTGTGTGTGTGTGTGTGTGTGTAAGACTGTCAGTGCATGTGCATATGTATGTAGTGCCTCTGCAGCCTGTATGTCTATGGAGAAGTGTCTCTATGGGTGGGTTGTGGGGGGGTTCTTTGGCTCTGGGGGGAGTGTTAGTGGATGTGTGTCTGGAGGAGATATTTGGGGGAGCGTATCTGGGAGGGTCTCTATGGCATGGGGTGTCTGTTTCTATGGGGTGGGCATGATCACTTCCCCCCATCATTCAGTTTCCAGAGGCTAGGGTTGTGTGACCTAGATCCTGCTCTCCCCACCACTCCCACCTGCCCTGGGGCACCCCTTTGTGGCCACCAGTGTCATTGCATCTGCTGCACAGGGGCTGAGCCAGCCCCTTTGGGTGGGGGGCTGGGTCTTTGATGCCTGATGTGGCGCCTCAGGTAGGGCTGGGCCCCCACTGCTTCCAGTGGAGGGGCTCGGCTGTGCTGCTCAGACCCTGGGCTGTGTTGCTTTCCCTCCCCCACTGCCACCCCTGCACAAACGCCACTGCCCTGACCCTGACTGGTCCCTGTGCCAGCCCCATGGCTCCCTCTGTGGCCTGAGTCTTTATGATTGGGAATTTGGAGTTGTTTGCCAATAGACCTTAGCAGGGAATGTGGGTTCTTGCCCCAATCCAATCACATATCATTTTAAAATGGGGCCAGGAATTGTTACATGGATTGCCAAAGTATTGTAGAAAAACCTTGTATTGCAACAAGCATAAATGATAAGCAAAGAACTGAGACAAAGGTTAAGTGACCAAATGGATAGCCAAATTCAATCAACTTCTAATTTGATATGTACAAGAAATATTCTGCAGTCTATATTTTAAACTACATTAAAATTTAGATTAGAAACCTCAGATTAATTTGCTCATAGCTGTGTCCAACAGCTTGGTTCATAGAGGGAGATGTCTGGTACCTCGACCAGGAGCCAAACCCCAAAACCACTGATGGGTGGTATTTAAACCGGTGCCTCAGTCAGTAACAAAACATGATTCTGATTCCCCACTCTGGTCATCACCAAGCATAACAAAATAGAAACAGCCCCCTTTAGGCACATCAGCTCCTTTGGTCCCCACCTAGCCACTGGATCCCTTAAAGAAATAGGTTCTCCTGACCCCAAAGGGCCAGCCACATCACCCAGAACAATATAGGCTTGGATCTCACCCAAAATACTGTGCTTCCGGCCAATCCTTTAGTGACTACAACTAAAGGCTTAATATAAAAAGAAAACAAACAAAACATGAGAGATGTTAAAGGATCAAAGTGAATCACAAACATACAAATGATTTAGAGTCCATAGAAAGCAAGTCCTTGAAGAATCTGTAGTTTGCAGGTTACTCCACGTCCTCTGGTATGCACCCAGCACCTGAGTGGGTCTCAGTCCGTTGTCCAGTCCCAGAAGAATAGTTCCAGAAGTGGGTGCTAGTTGCAGACAGACTGAAGACTAAAGACAAGATGGAGATGGTGCTCCAGCCTTTTTTCCTCTTTTGGCTCTCCCCATGCTCTCAGGGTCCTTGCCAAATCAAAATGGAGTTGAGTCATATGGTCAGCTTGGGTGACTCCTCAAACAGGTTTCTCCTTGGGCCCATTGCAGCTGGGAGCTCCTAATGGGCAATTAGGATGACAATAGTTTTGCATACACCCAGTCTGGGTTTGCTTGGAGTCAAATACAGTAACTTGGAATACAAATAAAAACAAATAGATTTTTTTTTCTAATAAAGGTATGATACCTACATATAAACCATATAATCACTCTTAGCAGATTACAGTCTTTCTATTGATACCAAACGTGGGATATCACATATGGATTATTACAAATACAAATATTAACATGAAAAATAATCATAACCAGTCCCCTAGAGCCAGACAGAGTCACAGCTACCAGTGCTCCTGGGGAAAGGGCATGGGAGCCTGCCAGAGCAGGTCTGTGCTCTTGTGTCTGCTCACAGCCCCACTGATTTCTCTCCTCTCTGCCCCCAGGTACTGCTGCCAACTGGGTATCTCTGCTCAAAGGAAGCAGGTGGGTAGGAGGCTGGCCAGGGCTGGGGAGGGGTTGCATTTACCTTGCTCCTGTGTCTGCTCCATGTGTAGCTCTCCTAGGACTTCTGACTTGCAGCCTGCTGCTAGGTCAGCCTTGGGGTCCCCAGCCCACATACTATTTTGCTCATGCCCCTTGATCCCACGCTGCAGCCCCTCTTGCCCAGCCAATCCTCTCCTGTGGTGAGACAGCTAATTAAAAGGATCACAGCTGCTGTACCCATTTGATCTAGCCAGGCACATCTCCCCCCACCCCTTCCCTTCCTGTTTGAGGGGCAACTTGCCTGGGCCAAGTTTGGAGGTTCAGTCCCCCCCCCCCATATCCCAAATACATCACTGGGTTGTCATGGCCACAACTGAGGATGAGACCTCCCACCTGAAATTGCTTGGAGGGGGCGGGATGGAGGCCTGGGTGCAGCCCATGGCAGGTCTGTCTGTGGGCCAGGAACATCCCACAGCCAAGTGAGATACCAGCATCTCAAGTGGCGAGGGGAGAGGCGTACCCTCCTGCATAAAGGGCCATGGGGGCTCCTGGTGCCATCCTGCCCTTTGTAGGGCTGCAGGTGTGGTGGGGGGGCTGGCATCCCAATGGGTGACCTGGCCTCACTAGGTTCTTGTGTGGCTCCAGATGCCAGGGAAGCCAGTGCTGATGCCAGAATGACACCAGGCTCCAACACAGGCTCTGATATCACTGAAGCAGGGCCTAACGCAGGAGTGATGGCCTCTTGTACCATGGATGCAGGGCCTGACACCAGGGTGAAGGGCTCCAATGCCAGGGAGGCAGGCATTGAAGCCAGGGAGGCTGGCACTGATGCTGGCACTGAGGAGCCTGATGCCAACAGCCCCCCTTGGCACGCTGAGCACCTGAGCCTGTACCCAGATGCAGCGCTTCAGGGCCCCGACGCCGAGCTCTACATGCATTTCCTACGGCAACACAGCTGCTATGACATCATCCCCACCAGCTCCAAGCTCTTGGTCTTCGACACCATGCTGCAGGTGAGGGCCATGGTGGCGCCGGAGACTTGGCACTGCTGCCCTGGGCTTTGGGGTAGGCTGGGGCTGGGATGGTGCAGCCAGCTTGCTCCCTTACCTCTCCCATCCCAAGTCACCCCAGGAGGGTTGGGGACTGTCCTCCCAACTGTTGGTCTCATGGCTCCTCTGCTTGGCTCACAGATAAAGAAGGCCTTCCTGGCACTGGTGGCCAATGGAGTCCGGGCTGCCCCACTCTGGGACAGTGAGCGGCAGTGTTTTGTGGGTAAGTGCTGTGACTGGGGGCGGGGGGCGCGGTGGCGGTCTGGGCTGAACAGGCAGCCACTCCAGCCTAGCGGGTCCAATGGGGCTAGCCACGAAGGCACGGAGACAGGGAGACTGCATCACAGGCCCTGTGCTGGGGGTTGCTGAGTCCTGC
This sequence comes from Podocnemis expansa, assembly GCA_007922195.1. Classification (NCBI taxonomy): domain Eukaryota; kingdom Metazoa; phylum Chordata; order Testudines; family Podocnemididae; genus Podocnemis; species Podocnemis expansa. Next base: position 2,243,069 of record ML681984.1, on the reverse strand, counting down.
TGGACAAACAGGGATCCCAGCGATGCTGCCACCCCGGTGCCCAGTGCAGTGTAGACACCCTTACACACTCAGCATGGCACAGGCCCTGCTGTGATCCAGCCATTGCTGGCGCCAGCTCTGGCCTCCCCCTTGCCTGCATGTCCTCATAGCTGGGTGCGTCACAGCTTCTTCACCCCTCAAAGGCTGGACCTCACATTGTCCCTGTTTCTGGCTCGGCAGCGAGGCCAAGTGGCAAATGTGGCCTGACTGACTTTTACCTGGGGGCAAGTGAGAACACCTCACCATGGGGCACAGTGCAGGGAGCTGCAGGAATTACTGCCCAGCCAGTCAGTGCCCCCGGATGACCTGGCCCCTGTGGACTGGCCTCTGTGCCCCATTTCTAGCCTGCGCCTCTGAGCCAGCCAGTCCCAGCTGCCACCATCTCTCCCTGCAGGGATGCTGACCATCACAGATTTCATCAACATCCTGCACCGATACTACCGGTCCCCACTGGTGAGCTGGCCTCTGCCCCATGGCTGGGGGATGGGGCATCTCCTGTGAAGGGGGGGGAGGGAGCAGGTAGGGTGTTCAATAGCTAGGCATGTGCTGTAGAGCTTGTGAGGCTGAGTTACTGCCATGGGGATCCAGGGTCTGAGGTACCCCTAGACAGAGTGTGTCCCCGGACAGAGCCGGCTGAGTGGGTGAATTGTCCCTTTGGGCCCCATGGTCCAGCGCTGACTAGTGGGGAGGGGGATCTAGCCACCATCCTCTGGTGCCAGCCATGGTAGGAGTCAGGATGCTGGGCTAGATGGGCCTGTGGTCCAGCCCCTTCTGCCCCCAGGAGCTGCATCCCCAACGTGGCCCAGGAGGCCAGCAGACCTGATGGGGCCTGAGTGGTGCAGCCAGTTTTGGCTCATTGGATGCCGGTGGGGGGGGGGCAAGGTTCATCACCCCTCAGACATCCTCACTGGGAGTCACCAAAGGCAGCTGCCCTGGGCCCTCCCTAGGAACCCTGTAGCTTTTCTGCACCCCATGCCCCCCCCACAAATCCTCCTTTGCCACCTGGCCAGGGTGCACTGTCTCCCTCACTCCCACTCCTCCCTTCGGTGCAGGTGCAGATCTATGAGCTGGAAGAGCATAAAATTGAGACCTGGAGAGGTAGGGGCAGATCTGTGAGTTGGGGCGGGGAAGGAGTATGTAGGGGTGTGGGGGGTGTATAGTGTGTACGTGGGAGTGGGGTTTATACATCCATCACCCACCAAATTCCATCTATCGGGCTCTGACCCCTGGTGGGTGCTGACCCTTTGGCCTGGGGTTGCACATTGGCCACCCTGGCAGGGCTATGCCTGCCCCATGGCATGAGCTGTCTGAAGTCTGCACTCCATTCCCCTACTGAGCCAGCTGGCAGGTATGGTGCCACTGCAGGGATAGATACCAGGCCCCCTGCTTGCTCTCTCCACTCTTGGCCCCCAGCTCACCCCTCTGCTTCCTTTCCAGAGGTTTATCTGCAAAGCTCCTTGAAGCCCCTGGTCTCCATTTCCCCCAATGACAGGTAAATCCTCCCCCAGCCACGTGAGAGAAGCCCCCATGAGGGGGCCTGTCCATGGGCCGGGTTCCCCCACTGGCTGCTCCAGGCTGAACCTGCTGGGCCCTGGGTTCCACTCGCCCCACCTGCCGGGCACAGCTCCTATGGCCAGGCTGGTGTGTGGCTGTCAGGGGAGCCTGGGTGCAGCAGCTTCCCCAGGACTTGAAATTTGAGGCAGGTGGGGAGGTGTTAGGGAAATCCCTGCCTGTGTGGGGTGAGTGGGGCACAGGGGGCTCGGACATGGAGTCTACCCTATAGGGAAGGAGCATGGGGGGAGCCTGGGGGCAGGAGTACGGGATGCAAGAGGGGACAATGGAGAGTGAGAAATGAAGGGGCGAGGCAAAGAAACAATGCAGTTGTCCAGGCTTCTGGGACACTTCTCTAACTCCTGCCTGGCAGGGCTGAGATGGGCCGCAGAGCCTGGTTGTGATGGGAGGCAGGGAGGGGATTGGCATGGGCAGGAGCAGAACCCCCTAGGGGCAGAACACAGCAGTGGGCTAGCAGTGGGGAGGTGGGGAGAGACAGGGGCAAGGGGGCCACGGAGAGGAATGGGAGCAGCTGACCAAAGTTCCTGGTGTTACCCCAGAATGCACTGTGCCCCCAGGAGGCAGGAGAATTTCCTTTCTGTGGCCAACCCCATCACAATCTCTGTCTCCTCCAGCCTCTTTGATGCCGTCTACTCCCTGATCAAGAACAAGATTCATCGGCTGCCAGTGGTTGAGCCCGTCTCCGGCAACGTGCTCCACATCCTGACCCACAAGCGCATCCTCAAGTTCCTTCACCTCTTTGTGAGTGGTGGGGGTGGTGGTCAGTGACTGAGCCAGACTCACCTTCAGTGGTGGTGTTGGGGCGAGGGGCACCCCTGCTTGGGCAATCCGGCCCCAACACCCAATGTACAGCCCCCGTGGTGTCCAGCAGGGGTCTGGCACAGTTGGGCTGGGGCAAGCTCAGCCTGTCTGTGCAAGCATGTGCGGAGGGCACCCAGCAAGGCGGGCCGGCAGAGGGCTCACCTGCTTATGCAGCCTGGTGTGTGCCTGGATCATGCTGAGTTGTGTGGCTTGCATATGGGTGTGGTCCTGAGGCGGTCTCCACGGGCACATTGTGTATGGTGTGCACAGCAATGCACCGACATGAGAGGGAGGGACTTGTGCATTTGTGCCTCATAAACAAATGACCCACGTGCTTCGTGCAGGCATTTGTGTGTGGAAAGGGGCACACACGTGCAGCATGCCTGTGGGCTCTTTGCATTTGCATGCACATGTGTGTGTGTCACCTTGTGCTGCCCAACCAAGGGCCCAGAGCACAGCCCCATCAAGGGCAAACCTTAGCACCATCCCCACCTGGCCATGCCACCTCCTGGAGCAGCGGCCCCCAGGATGTGCCCTTGCCTGGGATCTGCCCCTCATCAGTGCCCTTCTCCTGCCCAGGGGGCATCACTGCCCAAGCCACAGTTCTTGCAAAGAACCATCCAGGAGCTGGGAATTGGCACTTTCCGGGATGTTGCCATGGTCCTGGAGACAGCACCCGTCTACACCGCCTTGGAGATCTTTGTCGACCGCCGGGTGTCAGCCCTGCCCGTCATCAATGAAGCAGGTACCAACAGGGAGACCAGGGGTCCCCAAGCAGCCTGCTCCCCTCAGCATTCCCATCCTTCTCATCTCCACCTCCAGGGCCCCCCCTCTAGGTGCCCCAGCTGGTCTCTCCTTGGATTCCCCAACCCACAGCTGTCCTGAGCACCCACTGGGTGATGCCCATTCCTTACCAACCTCTACACAGCCAGTGCCATCTTGCCCTGAGCCATGGCTCATTCCCAGAAATGGGCCTTCTCGGGTTAGGCAGCTTCACCCCCTTGCTTTGTCGCACTGTCCCCAGGCCTCACCATGCCCTGGCTGCCCCGCTGCAGCCCAAAACTACCCTGCTCTGCCCCCCCAGTAACTCCCACTCTCTGTCTTTCATTCCAGGGGAAGTTGTGGGCTTGTACTCCAGGTTCGATGTCATCGTAAGTGTTGCTGCTGGGGCTGAATCATGCTCCCCCAGTGCATGGCTGGCCTTTCAGGGGCAGCCCGAGACTTACCCCCATGCCCCATCACTCCTTCCATCCCAGAGCACTGGGCAGCGAGCCCTGTCCTGCCACCACAGTGCAGCCACCTCTGAGGTGGAATGTGGCGGCTGTTCCACGGCACAAGAGCTTGAGGGGGACGTGAAGGACACTCCTCTAGCTCAGGCTGCGAGGCAGGGGGATGGTGGAGCATCAGCGACAGTGGGGCTAATGCCATGGGGCGTGTGTCTCCTGGTGCCATGCTGGGCCCTGACTACAGCCATCTGCCTTCTGCCCCACAGCACCTGGCTGCCCAGAAGACCTACAACAACTTAGACATGAGTGTGCGGGAGGCACTGATGCAGCGCACAGTCTGCCTGGAGGGGGTGCTTGCCTGCCATCCCCACGAGACCATGGGTGCCATCATTGACCGCATTGCAAGGCTGCAGGTACGGTGGGGAGGGGGGCCCCTCCCCACCCCTGATCCTGCTCCCAGGCACTGGGCCAGGTCCCTGCTGGGCCCCATCTGAGCAGCTGCCCACCCCTGCTTGGCTTCAGTCTGGCCCTGGACTCATTTCACTGTTTCCAGATGCCAGCCCTGAACTTTGTCCCCCCAGAGCCGTCTGCCCCCTTCCCACACTTCGTCACTGAACCTGATGAGCCCCCCCCGCCCCTGCCCCCCCAGCTGACCCTGATTCGCCTATCTGTCCTTTCTGCCCCCATGCCCCCCATGCTGGTAGACCCCATGCCCTTCCTTGCCCTCTGTCCCGTGAGTGAGGCTAATGGCGGGTCTCACTGGGCCTCCAGGTCCATCGCCTGGTAGTGGTGGACGAGAAGAACTGCCCGCGAGGGATCGTATCACTGTCCGACATCCTCCAGGCCCTTGTGCTGACGCCCGCAGGTATCGATGCTCTTAACTCTTAAGCCCACGACGCTCCATCCTTTCTCCATTTGTACCCTCCATTTTCTCCGCTTCTCTCCGGCTCAGGTAGGCTCAGCCCTCAGCCTTCCCCCCCTCCCTGCCGCACGCTGCTGCCTTGCCATCCCAGTGGGCCGGGGGGCTACACTCCACCCATCTCGCTCTCCAGGTCTGTATTTCTCTGCAGCAGCAGAGGCTGGCATCAAAAAACCGGCATCCGGTCACTGCTGAGGGCTCTGACTGGGTCCACTGGACTCTGCACACCTTTGCCAAGAGGGGGGCCAGCCCCTCAAGAGCTGAAGGCAAATGACAGCCACCATGCTGGGGATGGGGGGGGGAACAGACGCCAACATCACCCCTTGCGGCAGAGCTGGCCCTATGGTCCATGGTGCCCGCCACAGCTGGGGCTCCAGTTCTTGCTTGGCATAGGTATGTTTGCAGCATCTCCCAGACTGGCATCCCCTTTCATCCATGAGCTCTTTTGGGCTTCATTTCCCATCTGTGGCCCGGTTGGCACCCAGCACAAGAGGGTGGCAATTACTGGGAGAGGGGCTGTGGGAACAAAGGGGCAGGAGCTGCGGGAATTATTGACTGCTGGAGGCAGCTGTGGCATAGCATGGAGCCCTTTCTCCCCGTGGCAGCCGTTCCCTTTGTCACAGCAGCTCACTGACTCCCGGAGCCCTTCCATAACCAGCCTTCCCCCTTCTCTCACAACAGCAGTTCTGAGCCCAGCCTTGTCCTTGGAGCCGGTGGGCCGGGGCATCTCACTACCCCACACATGCCAGGTGTAGACCCCCCCCCCACCACCACCTCTTGTGTTCCTGGGGAGAGCCACTGATGGCCTGGATCTTGCCCAGACAACAGCACTAGCTCCCTGGTCACTGGGTCCCTGTCTGGCCAGCCTGGCAGGTTTTTGCTTGGGCTGCTCCATCTCCCACAGTCCCATAACCTGGACGCGAAAGGGAGCCTAGGGGAGTGGGACTGAAACCACTGGGGGGGGGGGGGTTACAGGGCCCAGAGTGCTTCCTGGGACATGGGGATCACCCTCCCTGTCCCAGCCCTTCCAGATAGCCACAGCTCCCAGTGCCAGCAGCACACAGAAAACCCCACTCGTCCAGCCCCAGTGGTGTCACGGCTCCCAGGCTCCCAGGGCAGAGTGGGTGCAATGAACAGGTGGAGGCGGCAGGCAGCATGCCAGGGCATCTACACTGGCATGCTGGGGGAGGCCGGGACACCAGCTGGGAGGATCTGAACTCTGCATGATCACGTCAGCAAATTTGGACTCAGCAGGCACAATGCTCACCTGGCCTACAGAGCCAGGAGGGACATGGACCATCCTGCTCCTGCTTGGCAGTGACCCTGTTGGCTTGCCTGGCTGGGCACGGGACAGGGCTGGGCCATGCAGGCTTCACATGCTTGTTGGTGGCTCTGCAGATGGCTATTTGGCTTGGCTCCCAAGTGGCCTGGCACCTGAGCCTTCCTCCCCAAAATCTGTGCCCCTGGGTGCATGGGACCTTTCCTCCAGCAAATGCCCACCTAGCTGTCTGCACCTCACGATGGTCATGTAAGCATGGTCGCATTTCTTGCTTCTGAGTCCCCCCCCCCCCCCCGGTATCTGGAACACCCTCCTTCTGGCCAGTCACCACAGCGCTGGGGACAGGAGTGGCACCACAGGGTGGGAACTGAATGGCTGGCAGGCCAGGGGTGGGGCATGGGGGGACACCAGGTGGTTACTGGCTCAAGTGGGTGGGAGAACGAATGGCTTGGGGCCACACGGTCAGCACAGGAATAACTGGGGGGGGGCTTGCCCTGCTGGGAATTTTGCCCAGCCAACTTGTAGGACTGGAGTCAAGGGGCACAGGAGGAGGATGGTGCCATGCCCCCCCCGGGGGGGGGGGCGCTGGCCATGCCCATGTGTCTTCCCAAGCCATGTATGCCTGCTGTTAGCCACAGGCCAGTGGTGACTGGAGCTCACACTCGAGGGGTGGTGGGCAGCTGCAAGTCTTGGGTATAAAATCTTAGCTAGCATGGTGGAAGCTGGGACCCATGGGCCTGAGCAGGGCATGTCCCTGGCCCATGATGGGTGTCTGGAGATGCACCACTCTGGGGGCCAGAACCAAGCAGAGCAGGCAGGTTGGGTTCCTTGCAGCAGCAGGAGAGGAAGAGCTGCAACATGCTGCTAATGGCTCTGCCCTGGTTTTTCTGCAGGCAGCAACTGACAGTCGCTCTGAAGGCACCTGGCCCTTGGCACTGTCCAGGGAATGGCCAGATGGGTGGCTGTGGCAGAGCCTGGCCTGTGACTCCTCTTCTGGGCCTGTTTTTGCCTCAGGGTCATCCTCTCCAGGAGCTGGGGTGCAGCAGGACAAAGGGAAGCTCAGCCGTGTGTGGACAGACAATCAGCCCCAACCCCAACACGCATGGGGGCTTCTTGGTGCCTGGTGGTGGCTGACCCAGAGAAGAGCAGCCACCCCAGTGGGCAGAGTCAGGAGTTGCCTGCAAAGTGAACCAAGTGACCTGGGAGGGGTCTGCCACGTCCAGCCCTGGCACCCACCTCCCAAGCCCACAGACTCTCCAGATTAAAGCACTTCACTCAACTCAGCCCACCCTCGCCTAGCTGCTCCCATGGGTGCTGGAGCCAGTGTACAGAACGCTCCCAAGACTAAACCTGCCCCTTTGCCCGATGGCTTAGACTGTACCAGTGGGTTTGTGTGGCACCTTGTCATAGAGGGTTGTTTGTTATTGTAGGGTCACTCGCGTGTGGCTGTCCCTGCTTGTTATTGTAGGGTTGCTTGTGGGAGCCCATGGGCTTCACCAGGCTTCGTTGAAGGCTATGAACACTGAATGTTGCATGCTGGTTTGTTATTCTAGGGGAGCCACTGGGCTGGTGCACTGGAGTTGGGCGGGACTTGCACTGGCTTCTTGTAGGGTCGCTGGTGAGTGCCCGGCTAGCTGTGCGCCTCCTGCTGAATGCTGGGTATGTAAACACCTCCCCTGGGTGCACTGCCCTCATTGCCTCCCCTGCGCTCACCCTGGCCCCTCTGTACCTACTGATCCACCACACCTTGCCTCACGCCCCAAGGGCAGCCACTCCCCCTGCAGCACACTGACCCGGAGCACGTTGTACAGCCATTACTGGGGTGAATACCAGAGGATACAGGCCCCTCTATGCTGCTGTCCCAGGGACTGGCCCTTGGTAGTGGGCGATGGGTGTCCTTGCTGAGCCATGCCATGGCACCAAGTGGTGATGGTGGAGGAGAGGTCCCAGTTCGAGTTAGGTCCACACTGCTTGCCTGCCCTTGTGAGCTCAGGCTCCAGTTTAGGCCAGTGCCACTTCCCCAGCTATGTGACACTAGGATACTTGGGCCAAGATCGGCGCTCACAGCCCCAAAGGAGTGGGGGCACTGTTCCACCCACTCACCAAGAGCCCCAATCCACATGACACACAACATGCACTGTGCAAAAGCCTCACATGTCGCTTTATTGCTCTCAGCTGGGCTAAAGAATCCCCAACGTCCTGCGGCTGCACGGCCCACCCCCCCCCAGCTCTCTGCCAGCTGTGAATGGCCCCAAGCTTTGGCTGCCACCTGGGACAAGTTGGGCTCCAGCACTGCCCCAACGCCACTGCTTGGCAGAACTCCTGAGCCCATGGAGGCGCTGCGACTTACCCTTGGCCAGCCAGTTCTGGGGACAGAACCCAGGGGTCCTGGCTCCCAGCCCTCGCCATTTGCCACAGGATCTATAGGTAGTTGGCTAGTGCAGAGCAGTTAATAGAAGTGCACACCCATGGTGTCCCAATTCCAGCACAGGCTGCACTGGCACACGGGGGACAGAGTTGTCCCCCTGGCTGAGCTCGGAAACCGTCTCTTCCTGCATCCTAGCCCTGCACTACCTCCTGGTTGGGAATGGGCAATGGGGTAGAGGGACAACTGGGCAGGAGGGATGGGCAAGCCATGCTTGGGGCAGGGAAAATCAATTGGCCTGGAGGGTGCAGCTGCTACATTTGCTGACACCTCCAGCTCAGTGCTTTAGGGATTAAAAGGGAACACCATGCTGTCAAAGAAGCAGAAGGCCCTGACTCATCCCTGGGCACTGGCATGATACCCAGGCTCCCACATGTGGCCTCATGGTGAACTCAGCTGTTGCTGGGCAAAAGGAAACAGGCTAACCTAGTCTGATCAAAAGTCCTCCTGGGTCCTGGCCTGGGGTTCAGCCTCACTGAACATGGCCACAGAATATGTATGCATGTGTAAATTAACTAGTTGGAGAGGCAGGAAATTTGGTCTCATGGGCGGATAAAACAATGAGGGGGTGGGATGGGCACTTCAGCACTGCTTGTTGGGCCCTAAGCTGGAGCCTTGGGGCAGGAATAAGGATGAACAGATGCAAGCTTGTGGAGTCATGCCCTGTCTCCTGGGACCCTGGCCTTCCTCATCCTTAGCAGAGGGACCCAGTTGCCATCAGTGCCTCTACCAATACCAGTGGCACCCTGACTCCAGTTCGTCTCATCCCTGCTTCCCTCTTCGAGCCTGGCCATCAAGGCTTTTTCCTTCTCAGACTCAAGGGGGGTTGGAAACACTCTAAGACTGTTTTAACCCTTCCTAGGGCTGCCTTGCCCCTGCGATCCCAGGTCCTCCGTGAGCAGGGGGGAAATTTAATACTGAGCAGCTCCTGCTTCATCCTCAGAAAATGCCGGCTGTGTGCTGAGCATAGCTCAGCTATCCACCTGCACCCTGATCTGTGGACAGCCACCACTGCCAAGCTAATGGGGGGGAGAGCTGGGCAGCCACAGGTTCCCCAGGAATGGTCCCTTTTAGCTAGGAAGTCTTGGATCCCATCGGTGCCCTGGCCAGGGCATAGGAAGAGCAGGGTGGGGGTGGGAGCGTTCAAGGGGTTGGAGCCCGGACAATGAACTGCAGGTTGATAGGTTTGTTGGGCACCAACACGATGCGGGAGACAGCCTTCACATCCTGGCAATGGGGGTCCAGCTGCAGCTCAAAGGTGCGGATGATCTGGAAGGAGGAAACATCTTATCATAGCACAGAGCCCCCCACCCCAGTCCCTCTCTCTCAGCAGAGCACCATGTCCCTGTCTCTGGCTCCCAGTGTAGCATGGGCATATTCTACCCTGGTGGTTGTGCACACGGACCCCATCTGGGGACACACACACTGTCTGGGACAGGAGCACCACACCCCAGGAAGCGTTAGCTCATGGAGGGTGGGATGCAGTCGCTAACAGGGCAGAGGGACACTCGAGGCTCCCCACTCTTGGAGCGGAGAACCATGCAGCCTTGCCAGCACCATGGCAGGTGGTGTCCCTGAGAGCTGGGGGTTGGGGCACTCTCAATCGGTGGCATCTCTCCAATTGGGGGGGGGTACATCTGCTGCTCCAGTCCACAGAGCACTCAATCAATTCCCCCCACCTGACCACCAGCCCCAGCAGGGGTCCTTGGCCCTGCCCCAACTCACCCTGGCCAGCGCTAGGTGCATCTCCAACTCAGCGATGCGGCGGCCGACGCAGGCGCGGACTCCGTAGCCAAAAGGGATGGAGCTAAAGGGATGGTGGGGAGAGCCTTGACCTCGGCGCCAGCGCTGGGGCAGGAAGTGCTCAGGCTCTGGAAAGCTGGACTCGTCATGCGCCATTGCATAGTTAGCCAGGACGAAGAGAGTCTGGTGGAGCCAGATGCAGAGATGATGAGATGTGTCCCCATGGCAACATGTCACTCATAGTGGCCAAGGCAAAGTGAGGGACCAAACTCTGGGCAGCAGAGGACTGAAGGCGCCGGCTAGAACGGGCCACTTGATCAGGACATCCTGGCCCTTTGCTCCCCACCCTCAGCTGTGCCGGCATCCTTCAGTCCCAACTCACAGCCCCCTGCTAGCCCAGTCCTGGGCTCCCTAGTGCCTGCTCTAGTCTGGTCCCTACCAAGGAGAGCTACCCTGCTGTGCCCGAGGGGCAGCTGCTCTGTGATCACTGCCTTCATGTGGTACATCTAGTTACTGCAGGTCCTTCCCTGGGACCCGCAGCCAGTCTGGCCCCAGGACTGGGTCCCAAGAGGGGGTGGGGACTGAGGACCCACAGCCTTCGCCACGCTGACCAGGAAGCAGAAGCGAGACCCCTGCTCACATCCTTTGGGAAGTGATAGCCTCCGATGACAACGTCCTTCTCCAAGATGACCCTGGCATTTTCAGGGACCACGGGATACAGCCTGCTGGGCAGAGAGAAGAGACAGGGTTATGGTGAGGGATGGGACAAGTGGCATGCCTGCTCTGCGCCATGGCCAGAAGGAAGGATCAAAAAGCAGGGAGGAGTAAAAGACAGGCCAGAGAACTGAAAACATCCCTCGGTGGCGATGGACGGTAGGGAGTGGTACAAATCTCAGATTTAACAAGTGTCCTCTGACACTTAAAGACTAACAAATTTATTTATCGCATGAGCTTTCATGAGAGAAAATCTCACTTTGTCAGATGTTTAGAAGATGGTGGGATTTTCTCATGTGATAAAAAGCTTTGTTAGTCTTTAATTGCCACAGGACTCCTTGTGTGGTTTGCTGAACCAGACTAACACGGCTGCCCCTTTAGTACTTGCAATCTTAAACTGGCTCTCGGGAAGAATGCTGGTGTGACTATTTGTCCAAGCGAATGCCCGCCTCCGCTCCCCACTTGGTGGCTCACTATATACCGCCTGAGTATGGAAAGCAGGGTATGGCCAGCTGGATATACCTGAGTGTTTCCTTGATTACAGCCCGAAGCAGTGGCATCTTGGTGAGATCCTTGGCACTGGGGATCTGCTTTCCTGGCACAACACTGACCACCTCCTGGTACAAGGAGTCCTGAACCTCTGGGTCCTTGGCGAGGTGGTAGAGTGCCCAGGTCAAGGTGTTGGATGTCTGGGAAGGGTGATAGCAGGTCCAGCGTGAGGAAGCAGGTCCACATGGACACAAGGCAACTTGTAGGGAGGAAGGTGAGAGCCATCTGTGACCTACCCTGTGACCCCTCGTGGCTCCATGGACCACCTCACACTGCCTTGTCCCAGCTCGCCACCCTGCTCCCCACAGACACATTCACTCAAAGTCAGTGGCAAACGGGTTCTGCCCAAGCAGTCTTTGGCAGCTCAGAGCTCAGTGTAAACTCAGCTTTGCTTGGCAGGATCCACCAGCTAGTTACATTCCACTAGAGCCACCTGAGATTGGGGACCCATTGGGTCAGACAGACTTCTACAAAGACGAGGACCTCCATTAGGCCAGGCACTGCCCAGGCCCCTAGAGAGATGGGTCCAGATGCTGCCCAGAGACAGAAACCTCTTGCCCCAAAGAACTCATCAAATAGACTAGACAGAGCAGGTAAACTGAGGCCCAGAAAGGGATGTGACTCACTCAGCATGGCCATAGCAAGCCAGGAATGGAATCCAAGCCAGCCGACTGCCCTACCTACTAGGTCCAATGGCCACCAAGAGCCACCCACAGCCACCCTCTTCCCTCCCCACACAGGCCAACTCCTCAGTCACCCCTCACAAAGGGGTTTGTCCAACAGCCCTCTATTGAAAACACCAATGGGCCTGACCACAGAAGCAGTCCAGGTGTCTTGGCTGCAGGTGGCCACCCCTGCCGTGCCACCCTACCGTGTCCACACCAGCCAGCAGCAGCTCAGGCACACTGCCATACACCTCCTCTGGCGTCAGCCTCCCACTGGCCAGCAGGTAACTCAGGTAGCCTGACGTTGCCTCGCCCTGTTCCAGACGCTGCTCCAGATCCTCTATTTTCTTGTCAATCATCTTCTTGCCTGCAGAGCCAGAGAGTCGAGACCAGGTCACAGCTGGCCTGGTGGTGACGGTGTGTGAGAGGGCAGCATGGACGTGAGGGAAGGGGAATGGGGTGTGTCAAGGGCTGCCCACAGAGTGACAGGGGGCACAAGGCCAAACCCAGCTGATTCCCAGCTGTCTCTGCAGTCTCTGGCTGGATCTTACAGTAACCCAGCTAGAGCCATTTCCCTGTCTCCTGAGCCCCCCAACACCCTTGGGGAACCCCCTCCATGTGCATCACTCAGGCCCTCCCTCCACGCTGCCAGACATCTGTCAGTTGGCCCTTGACAGACTTCCTGACTGTGGATGAAGCCAGGTTAGGACAGCATCAAGACTCAGATAGGATTGAACTGCCTCCCCATAGCTTAATGGGAAAAACTCGCTACAGCCAGCACACTGCTTTCTTCGCATTTATCCAGCAAGCTGCTGGCAAGGTAGCAAATGAAAGATGATGCCATGAGTCACCGGTATCACCAGGAAACACCAAGACTGATTGTGCACACAGAGAGAAAGTGTGTTCCCAGGTCTGCCACATGACAGAATGGACACATCAGTTTCCCGCCAGCCAATGCCTGCCTTCTCGACCAACCTTGGTTCAGATGTCAAGTACTGCAAAGCCAACTCTACAGAAGCACCAGTGACATGGTAAGTCACCAGGAAAAAAGGGTGGGGTGGGAGAGGATGTGTAACCAACAGGGGATAAGTCAGGGGGAAAAGGTCATATCTGTGGGTGCATTTCAAACATTTACAGAAAGGAACAAAGAGCTTGTTTTATGCAATGATGGAGGAAACCCCTTTGGGCATGTCTACTCTGTAACAAGATGCTCATGGCTGACCTGTGCCGGATGACTCACGCCCACGGGCTCAGGCAGCAGAACTGTTTCATTGCCAAGTAGACCTCTGGGGCTGGGCTGCAACCCCAGCTCTGGGACCCTCCTGCCTCACAGGGTCCGTAAGGCCAGACAGCTACCATGCAATGAAAGAACCTTTTAGCCAGGGCCAGCAAAGGGCATCTCACTACAGTGCAAACCAACCCTTGTGGGGAATGAGGTGAGAACTTGGATCCTGGGTATGACTGGAAACAAGCAGCTCTGTCAATCCTTGGGATGAAACCTGCTATGCTAAGGAGGAAAGGAAACCAGTGTAAACCTAGGATTGGGATTTAGACATGGAACCTGTTCTAGTTACATTTCTTAGCCACACACATGGTTTCTTAACACATAACCTTTGATCCTGTCAAGGATGGTTTAATGGGGTACTTGGTCTGAGCATGAGTGCAAGGGACTGGACTTGATGACCCATTATGGTCCCTTCCAGTTTCTAGGATTCTGTGATTCTATTCCCAATGTACGCTTGGTCCACTGTAAATATACCAGAGGTCTGGGCTGGTTCCAAAGACCAACAAGCAGCGCAGAAACAGTTTGCCTGGTTATTTCTCTGTGCACCCAGTGCCAGGGCTGGATATTACTAAGGGGAGGGAGATGGGATCTCTCACTGGCCTGCGCAGAAAAGATGTGGGCTGGGAGATCTGGAAGCCAGGACCTAGTTTCAGGGAGCTGAATAGCAGTAAGCAAAACATTTCCCATTGTGGTGACACAGCTCCCAGCCATGGCTACCCATGAGGAGTGTCGCAGTGGTGCCAAAGTGGAGCATGACATGGCCCTCACGTCTGGCTCCCCACCCTCAGACCCAGGCACAGACCAAAGGCAAAGATGATGTCCCAGCCTCCCAAGTAGCGGTTCCAAAAGGGCAGCAGCTGCCGGCTCCACTGGGGCAGGATAGTGGCAAAGACGGAGTTCTTGAACATGTGGCCAATCGCATCAATGAACTGCCTCGTCTCCTTGGGAATCTCCCGCTCCAGGCACCGAATGCGGGTCTCAAAGAGGATGTAGGAGATGCCTGGGAGGAAAGAGAGGAGCAGGGCTGGTATGGGCCTGGAATGCAGATGGGAAAAGGGGCATGGGTTGGGCATCTGAGGGGGACCCCAGGGAAGCAGTACAAGGCTGCAGCAGGCCCATCAGCATAGGCTAGGGGCAACATGCAATGGTCCAGGGGTCCCTAGAGCCTTTTCTTCCCCATGCCTCCCCTTGTCACCGACCTTCCAGGGAGAATCTGTACAGCAGGTTGGCCACGTCCCCAACCATGACACCTGAGGGGCTCCTTGCCCTCTCCTCCTGTAGCTGCACTATCAGGTCCGACACCACCTCATTGATGGCGTCCGTATAGAGCATGGCCTCCGTTGGCTTCAGCATCCGCTTGTTGAGGACCTGGCGGAGGCGGTACCAGCGTTCCCCTTCCCTGTAGGGTGAAGCATGAGCCAGCTCAGCTCCTACCTCTGCCAACGTGCGGCTAGGAGTGGAGTGTTGAGCCACGCCTGGACATGCTGGGACTGACTGGCTCATCAGGGAAGACCTGGTCAATGAAGGGGAGGCTGCAAACTGCCTTGAAACACCTAGGTTTACCTTTCCTTCCCAGTGCAGAATTGCCCTCACCTGCTCCCCTACAATTCCAGCTGTGCCTGCTCCTCCTTCAACCTTGCCCCATAATGGCCACTCCTCCTCCAGCTGCCCCAGTCGATGGCCACAGATCATGGCTTATGACAGTCCCCCCACAGCTCCAAGAAAGTGGGACAATCATACTAAGGCACTAAACCCCCTGTTCAGAGCCTGAGCTAAACACTGACTATCGGGCATGGAGGAAAAACAGCCCACAGGCAGGATATATTCCAGAAGTGATTGTGTGGAGTGAGGAGGGGGGAATCTTGTTTATTGCTCTGAAGCAGCTGACATTGTCCACTTTTTGCGATGGGATCCTGGGCAAACCCCAGTGCCCCTCTCCTTCCACTTCCCAGTTGCCCATAACACTGGCCTGACCCTGTCTGGCTATTGGCTTTCAGCATCAAACAGCAACTCCAGGCCAAGGTGCTGGCAGGGATAGGAACACATCATTGGAAATCATCTGTGATTCAAACTTCAACCCACATTTCTAAGGCCCCAAAGCCTTTCTGCCAAATCATCAATTCCTTCTGAATTGGAGTCTGACCAAACATTTGGAAGCAAAAATAAGTTTATCAGATACCAGACTTCCTGCCTTCCTCAGCTTTGTCAGGGGGATCTTGGGGACCAGCGCCAGTCTCTGGACCAGTCGTTGAGAAACGTTGCCCCTAACGGTCTTCATAGGCCATGAGATCATGCTGTCTCATCTCCTGCACATGGCAGGCATTGAATTGCATCCAGCTGCTCATTGATCCAGCCCTGCATTGATCTGGGAGCCCTTACTCCCTGGAGCTCCGTTCTAGGCATTGTGCAAACTCAGAGGGAGATGTGACCTGTGCCTTGAAGAATGTGCCAGCTTCAAAAGCTAGGCAGGCCCTATAAAACCCATCCAGGGCTGGATGCAGGAAGCATGGCAGTGAGCTCTACTGTACATGAAGCAAGTTCACTTTAACAAGAGACGGGCTGGGCCTGGGGCACTGGCCAATGCCATTACACCAGTACTTACTCAGTGAATGGGCCGTATGGCAGCTGCCTCATATTGCGATGCTCCTTCCACAGGGCCATGTCACTCCTCATGGGGTATTTCCCTTCCTGCCTCAGCAATTCCTCCAGGATCTCTGGGCTCCCGACATTCACGTTCTTATACTTCCCAAAGGTGGATTTCCATATGGGGCCATAAATATTCTTGTACAGCAGCTGCAAACCATGACAGCATCACATTGATTCCAAGAATATTAGAATGGCTAAAGTGGATCAGACTAATAGGTCCATCTAACACAGGTGTTTCAAACTCGTTTGCTCTGGTGGGCCAGATTTGACCTAAATGTACTACCAGTGAGCCACGCATACCATAAATGGAAATATTAGGGCCTACACTCTCACGGTTTAGAAAAAACTTTTTTACTAGGAGAGTGGTGAAGCCTTGGAATGAGCTCCCAAGGGAGGTGGTGGAATCTCCATCTTTAGAGGTGTTTAAGGCCCGGCCGGACAAAACCATGACTGGGATGGTTTAGTGGGAGTGGTCCTGCCTCTGGCAGGGGGTTGGACTAGATGACCTATGAGGTCCCTTCCAACTCTATGATTGTATGATTCTATGGTATCGTGGAACGCTGTGTATGAGAGACTGTGCTCCACAACACTGTGAGACTGCACTCTCTCTCTCTCTGTTAGGGAGAGAGTGTGGTCTCATGGAGCGCAGTCCCGGGCCAGACTGAACAGGTTGATGGGCCGTATCCAGCCCATGGGCTATATATTTGACAACCCTGGTCTTACCCAATATCCTGTCTTCCAACAGTGGTCAGTGCCAGAGGCTTCAGAGAGAATGGGCAGAATAGGGAATCATCAAGTGACCCATCCTGTTGTCCATCCCCAGCCTCCGGCAAAACAGCAAACCCTGCCCACCCCAGCTAATAGACACTGCTGGATCTGTCCTCCAGTTCTTTTTGAACTCTGTTACCATATTGGTGACTGCCACTGTGACCCAGGCCTCCTGGGATAACCTCCTGAATATGCAAAAGTCAGGGCACACTGCAAAACCAGGGTCCAAAACTCTGAAACTACTGACAGGTGGTACTTAAACCCGTCTCCCAGTCAGTAACAAAACATGCTTCTGATTCCTCACTCTGGTCATCACCAAGCATAACAAAATAGAAACAGCCCCTTTATTGCACACCAGCTCCTCTGGTCCCCACCTAGCCACTGGGTCTCTTAAAGAAATAGGTTCTTCTGACCCCAAAGGGCCAGCCACATCACCCAGAACAATATAAGCTTGGATCTTACCCAAAATACCACATTGCCAGCCAATCCTTTAGTAACTGAAACTAAAGGTTTAATACAAAAAGAAAAGAAACAAAATGAGAGATGTTAAAGGGTCAAAGTGAATCACATGCATACAAATGATAAAGGCTATGTCTACATTGGCAAATTAGTCCAGACTAAGGAAACTTAGTCCTGACCAATTTAGCCCTTGGCTACACTAGGCTTTGCCAAGTTTGAGCTAAGAAATTTTAGTTCAAACTAGGCAAAGCTTAGGCTGACATAATAAGTACCAAGCTTAGTTCAGACTTCCATGTTTAGTTTGAACTTAAGTTTGAACTAAGTCCAGGCAAGACCCGAACTAAGCCATAAGTCGAACTAACTACGCTTTCTAATTCAAAACAGAACATTAGTTCGAACTAGAATGCGTGATTAGGTCGAATTAAAAAGTCTGGGATTAGTTTGAACTAGCCCGAGGTTAGTTTGGACTGACCTTGGACTTCTTAGTTTGGACTCACAAATCCAAACTAACTTGGGCTAATGTAGACATAGCTATAGAGTCCATAGAAAGCAAGACCCTGAAGAATTTGTAGTTTGCAGGTTAGTTCAATTTCTCTAGTAGACACCCAGCACCTGGGTGGGTTTCAGTCCTTTGTCCAGTTGCAGATGAATAGTTCCAGAGGTGGGTGTTGTTTGTAGACTGGAGACTGAAGACAAAATGGAGCTGGGGCAACTGCCTTTTATCACTTCTGTTCTTCCACATGCTGTGCAGAGTCTTTGCAATCAAAATGGAGTTGAGTCACACTGGCAAGTCCTAGTGGCTGGACCAGTTTATCCTTAAGCTCACTATACTGATGGGGGCTTCCTTAATGGGCCATTAAGGAGACAATGGTTTGTAGACATACAGTCTGGGAGTGCCTTGTAATCCAATAACTTGGAACACAAATAGAACAAACCTATTCCTAACTTCTAATACAGATATGACACCTACATATAAACCATACAATCATTCCTAGCAGATTACAACTTTTCTCTTGGTACCAAACTTGGCATATCACATATGGATTATTGCAAATGTGAAATATTAATATCAAAGATAATCATAAACAATCCCCTAAACCCAGACAGCATCACAGCCACATCTTCTAGCAAGGATGTCCACAGGTTGCCAGTGTACTGTGTGAACAAATACTCTCTTTTGTTCATTTTAATCCTGCTGCCTTTTAATTTTATTGAATGACCGCTGGTTCTTGTGTTATGAGAAAGAGTAAATAACATTTCCTTATTTACTTTCACCACTCCACTCCTGATTTAACAGATCTCAGTCATATTCCCCTCTGTTGTCTCTTTTCCAATTTTAAAAGTCTTGGTTTATTAATCTTCCTTATACAGAAGCTGTTCCAGAGCCCTAATCATTAGAGTTCCCTTTTCTGTACTTTTTCCAATGCCAAACTATCTTTTCTGAGATGGACAACCAGATATGCCTGTGTTATTCAAGATGTGGGCATATCATAGATTTAGAAAGAAACAATATAATATTTTCTGGTTTATTATCTATCCTTTTGTAATAATTCCCAGCAGTCTTGGTAGCTTTTTTGCCTGTCACTGAAAACTGAATGGATGTTTTCAAGCAACTATTTGTGGTGATTCCAAGATCTCTTCCTTGAGTGGTAACAGCTAATGTAGACCCCATTATTTTATATATATAGTCTGGATTATGTATTCCAGTGTACATTGCTTTGCTTGATCAACAGTGAATTTCATCTGCTGCTTTGTTGTCCAATCACCCAGTTTTGGTAGATCCCTTTGGAATTGGTTCCAGTGTGATTTGGACTTAACTGTCTTGAGTGGTTTATATCATCTGTGAATGTTCCCATTTCACTGTTTATCCCTTTCTCCAGTTCATTTATTATTATGTCGAACAGTCCAGGTCCCAGTACAGATACTTGGAGGACACAGCTATTTACCCCTCTCCATTCTGGAAACTGAATATTTATTCCTACCCTTGGTTTCCTATCTTCTAATGAGTTACTGATCCAGGAAAGACCTTCCCTCTTACCCCATGACACCTCACTTTACTTAAGAATATTTGGTAAGAGATCTTGTCAAAGGCATTCTAAAAATCTGAGTTCACTCTATCAACTGGATCCCCTGCATCCACATGCTTGTGGGCCCCCTCAGAGAATTCTAGTAGATTGTTGATACATGATTTCCCTTTACCAAAACCATGCTGACTCTTCCCCAGCAAATCATATACATCTGTGTGCCTAATCATTCTGTTCTTTACTATAGTTTTAACCAATTTGCTTGGTACTGAAGCTAGGCTAAAAGGCCTCTAAATGCCAGGATCGTCTCTGGAGCCTTTTTTAAAATTGGCATCTGGTACAGAAGTGGGTTTAAATGCTAGGTTACTCATCCACCAATGTGATTTATGCTATCATTTGCCAGAAATGCCCCCGCACCTTATACATTGGATAAACAGGACAGTCTTTGCGCAAAAAAATAAATGGGCACAAAACTGACATCAGAAATCACAACATTCAAAAACCAGTAGCTGAGTATTTCCATCTTCCTAATCATTCTGTTGATTGTTTAGCTGTGCTAAAGCAGATGGGCAATACATGAAGACTTCAGAGAGAAACAGCAGAACTGGAACTGATATCCAGATCTGATTATGTGACAGCAGGATTAAATTAGTTCCAAAGGGGCAGCCGTGTCTAGTCTAGTAAAGCAAAAAAAAAAAAAAAAAAAAAAAAAAGCAAGGAGTCTTGTGGCACTTAAAGACTAACAGATTTATTTATCACATGAGCTTTTGTGGGAGAATATCCCACTTCGTCAGACACTTTGAAGAGGTCTTCAAAGTATCTAAAGAAGTGGGATATTCTCCCATGAATGCTCATGCGATAAATGCATCTGTTAGTCTTTAAGTGCCACAAGACTCCAGGATTAAATGGTGGCTATGGATTCTTTTCCCATTACACCAGGTGATTTGACCACACCTTCCTCTATATGCTGTTTCCCAGGGCTTGAATCTTAACAACTGGTCTGACTTGTATGACCTGATCCCATGTCTTACACTCCCTTGCATTTATTTTCCTCCCCTTCAGTAAGTTCCCCCACCTTCAAAGTGCCTGACAAAGTGGGATTTTCTCCCATGAAAGCTCATGAAATAAATATATTGTGTTAGTCTTTAAGTGCCACAGGACTCCTTGTTTGTTTTGCTGAACAAGACTAACATGGCTGCCTCTTTGGAAGTGTACCACAGTGAGAGGTTCTGCAATTTCACTTTTGAGTTCCTTCAGAACCCTTGGGTGGCTGCCATCTGGTCCTGGTGACTCATTACTGCTAAATTTATTAACTTGATCCAAAAACTCCTCTAATGAGGCAGTTCCTCCAATTTTTCATCTAAAAAGAATGACTCAGGTTTGGGAATTTTTCTCATATCTTCAGCTGTGAAGATCAAGGCAAAGAACTCATTTAGTGTCTCTACAATGGCCTTATCTTCCTTGAATTCTCTTTTAGCATCTCGATTGTCCAACGGCCCCACTGCTCGTTTAGCAGGCTTCTTGCTTCTAATGTACTTCACTCTTTTTCCTCTGACTTTTGGAGGCTTTGGCTGGCTGTTCCTCCAATTCTTTTTTGACCTTCTTTTGATATCTTTACATGTCTCTTGCCAGAGCTGATGCTCCTTTCTGTTTTCCTCAGTACGATTGGACTTCCACTTTTTACATGATGTCTTTTTGCTTCTAATGGCTTCTTATGCTTTGTTGCAAGCCACACTCACAATTTTTTAGGCCTTTTTCTATGTTTCTTAATTTGAAGTATACATTTAAATTGAGCCTCTATTTCAGTGTCTTTAAAAAGTTTCCATGCGACTTGCAGGGATTTCATTTTCATCCAAAGCACCTCTCCTCTACTTATGCTACATTAATGACATCTTCATCATCTGGACCCATGGCAGAGATGCTCTTGAAGATTTCCACAGAGATTTCAGCAAGTTCCATTCCACAATCAAACTGAGCCTGAAACACTCCACACAGGAGATCCACTTTCTGGACACTACAGTACAAACTAGGAATGGACACATCTACACCACCCTATACTGAAAGCCTACTGATCGGTACAGTTACCTACATCCCTCAAGCTTCCATCCAAAACATGCCACATGATCCATTGTCTACAGGCAAGCCCTAAAATATAACGGCATTTGCTCTGATCCCTCAGACAGAGACAGACACTTTCAAGATCTCTATGAAGCTTTCTTAAAACTACGGTTCCCACTTGGGGAAGAAAACAGATTGACAGAGCCAGACAGGTACCCTGAAGTCAATTATGGCAGGAGAGGCCCAAAAAAGAAATCAGTAGGATGCTACTAGTAACCACATACAATCCTCAAGTCAGACCTCTGCAACAGATCATTAAGGACCTACAGCCTATTCTAAAAGATGATCCCTCGCTCTCTCAAGCCTTGGGAGACAGACCTCTCCTCGCCTACAGACAACCCCCGAACCTTAAACACATTCACTATCGACTAGAGACCTAACAACAGAAACAATGAAGCAGGCACACATCCCTGCAACAAATCCGATGCCAATCTTGTCCACATATCTGCACAAAAGACACCATCATAGGTTCTAATCAAGCCAGCTACTCCAACAAGGGCTCATTCACTCACTCATCCACTAATGTGATTTATGCCATCATTTGCAAGAAATGCCCCCACACCTTATACTTTGGACAAACAGGACAATCCCTGCACAAAAGACTAAGTGGGCACAAAACTGACATCAGAAATCACAAAACAGAACCAGTTGCTGAGCACTTCCATCTTTCTAATCACTCTGTGGGTGATTTGTTAATGACTGTGCTCAAGAAAATCAGCGGGACGTCAAGACTTCAAAGGGAAACAGCTGAATTAGAATTGATATGCAGTTCAGATTTGTGAAAGCAGGACAGAATTGCAACTATGGCTTCTTTTCCCATTGCACCAGGTGATTTGACTTCACGCTCCTCTATGTGCGGTTTCCAAGTGTTTGAACCGTAACAACTTCTCTGACCTTGTGTTATTGTATGACCTGATCCCATGTCTTACAGTCCCTTGCATTTATTTTCCTCCCATTCTGTAAGTTCCCCCATCTTCAAAGCGTCTGATGAGGTGGGATTTTCTCCCACGAAAGCTCATGCAATAAATAAATCTGTTAGTCTTTAAGTGCAACAGGACTCCTTGCTACTTTTGGCACTGTACCTTTTTATTTATTTCAGCTCATTTCCTCATCTTTTTGTAGCTTCCTTTTCTGATGGTGGGCTGCTTTGGTGTCCCTCCCCCATCAAGAAGGCTGTTAAATTTTATTATGTTAAGGTCAGTAGTACCAAGTGTGACCCAGGCCTTCTGGGATAACCAGCTGAATATGCAAAAATCGGGGCACACTGCAAAACTGAGAGCCAAACTTTCTGAATCCAGATGGGTTTGTTTTTCTGAACTAGACCAACACAGTTACTCCTTTGGAACTTGAAACCATGCTTCTGATTCCCCACACAGGTTAGCAAGAAGCATAACACAATACAAACAGGTCCTTTACTGCATTTCAGCCCTTGGTTCCCAAATAGCTACTGGGTTTAGTACAGAGACAACCTGCTCATGACTCCAAGCTGTTTACTCAAAAAGGTTTCTCCTGACCCCAAAAGGCCACCCAAAGTACACAAATACCAGGCTGCTAACCAAAAAAAACTAAAGGGAACAAGGAGGCCTGTTGCACTTTTACAGACTAACAAATTTATTTATCACGTGAGCTTTCATGGGCGAAAAATTTCACTTTGCCATATGCTTGAAGATGGGGGAACTTACAGAACAGGAGGAAAATAAATGCTGGGAGTATAAGTCATGGGAACAGGTCAGACTGTAACAGCAAATCAAAACAGTTGTTAAGATTCAAACACTGGGGAACAGTACACAGAGGAAGGTGAGGTCAAATTACCTGTTGTAATAAGAAAAAAAAGCTGCAGTCCCTATTTAACGCTAAGGCAATGATGTCAAACTTACATATGAATTCCAACTCTGCAGCTTCTCTTTGAAGTTTTGACTTGTTGAGCACAGCTATTGTACAAGACGATTCCTCACTCTTGGTGTGTTCACACAGCAATCTTATTTTGAAACAACAGAGGTTGTTTTGAAATAAGAAATGCCATGGTCACACGACGTACCGTTGTTTTGAAACAACGGGTTCCATTGTTTTGAAACAATGGCGTTGTTTCAAAACAACTTAAACCCCATTTGGTGATGAAACAACGTTGTTTCAAAACAATCCCATCAGAACATGTTATTTCGAAACGACGGTGACTTGTTTCGAAACAACTGTTGTCCGAGCATGCTATTTCGCTTTGAGCTTTTTCCTTAATTTGAATTAACATTTTCTTAATTCGAATTAACTTATTTCGAAAAAACACCTTATTTTGATACAATTTGTTTTGAAAAACGTGTATTGAAATAACCCCCTGTGTGTGAACATAGCCTCTCTGAAGCCTTGGGAGACAGACCTCTCCTCGCTTACAGACAGCCCCCCAACCTTAAATAGATACTTACCTGCGACTAGAGACCTAACAACAGAACCATTAAAGCAGGCACGTACCCCTGCGTCAAACCACGATGCCAACTTTGCCCATTAGACTCAACTCCATTTTGATTTGTAAAAACTCCACAGCCTGGGGAAGGCTAGGCTAGAGGTGCTAAAAGCAGCTATGCCCAATCCCATTTTGTCTTCAGTCTTCAGCCTACAGCCAACACCCATCTCTGGATCCATTCATCTTCAACTCAACAGAAGACTGAGGCCCACCCACGTAATGCGTGCACGCTAGAGGATCCATACTAGCTTGCAAACTCCAAATTCTTCCAAGGACTTGCTTTAGTTTACACAGACTCTTTCTTAATCATTTATATGTATGTTATTCACTTTAACCCTTTAACTTCTCTCATATTTTGTTTCTTTCTTTTTTATAATAAACCTTTAGCTTTAAAGGGGCAACTGTGTTAGTCTAGTTTATCAAAACAAACAAGGAGTCCTGTGGCACTTAAAGACTAACAAATATATTTATTGCATTAGCTGTCATGGGAGAAAATCCCACTTCTTCAGATGCTTGAAGATGAGGAACTTACAGAATGGGATGAAAATAAATGCAGGGAAGTGTAAGTCAAAGGATCATGTCAGACTATTATAGCAAATCCAAATGGGCTTGTCCTACCACAGAGGCAACCTGGGCAGTTACCTAGGGCACCAAACAGTAGGGGTACCTAGAGTGCTCCCCAGAAAAGATAAGGGCTGTCCTCTGGGGTGGGTGAGAGGGGCGATCACCCCTGGCCCCATGGTTCCTGTTGCGCTGTCCTCTGCCTCCTCCCCACAGATTTTGGCATGGAGCCGAAGGCAGTGAGTGGGTGGGGGGCACGAGTGCGGAGCTGGCCTCAGCTCTGGGCCAGCCCAGCCTGACCCCACAGTGGGAAACAGCCAGCCCAAGGGTGGAGCAGACCAGCCCAAAGGCCAGGCTCCACTCTCCCACTCCTCCCCTGGGCCGGCTGCCCTGTCTTCAGGGTGGGGAGGGCTGGCCCAGAGGTGGGGCAGAAGAGCAGAGCCCAGCCCCCAGACCGGCCCGCTCAGCCCCTGGCTCAGGGGACAGTTGGGAGTGCGGGGTCAGCCTCTAAGCCAGCCTCCCCCCCCCCGGTGCAGGGAGGGGGACTGCCGGGGAGGCTCCCACAGGCCAATTTGCCCTGGTTCCTGCAAACCCCTAGGGACAGGGACACCAAAATCACAGGTACCTAGGGTGCCAAAAAACCTTGGGCTGGCCCTGAAATAAAAGCAGTTGTTTAGATTCAAACAACCGGGAACAGCATATAGATGAAGGTAAGGTCAAATCACCTGTTGCAATAAGAAAAAAATCTAGAGTCCCTATTTAACCCTGAGGCAACACTGTCAAATCTACATATGAATTCTAATTCTGTAGTTTCTCTTTGAAGCTTCCACTTGTCACTCACTGTTTGAGCATACCTATTAACAAATCAATGGACTCAGCAGGGAGATTGAAGTGTTCCCCTATTGGTTTTTAAATGTTGTGATTTCTGATGTCAGACTTAGGTCCATTTATTCTTTTGTGCAGAAACTGTCCTTTTTGTCCAGTGTATAATGCAGGAGGCATTGATGGCACATGATGGCATAAATCACATTGGTGGATGAACAGGTGTGTAGCAAGGAGCTGTGGCCATCCTCCAAGCCTGGGCCCGAGAACTGGCCCAAACGCCCTCTCTGGCCAGGCTGGGGACCTGCAAGACCGGGACCCCAGAAGCAGAGGGGTGTGGCAGGGCAGGAAGGGGCGGTATAAAAGCCAAGGCTGGGCGCTCAGTTGGGGCTGAGCTGCCAAAGGGGAAGGATGTGCCTGCCTGGAGAAAGGGGCCGGGGCCGGGGCCGGGGCCGGGGCCGGGGCCGGCTGACCGACCCCTGCCTCTCAGGGCACCCAGCTCTATGGCCCGCTCAGCCTCCCCTGGCTGAGTCACTGGGAGGGGAACCCTGAGGTGGCCAACTGGGGCGAGCACTTGAAAGTCAGCCCAAGCCTGAAGCAGCCTCCCTGCCCAGAGGCAGACCTGGAACCTGGGGAAGCTGAAGACCTTGTAACCTACCAGCCCTGCGACCTAGCGGAGCTACCCTCTGCAGAGGAAGAGACGCCGGCAGCCTCTGGGCCATGCAAGCTAGAGGAGCTACCCTCAGTGGTGGAAGAGACGCCGGCAGTGTACAGGCCTCAGAAACTGGAGGAGTTGCCCCTTACTGGGGAGCCCATGGAGTACCCTGACCTGCTGCCCATGGACATGGAGGGGTTTGCTGGGGTCCCCTCCCAGTCGCTTGGCCAGGGGAGGCTACCCCTTCTGGACTTAGTACTCGGGTCTGAAGGAAGTAGCCCAGGGAAGGCAGAAAGCCAGGCCATGTCACCAGGCAGGGTATTTCAGAGGGAGCTCCACTGACCCAGTGATGGACCGCCTGGCCACTGCCTAGGGCCCTGAGCCAAGACACAGTGGAGTGGGTGGGCCTGCGTCTCCCTCCTCAATCCCAAATTATCTCTAACCGCCTGACCTATTCATAGCCTGTGTGTCCTGGCCCAGCCCGCCTGGAAAGTCCCTAGAGCAGTGGTTCCCAACCAGTGTGTCGCGGCACATTGGTGTGCCATGGGAACACCCAAAGTGCGCCGTGAGCATGCCCAAGAGCTGGAGTTAAAGTTCCCTCCCTGCTCAGCCCAGCTGCCTGGGCTGTGCAGGGCTAGGAAAAGGCAGGGTGAAAGTAAGGGGGAAGGCACCGGAACACAGTTCTGGGGCCCCCTATTTTTAGGCAGGCAGTGTTCTGGCCCTCTAAAAATAGAGGAAGGCGCTGGAACAGGGAGTTCCAGGGGTCCCCCTAAAAATAGCAGGAGCAGCCCAAAAGCACCATTCAGGTGGCTCCATCTTAAATGTGGCTCCATCGTAAGGCCAGCCAGCAGAGAGCTGTAGGAGGCCAGGAGTATGTGAATCTCCCCCTGCAGGGGGGAGCAGCTTGTGTCAGCAGCCTGCAAACAGCCCAGGGAAGGGCTTTGAGGTGCTGCTGGGGGTTGTGTGGGGCAGGTGTGTGTGTAGCAGGTGTGGGTGGCAGTGGATGTGTAGCTGGGGTTGTGGGGTGGCTGTTTAGTTGGGGGGTGTAGCTGGGGGCTGGAGGCCTGGTTCTGGCCCCTGCAGTAATGGAAGGATCCATCACAGGCAGCAGGGGGCTGGGGGGGGGAGGGGAGGACAGGACCCCCTGGGGTGGGAGGGAGCAACAGTGGGGTGAGGGGGAAGTGGGTGCTGCGCCATGCTCCCCTGCCCTACCTTCCCGCTCCCCAGGTTACCCCTGCGCCCCCACAAAGCCACTCTTGTTCTCCTTTCCTCTCTCCTCTCTCGCCACCCTCGTGCTGTTCCCCACATGGCTGCCCTTGTCCTTTTTTGCCACCCCTGCCCTGCTCTGCTCCCCACACTCACTCTTGCCACTGCACACGACTCCTGACCTCCCCTGTTTTGCCACCCCACTCTGCTGCCCCTACTGCCCCACATAGCAGCATTTCTGCAGCACTGTGCCATGGTTTATGAATATTCATAAGTAATTTGTTAATTTGAATATTCATGAGTTTTTTAAAATGGTGATGTGCCTCAAAAAATTTGAAGGTCTCGAAGGGCCTGGGTTCAATTCCCAGGGGGTTGGACTCGATGATCTCACGAGGTCCCTTCCAGCCCCATGATTTGATTTGATTTGATTTGATTTGTGTGCCACAGCAGAGAAAAGGTTGGGAACCACTGCCCTAGAGCTTAGCGTGGTGGAGAAGAGACAAGGAACTAGCTTCCAATGTGAGTAACCCCCTGATGAGACCAAAAGGGAACGCCCTCCAGGCCAAGCTGGGACTCCAAGGCATTTCAAGGTGAATGAGCCTTTGGAGTAGCTGGATTTGTTAGGTCCTGTAATAGTGGCTCAGCAGGTTTCTCCCTGGGCCCTCTGTCCTTGTGAGCTTTCTTAATGAGCCTTTAAGGAGATGATGGCTGTAGACATCTTGTCTGTGGCTTTTCCCAGAAATATATAAATTGGAATATAGCTGTAACAAACAACTTTCATAATTCCTAATACAGATGTGACACTGACACATAATAAACCACATAATCATTCCTAGCAAATTATGGTGTTTCTATAGATACCCAGCATGGCACATCTCATATCAATTATTGCAAATGAAATACTGATATGAACTAATACCATAAATGGTCTCCTAAATCAAGACAGTGTCACACCAAGCAGTTTCTCTATATCAGGGTGTCAAACTTACAGCCCATGGGCTGGATCTGGCCCCACCAAGGGCACTGATCCAGCCTGCCGAGGTGCTGCCCGGGAACTCTCTGCAAGAGTGGGAAACAGCAAAGACAAATGCTGCCAGCACAGCAGGGCTAATCATGCTTTTGACTCACTCACATGATCTCAGTCATAGAACAGGGGAACAAAGGCAGTGCTCCAGCCAACCCCAGCTCAGCTCTGCTGTGGTCTGCCAACCAATCAGCGTCTCAGTCACAGCAGGCTAGGCTGCCTCCAGACAGCCACTGCACTGTCGTCCCCCCCCCCCCCCTTCAGTCAGTCAGCATGCTCATTTGATTGACAGCACATTGCACGAATCAATAATAAGAAAGGAAAAAATTTCTGGGGCCCATGTGGGAACAAGCCAATCAAAGGCCAGCATGCTGAATGACTGACAGTAAGTGGGGAGGAGACAGGAGCCCAGCATGCCTGTGGCTGTGACTGAGACTGATTAATTGCTTGCTGCAACCATGTGGTAGGGGAAATGGGAAGGGAAGGGGAAGAGGGTCCAGGAGCAGCACAGCAGGGGAAGGGGTCTGGGAGCCAGTGTGGGAAAGGGAGCCCACAAGGCAGGGTAAAGGGAAGGTGTCAGAGCCGGCAGGGTAGGGGAGGGGAAAGGGGAGTCCATGCCACTCTGAACATGGTAGGGAAAAGGGTTGGAGACCCCATGCAGACACATGGCCTGTGATAGGTGTCCTGCCCTCCCATGTGGCCCCAAACATTGAATGAGTTTGACATCTCTTGGACCAGATACTGTGCTCCATTTAGGAGTAAATCAAGGACTTGCCTCTCCTATTGTAGGTTCTAAGACTAGCTATGCTAAGAAGCCATCATTTATTTCTGTGTCCTGTCCCGAAGTGACACATACCTAGTCGATATGGGGATATATAAACTCCCCCATTATTAGAGTGTTTTATTTTTATAGTCTCTCAAATCTCCCTGATGCTTTCACAGTCACTATATCCATCCTGGCGAGGTGGTCAGTAGTATCTCTTCTGCTGTATTCTTATTAGTCAAGCATGGAATTGCTGGCCAGAGATTCCATCGTACCGTTTGGTTACACTGAGATTTTTCTTACAGTACAATCTCTCACTAAAACCAGCCTCAGTCCCAGAAGGAATGGAAAGTGGCAAACGCTGCACTTAATATTTAAGAAAGGCTCTCCGGTGACTGGAGGAATTCCAAGCCAGTGAGCTTCAGATTTATAGCTGGCAAATTGGTTGAAAGGAGAATTAAACGATAAACCAACTGGCCACTGGAAGATCAGGACTGGAGAGGATCTACTCAACACAGATCTGCAAAGCAAAGTCATGCTTGCTGCTCTCTTAAAATGCTTTGGCTGTGACAATAAAACAATGGAGAAAGGAGACCAGCTGACACAATTTAGCCACATTTCAAAAGGCCTTTGATAAAATCCCAAGGAAGTACCTATAAAAGAAGCTAAATTATCAAGGCAAAGTATTGTCCTAGCTCATAAATAGGCCAGGAGACAGATGCCAAAGAAAGCCATTAAATGGCCCATTTTCATCATGGCCAAAGGCCAGCATGGTACCCAAAAAGCTTGACACTAAGTTCTAGGCTGTTTAATCTATTTATTAAGAATCTGGAAGGGGTTGGGGGGTAGCAAGCCAGCACAATATGCAAGTAACACCAAGTTATTCAGGTAAGTCAGGAGCAAAGAGATCTGAAAAAGTTGAGTGAAATGGAAAAAGATGACAGCAGATGAAATTCAAGGATCCTAGGAGGGAAATGTAAACTACTCACACAACTTCATAGGGGTCTAAATAAACGGTAGCAACCCAAGAAAGGGATCTGGGCATCACCGTGGACAGGGCAATGGGGACCTCTGCTCAATACACAGCTGTGGTCAAAAAAGCAAGATGTTCAGATGTACAAGGAATGGGACGGGCAAGAACATGGAAAATTCTCTTACACCTTTGTATAAACTAGGGGCCACCTTACCTGGATACAGTGTACATTTCATCTCAAATAGGCTGAGACCAGAAAGAAGAGAAACAAAGAGATTTCCACACCAAGGGAGAGATGGGACGAGTTCAGAGAGATCTGGAGGAGAGGAACAAGAGGAGGCAGGATGGAGACACATGGAATGGCAAATGGCAAAGAGGAGGCAGATCTGATGCTGCGCTGGACACTATGTTGTAACAGAAGAAAAAGGATCATCAACATCCCAAGTGCTAATGAAAGTTATCACCACACAAGGAATAGCCAAGCAGCGCACAATGACACTTTCCAGGATTCTAGACAAATTTGCCTGTATCAAGCCACAAACCAACCTCTGGCTGAGCAAGATGAGGAGCAAACTTCCCCACAAGGCAGTCTATTCCAGCATCATCCCCAGTGGGGTCTCTGAGGGGGCTCAGATCTGGGCTCAGAGCCAGCCTAGTAGTTCCTCTGTTCACACTGCAGGTCATCACTGTTGAGGCTGAAGCAGGGAAACGTTGATTTCAGTGGGAGTGAAGCTTCAATCCCTTTGAGAATCTGGCTTCATTTCCTGATGACCTCGCAACCTACAGCTCTAGTCCATGCCTAAGGCTGCCTGAACCCACCAAGCCTACTACAGGATCCAGGCCTACATTGGGTAAAAGCCTGAACACGTGTAACACAATTAAGTAAAAATGACTCAGTGGTCTCTGCTGCATGGGCTAATTAGTTTACAGGAGTGAAGCCTTTATATGGAAACATAACTGGAGGACTGTGACCAAGCCCACACTGGAGCAGACAAGGGCACCTCCATTCTGTTATTAGTTACTTCACCAACATCTGCTATCGCTGTTTCCTCAGCACAAACAAAAGTTGCAACACATTTCAAAAACCATCCGCTCTCTTCAGGGTTCTAGCGGGGACCTTTTCTCCCCTCTGCACCTGTACTATCCACAATCCCTTTTTCTAGGGAGAAACCATGACTGGCACCTTGCAAATACATCTAGCAATAATGATCCCACTCAGGTACAGCAGTGAAAGGAAGAAGGTTCAGAGCTTATAGACAGAATTTCCCATTCACCATCTGAAATCTGATAGTTCAGTTATAGCTTCCTCACCTTGACATCTTTCTCAATGATGGCATTCAAATTAGCTTTTGCTGGCTCTTTTTATCCAGTGAAAAAACAACGAGGAGTTGTGTGGCACTTTAAGACTAACAGATTTATTTTTTGCATGAGCTTTCGTGGGAGAAGATCCCACTTCCTCAGATGCTTCGAAGATGGGTGAACTTACAGAAAGGAATGAAACTAAATGCAAGGGGGTGTAAACCATAGGATCAGCTCATAAAGTAACAGCTTTTTATCCAGCCTAGTTACTGATGCTCCCCTTTCCTAAGGCTGGCTTGGCAACGCATTGACGCTTACTAGTTCAGTTCTGTTGACAGCAAATGTGAAAAACAACCTAGAAATGGCAGTGAAATTTAGTCAAAAGGCAGGGAAGACAAATGGCTTTCCCATGACAAACACCATCTAGAGTACTGTTTGGCCGGAAGCCACTGACCGTTTAAAGCGTGTGACTGTTAATTACAGTATGCATAGTCTCATTAAGTTTCCTGCTCTCAAGAAAGCAGCTGGGATTACTGAAAACACCAGGGTCTCATGCCTGGGTCTTGTTATTTAATAAGTCATCTCTCTCTGTTTAGATCTTCATCTGTATATCATGTAGGAATGCACCCAATCCCTTAAGGTGGTGGTTCTCAACCACTGTGTCAGGACACATTACGTTGTCGCCACACAACAGCAAGCAAAGGTGCTGTTGCCGCTGGGCCTGCAGGGCTCATGCCCCGGGTCCAGCTCCAGGTGCCCACTGCTGGCCGGCAGCGGCAGGAACTGGATCTGGGCTGGGGCCGTCTGCTGCGCCTGGCTGGCAGCGCAACGGCAGGGGCTGGATCTGACTCTGGGCCACCTGCCACTTGCCAGCAACAGCAGGAGGCAGAAACCGGGCTGGGGCTGCCTGCTACTTGCCGGCAGTGACAGAGGCCAGATCAGGCCCACCTGGGCTGCCTGCCAGTTGCAGCAGGAGCTGGACCTGGCTCTGGACCACCTGCTGCAAGTTGGAGCTGGGCTGGGACTGCCTGCCACTTGCCAGCAGCAGCAGGGGCTGGATCAGGCCCCCAGGCCGGATTGGGCCCTAAGGCGAGGCGGCGGACCTTTTTTGGGGGCAGCAATGCTCCTGGCAGTGTGTTGGAGAAAGCCAGGGAAATGGCTGAATTTGGCCTGGGCGAAGTATGGGTGGGATGGTGTGTCCTGCAGGGTTGCAACACGCTGCAAAGTGTGTCACCACCTGCAAAAGGTTGAGAACCACAGCCTTAAGGGACTCCTGTCTTTGTCAGGTTCCAAAGGGGTAGTCATGGGAATGCTGTAAAGGCCAAAACTATAATGAGGTTTAAAAAAAGACAGAGGGAGAGAGAAAATTAGGTAAATTCCTGAAGAATGGGTCCATCAATGGCTATTGTGGGCAGGGAAGCAACCCCATGCTCCATGTGTCCCTAAGCCTCTGCTTGCCAGAAGCTAGGGCTGGACAATACAGGATGTTTCACTCAAAAATTGCCCTGTTCCGTTCATTCCTTCTGAATTATCTGGCACCACCCATGGTCAGAAGACAGGACACTGGCCTGGTAGGATGTTGGTCTGACTTAGTGTGGGTGTTCTTATTGAAAACTAAATACATCAGAGGAAATTCCCAAGCAAAAAAACTTTAAGATGGACTGAAGATTCTGACCATACCAACCCCCACTGAGGTTTGAATGGAATGTCCCCTTTACTCATATCCCCTTTTGGAAAGCATGGGAAGACGACAAATCGGCAGGGAGTAGAGTAGCACTAGCTGACCTTTGCAGTCCTTCTAACCCTGTGGGTCTGTGAGTCTACAAAATGCAAAGTGAGTTTCACTTTCAAATAGTGCAGGGGAGACAAAGCTGGAGACGCAAGTGCAGGTCACGCTAACTATCTCTTCTCTGTCCACAAGATAGCTAGTGCCTAGCTGCAATGAAAGACACAATCAGCTCCTGGGAGAACCACCAATTTCATGGCATCAGTATGGTTTTCCCTGGCATTGCTGGCTGCTAGCTTTCAGTGTTGCCTTTTTCAGCCAAACAAGTCTGGTGGCTTCCCTTATTAGATCTATGAGGCTCTAACAAAGAAGAAAACAAATGCCTCCACTGCCCTCTGACTGGTGCAGATGGTGTTTATGGGAGGGAAGACCCACCCTGTCCACAGGCAGATGCCTGGTAGGTTGGAGGCACAGACGCAGGGCAGCCTGTCAGGGCACTGGCAGTGAGCGTGGCCATTCCATTCCAAAAGGATCACAAGCAATAATGAGAACGTGGACCAATGATCAGAATTTTAAGGGATCATAAATCAAACAGTGACCAGTTCCTGGGGAAAAGGCAGTGGCATTTTTTGTCTATTACAGAAAAATAAGAGAGTGCCAGATTGTCCTTGAAGAAGCCAGTCAATAGCCACGTGCACCAACCCATACTGCAGGTAGGGAAACTGAGGCACAGAGCAAGACCATGACTGGCTAAAGGGACATAAGACCCTCTTCCTCAACCCCTTGCCCCCAATTCGTCTTTGTGAGGAACAGCCCCTTGCCTGGCTCAGGGTGTGCATTTAAGGGAGGGGCACTTGCACATCTACTAAATAGTATGGGGCATGGAGGAGAAGTGACTGTTTCTCCCCAAATAGTTATTTTGGCTGTCCAGAGTGACTGGACACAGAGCAGAACCTCAACCCAGGCCCTCTTTGAACTGGGACCAGGAGAGCTGGACACAGTTCATAGATTCCAGGGCCAGAAGTGAGTGTTGTGATCATCTAGTCCAGCAGTCTTCAAACTTAGGGCCAGGACCGAGTATGGGTCACAGACCCTTAGGCACTGGTTTGCAGCACCCCTTCTGCTGCTGCCAAAAGACTGGAATGAATTGCTCAAAGATGTAATTGTTGAATCACGGGCATAAATGAGTGTTTTCAGTTGGGTCCCAAGAAAAAGTTTGAAAACCACTGATCTAGTCCAGTGGTTCCCACCTTTTGGGCTTGAGGGCCACAGATATCATTTTTACAGCCCTGAAGGGCCACCAACCTCCACCAGCAGCCCCCTGAAAAGCAGTGTGCCTCCTTGCTCACTGATCTCCCATCTCCCTGGCTGCAGCAGGGAAACGAAACACATCCTGTAGCACTGCGCGCTCCAGCTGGGTCCCGAGGCAGTGACTCCTTTCTGCAACCAGGGGAATGGAAGAAAGATCAGTGCTCCCCTCCCCTGGCTCCAGCAAGGACTCAAGCACCTACGGACCTAGGCATAGCGCATTGTGGTGTTCTCTCCAGCAGCCAGTGGGAGGAAAGCATTGATCTCACATCCCCTTGGCTGCAGCAAGGAGCCTGCACTGGCTTTTCAGTCCCACAGAAATGTGCTCCACCTGGTTCCTTTCCATTCTGCAGCCAGCAGGAGCCCCTGAAGGTCACAGGCTGGAAACCACTGACTCAGTCCAACCTCCTATATCACCAAGGATGGTGCCTTTCCTGAATTCCTTCCCCTCTGAATTAGAGCAGGGCTTTTAGAAACACAATCAGCTCTGCCTGTCACTGAGACAGCACCACATCCCTTGGCACACTGATCCATTGCTCAGTTACCCTCAGAGTAAACACATACTCATTATTTCCAGTCTGAACTGGTCTAGCTTCATCTCCCGGCCACGGTGCCGGTGAGGGTTACCAGATACAAAAGCATGGAAAGTAGGGCATTGGAGGATACATGGAGAAAATGTAGTATTAATGTAATATTCTTCTGTTTTTAGGGGGCCTTGGAACGCTTCCCCCTAAAAATAGGGTGTTCTGGGGCATTTCAGCATACTTTAACCCCTGTAAGTAAAAAGCCAGACAAAATCATGTATTTTTCAAATGCCTGCCGAATGGAGGATGTGAAGGTAAAAAGGACATCTCCTCCTCCTGCCTGACATCTGGTAACCCTAGTCCTGGTAGACTTCGGTTTCCTAAACTGAGGAGCCCATTCTCAACCATTTGTTCTCCAGGTGGTACTTAAAGGCTGTGATCAAGTCACCCCTTAGTCCATTCTTGGTTAAGCTAAACAGATTGAGCTCTCTGTGTTCATCACCACAAGACAGGTTGTCTCTACTGGCTCTTTCTCTTTGCCCCCTCTCCAATTTGTCATTGCTCTTCTGCGCCCCACACCAGACCCCGGATTCCAGCAGTGGTCAAAAGAGTGCAAAAGCCAGAGCTAAAACAACCTCACTCAGCACTCCCTGTTTGTGCAGTCCAGGCTGGGCTGTAACTACAGTGTGGTGAACGGGGCTTTGCCCCAGGCACCCCAGAGCAGCTCAATGGAGCCGCTCCATTAAAAGGCGCATTCGGCGCTACTCGCTCCAGGCGCTGCTTATCGCAAGGGGCACTTTCTGAGTGGAACGTGTGCCAGGTGCCAGAATCGCACATTACAGCACTGGGTCTGGGGCCACATTCAGACGATTATTGGCTGTGCTCCCATCCCAAATCTTTGCCAGCATTGCTACTTGTCAGGCAAGAGCCCCGGACCCTGAACATCTGGTCTGCCCTCTGTGCTCCAAGATGGGTGACCTTCCGTTTGGCCAGTGATGTAGTGATAGGGGGAATGGGGTAGGGAGAGGCCAAGCCTCCAGGTGCCAGGCTGCAGGGGGGGCACAGAGAGCCACATCTGAGAGCTGGGGCTGCAGGGCCTTTAAATCTCCTAGTCTGCTGTACTCCCAGCCCAGGTATATAGCTCAGGGCAGAGCAGGGTGGGAAATCTAAACCAGCTGCTAGGCATCTCCTGCCCGGTCCAGCAAAGATAAGCCTTTAAGAACTGGGAGCTGGCTGGGGGTCAGGGCAAGGAGCATCGCTGGGCAGTGATCTCCGGAAATCAAGCTGGGCCTGTGGAAACATGGAATGGTACGGCCTCGTGGAAGCAGGGTTGGGCTGGGAGTGGGGATCCTCCTAGGTCCAGGATTGGTAATGCAGGCTCGGCTTTTTAGCAGCTGCTTTGTGGCTCCCTAGCTGAGAACTGGGCTCATTTAAATACCCTACCCTGCAGCTGGAGGTTTCCCTGCTTAAGCACAGGAAAGTGCTGTGGTGGGCGGGTGAGAGTCTCAGGAGTAGCAACAAAAGGGCTTGGTTTGGGTGCATGTGTAAGTGGGGAGGCTGCCAGGAGCCAGCAGCGCTGGGCTTGAGGCTCAGGGGGAGGGAGTTCTGGGAGCCCAGAGGGTCAGCCCAGTGCATACAGACCCAGTGTGCAGGGGGAGATGAAAGTGCTGCTGATGTGTCTATAAATCCCCTCTTCTCTCAGCAGTGCAATATGGTAAGTAAGAGAGCCAGAGCCAGGGAGACTCCCAGATGGGTGGAAGGGCCCTGAGTGCTTCATTACACTGGCAATGAAGAAAAGCAGTGGGTTAAACTGCTTGGGTTAATTTTCCCCGACTTTGTACCACTCAGTCTTTTAAATTAACTTTAGATTTAAAAACAAAACAGCACAAAACCACCAAACAAAACAACCACACTATTAGTTGCGAAGATTAGCGCCGTGTTTGTTTTTGGGGGGATTTTTACAGCTATTTTGATGGCCAGTTTTGTGGAATCCAAACCTTTAATTATTTAGAATCGGAAAGCACAGAAAGTAGTGCTCTACCTTGAAGAAATCTATACATTTTGTATAAGGCTATCCTAAGCCATTGTGGAAAAGGATAAATATCCTTTTAATGAAGCTTGTTAATTGTATTTCTCAGGCTCACCTTTATTCATAGTCTTAAATTACTATTATCTTTGTACTATTATTGAACTTCAAAATATTCTTGGGGCCACGTGTCTCTTCATCGTAAGGTTTCTCTTGGCTCTGGTGGCGCACTCAGCTAGGGTTACCAGACGTCTGGCAAAAGGAGGACATATCTTCTTTTTTGCCCTGCCATCCTCCAGGCATTTGTGAAAAAATGTGCTTTGTCTGGCTTTTTGCCCAATGCTGGGGCAGCGCTCTAAAAATAGAAGTGTGCAGGAGCCCGCAGCTCCAGAACAGGTTCCCCTGCTGGCTCAGCCCTGCTGCAGCTGCTGGTGGGGTTGGGAACTTGGAGAGGATCCCTTGCTGGGCTGCTGCATGTATATTGAGACTGAAGAGGGCTGGCTTGCCAGGGTGGGGCTAGGGCTGCCTGTGGCCCTAGAGGTGGTTTCACTTTACCTTGTTGTTTCTGCTCCTCACCCCTGGATTCTATCCAGTTTCCAGCTCAGGTTCGCTTCCCTCATTCCTCACCCCTACACTTTGGGGAAGGCTTGATCTTATTTTTTGGAGGGGCTGGAGCCTTTCTTCAGCTTCATGGGGTCTCTGTGGTGCTCAGAGAAAAACCTGTGGCCGCTTCTTCACTTTCTGCTTTTTTTCCCTGCTTGGCTTAAAGTTTCTGGGGAGATTTCTCTAATGGGGGAGCTAAACCAGATCTTTATGCCTCCTAATGGGCATTGGCTTTTTGCAACAAATCTTTTGTTTACAGGTCAAGGAAAGTTCACTTTGGATTGTGAGGAGGTTTGAATGCAGATGATTTTGCTTTTCTCACGGTGATTTTGCAATTTGCTTCTTCTTTCCAAGATGAGATTAGTCTGCTATAGATGTATCTTTAAACTTTATTAAGATACACAGATGTACAAGTAGTATACATTCTAAAGCAGCTGCTGGGCTGAGCCAGATCCTATCGTTTAAATGAAGTCAGTGGGAAATTTGATTGAGGAAAGATTGCAATATTTGTCCCTTTGTTAGTAGTTTATCAAATCACAGAAAAGAAGCAGCTTGGTTTTGCCCTTTGCTTATATAGCCTATGCTTATTATTATTTTACTTTTAGGGAGACTTTCTTTTGGTATATTTAGGAAAAAACTGATCATGGCATCTAAGAATTGGTACTGCCATCATGGGTGGAGCGTTTGATAGTCAAAAACATCTAACTGTGCCCCCCCCCCATAAAAGCAAACAGAAAACGTCAACTGTCATAAAATAGATATATCTCCATCTGTGGTTTATGGCAAACATAGTAGGACATGATGTCTAGAAATTCACACTTTAGGTAAAAGGTTATGTTTCAGTCAGGTCTGCACATAAAAACCAGCAGCTCTCACTTCTGATTTCTCCCTGCCTGTGTGTGTAAAACTTAAATAGCTTGTCTGTGATTTTTTTTTTTTAAATACTGCACAGTGAGGCTCAAAACAGGCTAGACAGGGATTTCCTACACCCCTCCTGTCCCCCCCAGTTGCCAGCTAGGAACAGTGTTATACCAAATTAGTGAGCAAAGCAAGAGCATCGCTGCCCTGGGAAAGGACGGGGGCACCAGCCCTTGCCCCTGCCCCGCCCCCTATCCAGAGGCCACGCCCCCTGACCGCAGGCCACGCCCTCAGCCAGGGATGGGGACGGGAGCGACCGTGGCGGCTGCGGGCAGCTGGTCCCAGATCCCTGGCCGGGGACGGGGCTGGGAGCAGCAGCAGCAGCCGCAGGTGGCTGGGTCCCGGATCATCGGCTGGGGACGGTGATGGAGCGGCCGCTGGTGGCTGGGCCCTGGATCTCCGGCCTGATCAGGCCGGAGATTGGGAGAGGTGGGGCCTCACCAGACCAGGGGCACTGGCGCTGGGATTCGGGGCACGGGCCCGTGTGCCCGGCACCAGCGACGCACCTGGAGCACCCCATGCACCACACCCCTAATTTCAAGTCATGGGGAGAATACTGCTGACAGATCACTTTTCCTTTAGAAGCCAACACCTCAAATTCTGCTAGACTTCATGGAGTCAAGGGCCTGCCCCTCCATGTGTCAAACAATGAGTGAATTCTGTGAAGAATTCACTGTGTTAAAACTGATTTTAATCTTGTCCATAGTTACTACATTAAATCTATTGGAGGTTTGCTTCCATTTGCAACTCATAATGTAAAAATATCAATCTGGATAGGAGTTCTACAGCGTGATTCTCCTTGCACCTTGATATAAATATTAAATACTTAATTTTGTGATTCAAAGTGGCAGGCTTTATGGTTACTTTAATGTGAAGGTGAAAAATACTTAAGCCATTCATCTGATATTTCTGAGCTGCTGTTCTTGCAATTCATCTCACGCTGTAACTAGGGGCTAGACAGATTTGTCTGGAGTTGGGTGATCAATGGGGCAAGCATTTGGGGGGCGGTAACTGGGGTGGCTGGGTGGACAAAGGGGGCCTGGGCAGGGCCCCAGATATTTATGAGCCCTCCAATGTCCTCCTTTTTTTACTTCTCTGTCCTCCTTTCCATGCTTTGGTATCTGGTAACCCTATACTCAGCTTACATAAGGGAAGAAGAATTAGAAGAAAATAGAGTAGAATCGTAGGATTGGAAGGGACCTCATGAGATCATCAAGTCCAACCCGCTGGGGCTTGAACCCAGGACCCTCTTATGGTGGAGGAAACTGAAAGTCATCTAAGAGGGGGAAAAACAAGGCAGGGTTGGCTGGTTGTTTTTTAAAGGGAAGCTGTATAAAGGAAAGTACTTAGTGAACATTATGACTCAAATATTTAAATTTAGTGATAGAATTTTTTGAGGAAGATTCTAATGAAATTGGAAGCTTTTATGGGTAACAAGAATATAGAAAGGGGTCATAGTTGATGCCAAAAGAATTTGATAAAGAGGGGGTGGATATTCAACCTCCATGCCTCAAGGATCAGTCCAGTTTGTACCTACTGGAAGTTGTTTGAGGAGGTTACTCCACCTCTGTGTCCCTGATGCATTGTTGACATCTTTCTCTTGTGCATCTGGTTCTGGGCCAAGGCAACAACAGGACACTGGAGTTATTGCCAAATGCTTTGTTTCAGTCCTGTGTGTACCCAAAGACCTCTTTACATCTAGTAAGTAATACCTTTTAATTACTTTGTGTTTGAGAGGGCAAGTTTTTTTTGAAAATCAGTGTATACAACACTGAATATTAAAGAAAGATTTACATTGACAAAGCTAAAATGAAATGAGTACTTTGTGTCAAGGACCATGACAGTTTGTATGTTTTCCAGTGCTGAAGGCAGTTGTTCTTCCTCTCTTCTCCCCTGTTCCCTCCCAAGAATTAGAGCTCACTTTTATTGCTAAATGTTAATTAAAAGTAACTTCTAATTGATTTTCTTCAAAAAAGCCTTCATTCTGCAACATGTCCACCAGCCAATTAGCTTTTAGATCTTTACTGAAAACTGTATGTTTTAAAAAGTGAACTGTCATCAAAACGCATCATATATTGTTAAAATGTACATGTAAATTGTTTGCAACAGCAAACATCATTTTTTGTTATTAAAAATCAATATGCGTCTCTGTTCTGTTATTCAGTTTCTTAACTAGTAGACAACACCTCTTATGGCTCTCAAACCACTTGGTGGTTGAAGGAATTTTAAAAAGTGGCTCTTTGTATCTTTAGGGTTGCTGACCCCTGTCCTAGGTCACCGGGAGCAGGGCCAGGCTGAGTGTGGGGTTGCCCCACCTCCCGCAGGCTGCATGGGAGCAGGGCTGGGCCCAGGGCTCCCCGGCTTGCTAGGAGCAGGGATAGGCCAGGTGCAGGGGAACCTGCCTGATCAGCACTGGGCCCCAAGAGAGCCTGCCAGGAGCAGCGCAAGGCCCATGGTGAGCCTGTGAGGCTGGACTCAAGGGCCTGTGCCATGGGTAACGCTCCTGGTCAATCAAGCTACTGCACTGTGTGGGACAGCTGGGGGAGCCTGTGTGGTGACCCGACAGCTGGCCGTGGTGTGTGGTGACCACAGAGCAGACCACCCTGGCAGGATGGGGTGCTGCTCAGTGCAGCCCCTGACCCCAGGGTTGGCTGAGACCCCTCCAGACTCTGGCAGCATTGTGCCAGCCTGTGTGGGGCCAGATTGTGACCAGGGCTTGGGGCTAGAGCCCCTACAGCCCCTGTACTGATCCATCCTGTGGGGGCTGGGCTGGCCCTCCCAAGGGGGCAGGAGATGCAAGGGGCTTTGAGGGGCACCCCTCCAGCGTCCTGATGAGCTGACCTGATCCTCCTCCCCTCTCCAGGCAGGAGGGGGTGAGGCTGCCACCTCCCAGTCAGGGGCCGGCCGTGGGGCTACTGCCCCAGGGTGGGTAAGAGCCAATGTCCCCTGCACCTCACTAAGGGTACAGACCCCCCCTTCCCTGGGGCAGCTGAGGGGTGGTCCTGGGAACCCTTGTGCCCTGCATGGGGGGCTGCAAGGCATGGGGTGGCATGGGGCAGCTGGGGGAAAGCACAAATGCGGGCTTGGGCCCTGCATGCCGGTTTGCAGTTGGCTTGCCAAGTCCAACCTACCTAGAGGCTCCCTCTGCCAGCCTCCGACAACCAAATCCTCAGCGCCCCGTAGCTGAGCCAGGCTCCCACCCGTCCCCATCGCTGCAGCACCTGGCTCAGCCTCGTCCTGCAGACCTGCCCCGCGGCCCGGGTTCCTTTGGGTTTCCAAAGGCCCCTTTCCTCACCTGCCACGGGGTTTGGGATGGAGGATGCCGCCCCACGGCCTGGGTCCAGCTCCTCACCCCCTGCCCGAGGGCAGAGACAAGCCTCAGCCCGACGGCAGAGGGGCCCGGCCCCACAGCCTGCACCCCGCCACCCCACGGATGGGTGACAAACGCCCTGGGCTCCACCCCGGCTGCCCCCCAGCACCCGGCTGCGCCCAGCCCGGAGCCCGGTGCCCGGAGCCCGGAGCCCACCTGGAGCTCGTGGGTCCGCAGCAGGTAGCCGCGCACGAAGATCCAGTAAAAGGAGCGGAGCAGCCCCGGCCCCGGCAGCTCCTTGGGGTCCTTCAGCCTCGGCCCCCCGGCCCCGGCCACCCCGGCTCGGCCCCTGCGGGGCGGCTCCGGCCACCGGCTCCCGCCCAGCGGCCGCGGCCACCGGCCCCCGAGCAGCCCCGCCACGCCGCGCCCGGCGCCGCCGCCCGCCATCGCCCCACTGGCCCCACCGGCCCCACCGCTCCGCCGCCCGGCCAGGCGGGGCCGCGCGGGACCCACCCACGGGGCGGGGGCTGGAGGGGGCAGGACGGAAGGACGGGGTGCGGCTGGAGGGGCAGGACAGAAGGACAAGGAAAG